>OY740767.1:141582015-142182015 GCA_963513935.1 Aphrophora alni | reverse complement strand
TAATGAGTTCACTAGTGGTCTTGTAATAATAACACTGACTGATAATAACGGTGTTGTGCAGAAATAAGAACAAGATTAGCAACGGCCAATAGATGTTATTTGTGATTCTGAAAGCAATTAATGCCAAAGTCAATGTCTAGAATAATGAAGCTAAACATGTATACAATAGTAATGAGTTCACTAGTGGTTTGTAATAATAACACTGACTGATAATAACGGTGTTGTGCAGAAATAAGAACAAGATTAGCAACGGCCAATAGATGTTATTTGTGATTCTGAAAGCAATTAATGCCAAAGTCAATGTCTAGAATAATGAAGCTAAACATGTATACAATAGTAATGAGTTCACTAGTGGTTTGTAATAATAACACTGACTGATAATAACGGTGTTGTGCAGAAATAAGAACAAGATTAGCAACGGCCAATAGATGTTATTTGTGATTCTGAAAGCAATTAATGCCAAAGTCAATGTCTAGAATAATGAAGCTAAACATGTATACAATAGTAATGAGTTCACTAGTGGTTTGTAATAATAACACTGACTGATAATAACGGTGTTGTGCAGAAATAAGAACAAGATTAGCAACGGCCAATAGATGTTATTTGTGATTCTGAAAGCAATTAATGCCAAAGTCAATGTCTAGAATAATGAAGCTAAAAATGTATACAATAGTAATGAGTTCACTAGTGGTCTAGTAATAATAACACTGACTGATAATAACGGTGTTGGTGCAGAAATAAGAACAAGATTAGCAACGGCCAATAGATGTTATTTGTGATTCTGAAAGCAATTAATGCCAAAGTCAATGTCTAGAATAATGAAGCTAAACATGTATACAATAGTAATGAGTTCACTAGTGGTCTAGTAATAATAACACTGACTGATAATAACGGTGTTGTGCAGAAATAAGAACAAGATTAGCAACGGCCAATAGATGTTATTTGTGATTCTGAAAGCAATTAATGCCAAAGTCAATGTCTAGAATAATGAAGCTAAACATGTATACAATAGTAATGAGTTCACTAGTGGTCTAGTAATAATAACACTGACTGATAATAACGGTGTTGTGCAGAAATAAGAACAAGATTAGCAACGGCCAATAGATGTTATTTGTGATTCTGAAAGCAATTAATGCCAAAGTCAATGTCTAGAATAATGAAGCTAAACATGTATACAATAGTAATGAGTTCACTAGTGGTCTAGTAATAATAACACTGACTGATAATAACGGTGTTGTGCAGAAATAAGAACAAGATTAGCAACGGCCAATAGATGTTATTTGTGATTCTGAAAGCAATTAATGCCAAAGTCAATGTCTAGAATAATGAAGCTAAACATGTATACAATAGTAATGAGTTCACTAGTGGTCTAGTAATAATAACACTGACTGATAATAACGGTGTTGTGCAGAAATAAGAACAAGATTAGCAACGGCCAATAGATGTTATTTGTGATTCTGAAAGCAATTAATGCCAAAGTCAATGTCTAGAATAATGAAGCTAAACATGTATACAATAGTAATGAGTTCACTAGTGGTTTGTAATAATAACACTGACTGATAATAACGGTGTTGTGCAGAAATAAGAACAAGATTAGCAACGGCCAATAGATGTTATTTGTGATTCTGAAAGCAATTAATGCCAAAGTCAATGTCTAGAATAATGAAGCTAAACATGTATACAATAGTAATGAGTTCACTAGTGGTCTAGTAATAATAACACTGACTGATAATAACGGTGTTGTGCAGAAATAAGAACAAGATTAGCAACGGCCAATAGATGTTATTTGTGATTCTGAAAGCAATTAATGCCAAAGTCAATGTCTAGAATAATGAAGCTAAACATGTATACAATAGTAATGAGTTCACTAGTGGTTTGTAATAATAACACTGACTGATAATAACGGTGTTGTGCAGAAATAAGAACAAGATTAGCAACGGCCAATAGATGTTATTTGTGATTCTGAAAGCAATTAATGCCAAAGTCAATGTCTAGAATAATGAAGCTAAACATGTATACAATAGTAATGAGTTCACTAGTGGTTTGTAATAATAACACTGACTGATAATAACGGTGTTGGTGCAGAAATAAGAACAAGATTAGCAACGGCCAATAGATGTTATTTGTGATTCTGAAAGCAATTAATGCCAAAGTCAATGTCTAGAATAATGAAGCTAAACATGTATACAATAGTAATGAGTTCACTAGTGGTTTGTAATAATAACACTGACTGATAATAACGGTGTTGGTGCAGAAATAAGAACAAGATTAGCAACGGCCAATAGATGTTATTTGTGATTCTGAAAGCAATTAATGCCAAAGTCAATGTCTAGAATAATGAAGCTAAACATGTATACAATAGTAATGAGTTCACTAGTGGTTTGTAATAATAACACTGACTGATAATAACGGTGTTGTGCAGAAATAAGAACAAGATTAGCAACGGCCAATAGATGTTATTTGTGATTCTGAAAGCAATTAATGCCAAAGTCAATGTCTAGAATAATGAAGCTAAACATGTATACAATAGTAATGAGTTCACTAGTGGTTTGTAATAATAACACTGACTGATAATAACGGTGTTGTGCAGAAATAAGAACAAGATTAGCAACGGCCAATAGATGTTATTTGTGATTCTGAAAGCAATTAATGCCAAAGTCAATGTCTAGAATAATGAAGCTAAACATGTATACAATAGTAATGAGTTCACTAGTGGTTTGTAATAATAACACTGACTGATAATAACGGTGTTGGTGCAGAAATAAGAACAAGATTAGCAACGGCCAATAGATGTTATTTGTGATTCTGAAAGCAATTAATGCCAAAGTCAATGTCTAGAATAATGAAGCTAAACATGTATACAATAGTAATGAGTTCACTAGTGGTTTGTAATAATAACACTGACTGATAATAACGGTGTTGTGCAGAAATAAGAACAAGATTAGCAACGGCCAATAGATGTTATTTGTGATTCTGAAAGCAATTAATGCCAAAGTCAATGTCTAGAATAATGAAGCTAAACATGTATACAATAGTAATGAGTTCACTAGTGGTCTAGTAATAATAACACTGACTGATAATAACGGTGTTGTGCAGAAATAAGAACAAGATTAGCAACGGCCAATAGATGTTATTTGTGATTCTGAAAGCAATTAATGCCAAAGTCAATGTCTAGAATAATGAAGCTAAACATGTATACAATAGTAATGAGTTCACTAGTGGTTTGTAATAATAACACTGACTGATAATAACGGTGTTGTGCAGAAATAAGAACAAGATTAGCAACGGCCAATAGATGTTATTTGTGATTCTGAAAGCAATTAATGCCAAAGTCAATGTCTAGAATAATGAAGCTAAACATGTATACAATAGTAATGAGTTCACTAGTGGTTTGTAATAATAACACTGACTGATAATAACGGTGTTGTGCAGAAATAAGAACAAGATTAGCAACGGCCAATAGATGTTATTTGTGATTCTGAAAGCAATTAATGCCAAAGTCAATGTCTAGAATAATGAAGCTAAACATGTATACAATAGTAATGAGTTCACTAGTGGTTTGTAATAATAACACTGACTGATAATAACGGTGTTGTGCAGAAATAAGAACAAGATTAGCAACGGCCAATAGATTTTATTTGTGATTCTGAAAGCAATTAATGCCAAAGTCAATGTCTAGAATAATGAAGCTAAACATGTATACAATAGTAATGAGTTCACTAGTGGTTTGTAATAATAACACTGACTGATAATAACGGTGTTGTGCAGAAATAAGAACAAGATTAGCAACGGCCAATAGATTTTATTTGTGATTCTGAAAGCAATTAATGCCAAAGTCAATGTCTAGAATAATGAAGCTAAACATGTATACAATAGTAATGAGTTCACTAGTGGTTTGTAATAATAACACTGACTGATAATAACGGTGTTGTGCAGAAATAAGAACAAGATTAGCAACGGCCAATAGATGTTATTTGTGATTCTGAAAGCAATTAATGCCAAAGTCAATGTCTAGAATAATGAAGCTAAAAATGTATACAATAGTAATGAGTTCACTAGTGGTTTGTAATAATAACACTGACTGATAATAACGGTGTTGTGCAGAAATAAGAACAAGATTAGCAACGGCCAATAGATGTTATTTGTGATTCTGAAAGCAATTAATGCCAAAGTCAATGTCTAGAATAATGAAGCTAAACATGTATACAATAGTAATGAGTTCACTAGTGGTTTGTAATAATAACACTGACTGATAATAACGGTGTTGTGCAGAAATAAGAACAAGATTAGCAACGGCCAATAGATGTTATTTGTGATTCTGAAAGCAATTAATGCCAAAGTCAATGTCTAGAATAATGAAGCTAAAAATGTATACAATAGTAATGAGTTCACTAGTGGTTTGTAATAATAACACTGACTGATAATAACGGTGTTGTGCAGAAATAAGAACAAGATTAGCAACGGCCAATAGATGTTATTTGTGATTCTGAAAGCAATTAATGCCAAAGTCAATGTCTAGAATAATGAAGCTAAACATGTATACAATAGTAATGAGTTCACTAGTGGTTTGTAATAATAACACTGACTGATAATAACGGTGTTGTGCAGAAATAAGAACAAGATTAGCAACGGCCAATAGATTTTATTTGTGATTCTGAAAGCAATTAATGCCAAAGTCAATGTCTAGAATAATGAAGCTAAACATGTATACAATAGTAATGAGTTCACTAGTGGTTTGTAATAATAACACTGACTGATAATAACGGTGTTGTGCAGAAATAAGAACAAGATTAGCAACGGCCAATAGATGTTATTTGTGATTCTGAAAGCAATTAATGCCAAAGTCAATGTCTAGAATAATGAAGCTAAAAATGTATACAATAGTAATGAGTTCACTAGTGGTTTGTAATAATAACACTGACTGATAATAACGGTGTTGTGCAGAAATAAGAACAAGATTAGCAACGGCCAATAGATGTTATTTGTGATTCTGAAAGCAATTAATGCCAAAGTCAATGTCTAGAATAATGAAGCTAAAAATGTATACAATAGTAATGAGTTCACTAGTGGTTTGTAATAATAACACTGACTGATAATAACGGTGTTGTGCAGAAATAAGAACAAGATTAGCAACGGCCAATAGATGTTATTTGTGATTCTGAAAGCAATTAATGCCAAAGTCAATGTCTAGAATAATGAAGCTAAAAATGTATACAATAGTAATGAGTTCACTAGTGGTTTGTAATAATAACACTGACTGATAATAACGGTGTTGTGCAGAAATAAGAACAAGATTAGCAACGGCCAATAGATGTTATTTGTGATTCTGAAAGCAATTAATGCCAAAGTCAATGTCTAGAATAATGAAGCTAAACATGTATACAATAGTAATGAGTTCACTAGTGGTTTGTAATAATAACACTGACTGATAATAACGGTGTTGTGCAGAAATAAGAACAAGATTAGCAACGGCCAATAGATTTTATTTGTGATTCTGAAAGCAATTAATGCCAAAGTCAATGTCTAGAATAATGAAGCTAAACATGTATACAATAGTAATGAGTTCACTAGTGGTTTGTAATAATAACACTGACTGATAATAACGGTGTTGTGCAGAAATAAGAACAAGATTAGCAACGGCCAATAGATGTTATTTGTGATTCTGAAAGCAATTAATGCCAAAGTCAATGTCTAGAATAATGAAGCTAAACATGTATACAATAGTAATGAGTTCACTAGTGGTTTGTAATAATAACACTGACTGATAATAACGGTGTTGTGCAGAAATAAGAACAAGATTAGCAACGGCCAATAGATGTTATTTGTGATTCTGAAAGCAATTAATGCCAAAGTCAATGTCTAGAATAATGAAGCTAAAAATGTATACAATAGTAATGAGTTCACTAGTGGTTTGTAATAATAACACTGACTGATAATAACGGTGTTGTGCAGAAATAAGAACAAGATTAGCAACGGCCAATAGATGTTATTTGTGATTCTGAAAGCAATTAATGCCAAAGTCAATGTCTAGAATAATGAAGCTAAACATGTATACAATAGTAATGAGTTCACTAGTGGTTTGTAATAATAACACTGACTGATAATAACGGTGTTGTGCAGAAATAAGAACAAGATTAGCAACGGCCAATAGATGTTATTTGTGATTCTGAAAGCAATTAATGCCAAAGTCAATGTCTAGAATAATGAAGCTAAACATGTATACAATAGTAATGAGTTCACTAGTGGTTTGTAATAATAACACTGACTGATAATAACGGTGTTGTGCAGAAATAAGAACAAGATTAGCAACGGCCAATAGATGTTATTTGTGATTCTGAAAGCAATTAATGCCAAAGTCAATGTCTAGAATAATGAAGCTAAAAATGTATACAATAGTAATGAGTTCACTAGTGGTTTGTAATAATAACACTGACTGATAATAACGGTGTTGTGCAGAAATAAGAACAAGATTAGCAACGGCCAATAGATGTTATTTGTGATTCTGAAAGCAATTAATGCCAAAGTCAATGTCTAGAATAATGAAGCTAAACATGTATACAATAGTAATGAGTTCACTAGTGGTTTGTAATAATAACACTGACTGATAATAACGGTGTTGTGCAGAAATAAGAACAAGATTAGCAACGGCCAATAGATGTTATTTGTGATTCTGAAAGCAATTAATGCCAAAGTCAATGTCTAGAATAATGAAGCTAAACATGTATACAATAGTAATGAGTTCACTAGTGGTCTAGTAATAATAACACTGACTGATAATAACGGTGTTGTGCAGAAATAAGAACAAGATTAGCAACGGCCAATAGATGTTATTTTTGTAAAAAAAAAAAATATTGAGAGATCAAAAAGTAGAAGAAAAGTTGAAAGACCCCGGATGAGATGGATGAGGACGTGGAGGAAGAAGTAAGAGTGATTGGAGTGAAAAAATGGAGAGTCATTTAGATATAAGTGAATGAAGCAAACTATTGCAAGAGTCCAAGGAACACCAAGATTGTAAACCAAGGGGCAGTACTCGACATGTAGGTGTTATTCGGATGATGTTTTGATATCTATGCATAATATAAAATATAATTTACTGTACAATATATATATACCTAAAAATAAAAGAAAAGTTACCAGAAGATTTTAAGTGTTTTCTTTTACACTGAGCGCCAATCATTCAACTGTTTTGTCTCCGTTTTAGCGTGCACACGTTTTAACGCAGTTTTGAACTAAACTGTACTTTTAATAATAATTTGCCATTTACTGTCTACAGAACAGAAGTGGTTATTTATTGCTGACATTTAGTACCGTTTGGTCGGCTGTATCATTAAAACATATATGTTTGTCATTTCTGCAGTAGAGACTATGCGTTTATTATGAGGAAGTCTATTGCCCCAAGGTCTAACGAGACATAAAATTATTATTTTCATTTTAAGCTTGTATTGTAATTTATCTGTCACTTGAAAGTATGTCAAACTATTTATAATACAATGGCTTAAGTTGTGCATTGAGCCGAGTTTAACACGACACGTCACTAGTTTTTATAAAGCACAACAAAAACTCACTTCATAACTCAATATCAATCAGCTGTTTATCTAACGTATTGACACGATTGGTTTCTCATTACTTAGTTTACAGACCTCTTCTATACGCTAAATCATTCTAATGGTCAAGATCGAGAACCATATCTGATACTTTGGTATCGGTGTTTCTGCAAGACAGATCCCAATAGCTAGACATTATTTATGTTGAAATAAACCACACCACAATATTGTACCCCTCCTCTACCCCTAAATAAAACTATCCCTGTCTTTTCAATTAAATAACCAAATTCCTAACGGTCGCGCACGAACGACGTATCATTCCATTTTTATATATTATATTGGAATTAATGTTTCCACTCAACGCAACGCACCCTACTTCCTGCTCCCCTTCATCCCTTTATATGACACGCTGAGTTTTATTCCTTTTATCTGATTCCTAGGAAACGGCGAACGGCAGCCTTCCCACTTACCAACAATGCAAGGTACAAGGCTCTTTAAACTGATGATTCACATCTGCTACGACAAAGAAAATGATCTCTAAGCCTTACAGTGTCGATATTAAAAGTTTTAATTTAAACTCGGAGACCGAATTTTGTTGATATTAAGTGGATGCTGGCTAATATAGCAAACAATATTCAGATTAATTTATATCTCAATAAACTGTATGAATTTAAAATTGAATAATTTGTTATATCTTAATTTTTAATCCTAGAAGTGTCGCAAGTCTTTTAAGTGCAATTTCCAAGCGTTTTTATTTAAATTTACAAAAAATAGTAATATAATTGTAAACTCAACTTGTAACATATTTTTTAGAAGGCGGTCCATAGAATTTATGTATGTAATAAAAAGAATAGTTAGATGTAAACACTTTGGAGTTAGTATGTCAGGAATGACAAAAATTGCTCTAAGGGAAGGACAAATTCCACGTAAAGACCTAAATATACAATATAATAATGCTTTCCAATTTTTTTAAAAATTTACAAACGTTTTGTGGTATATTTTGAATACATTTTTGTATATATAATAAATATGCCAATTTACAAAATGTTTATTGGAAAGAATCAGTTTTTTGAAAAAACTGCAAAATCTGCTTTAAAATTATGCATATTTTCAAAATTTACTAAAAAAATATGTAATAATGCAAAACCCAATTTGTAAAACAGCATTATTTAGTGAAATTAATGTATGTAATAAAAAAAAGATATAGAAATATGAAGTTAGTTTGCCAGAAATCAAAAAAACAACCCTAATCGAAGTCCAAAATTCCAGATAAACATATATATACAAAAAATACCGTAAAAATTTTCTATATTTAAAAAAAAAATATATACAAAAGTTTATGGTCTATTTGTAATTTCATTTGAAAAAATCAATTCTCATGAAAAAAACTGTAAAACAACTAAAAAGTTAAGCTTATTTTTCAAAATTCACAGAAAAAAAATAAAAAATAATACAAAACCCGATTTGTAATATACCATTATTTAGAGAAAGATTTTAAAATTCATCTATGGAAAGAAAAAAAAAAAAAAAAAAAGATATAACAAATTTTGGAGTTAGTAAGTTATCTAACATCGTAAAGTAAGTAATGACTACGTCAAAGTGTATAGTTTAAAATACTAACCTGATTTCTCCATGGTGAAATGATCTAGAACCAAGGAATTAAACCATTGAATCCATTTGCAGTTGTTCATCCTGAAACAAAAACCGACAAATTGCCATCAGTGTTGTAAAAATTACTGAATTACGTATTATTTAAAACTATTTTCTACGGAAATTTACGACAGGAAAAATTTATTATTATTGTGCTTTAGAGCAAAAATATTGTATACTCAAATTCATACAAATTAGCTGTTAGAAGGAATATTCTTATTTAATAAACGGTTTATGTGTTACAATTATTTTAAGAAATAACACATTGTACGGTCGTAGGCTACCATGTAAGATAAATTACTGCCAAATGTACATCTAAGGAACATTAAAACAATGTCACTTCTTAGGGGCTCATTTACAGTGAGTACGGGTTTGGGAATCCCGAGGGAACCTAGCTGGATCATCACATTTCTCTTCTAGTCTTAGGTTAAATCCCTCTTTTTCATCTTTCCTATAGGACTCCCTAAACTAATTATTCTTCTCTTCCGGCCCTGACGCTATTCAAGGGCTAAGGGTCTTCGTTTTATGCTCTTTTCTTCTTACCGATAATGACCGACAGGATTTTCACCTTCAAATAATAACAACAAAAAAAGTATAAGTTGAATACCACATGAGATATGAACTAAAAACTGTTTATAATGACATTTTAAATTCGATTTCTCTTAATTCCAATAGAGTTTTAAAACACACTATAGTCTTAATCTTAATTTTGTTCTCCGCTATCGTGTGGAGAAGACAAAGCGACGACGACAAAGGACGGACGGCATGCCGAAAATCACTTTTTAAGTTTCAGATATAAGAAAGTGAATTTTTGGACGATTCCCAGACCTAACTAAATACTGGGTGAGTAGAATTGACTGGGCTGAGATATTTCTGATCAAAGTTAATCCAAATGTAATAGCGGCTAGAGACAATAAACAGAACCACGGTATAAATTTAATTAGTTGTTAGATAATACTCTGTACATAATTGGTTGCTTAGGCAACAAAGTTTGTTATTATCTAACTTCACAATTATAGGTTAGGCTAAATAGGAAGACAATAATGTTCATTTCCTTAGAAGCCAAATATTTTCTCTATATTTATTAGTAATTTGTGTTATTTTCTGTTCTTTCTTCTTCTTATCTTTCCTCTTACATTTCCTTCCTTTTATTTTTGGATTCCTAAATTTACTGAAAATCCTCAGTCTCAGGAGACCCTTTCGGTGTGTGAACCCTTATTGGTTCACCTACAGTGAGAAGGGCATGGCTATCCAGACGGACCTATCTATATCTACACCCTTTTCCACGTAATCTTGGGTTAGATTTCTCTCTTTCATTTTCCCCATCAGATCACTCTAAGCCAAATCTTGTCCTTTTCCGACCCTAATGCTATTCGAAGGCCCTATGTTCTTTTCTTTCTTTTTTTTTTTTTATAAGACGAGGTTTTTTGCCTTTTTAAAAAACAAGGGAAAACATTCCAATTGATTTTACAGCAATAGACATTGTTTCGTTCTGTATTTTTATTTCCTATTTTTAATATTTTCTATGCTCGGATTATGAATGATATGAGTATAACAATACAGTGACAAAATTTAATAAATATTTAAAAAAATTATATACATATAAACAAATATAAATTATGTAAATATTATAAACAAGAATATATATAATTATTCAAATATATTTATATATTCATACTATACGTGCGGTTCAATTTGTAGAAGAACTTATTGATCTGCAGACACAATCTGCTTCAAACAGGAAATGTCAATATGCGGAAATCTTACTTTTTCAAATACAAAGAGATATTTGGCATATTTCTTCCTCTTGTCAATAAGACTTCCCTTGTGTTTTCATATTCATAAATCGTCAAGGGAACAAAGTGACATTCAATTTTCAAGATCAAAGTGCAATTTTGATAAGCAAAAAGCAGTCAGAAAATGTCTGTAACTGGAATGGTTTTAATTTTTTACTTTGACGTCTTTGATTAATGAATGTTTTAATCAGTAAGTTAAATTAGACAAGGTGTTCCAAAAAATAATTATATCGTTATATCTATAAGAAATATAACAAGCAAGGGGGAAAAAATTAGATCTTGTGGAGGAGCAACCTCGGAGGACCTTCTTCAGTTGGTCATAGGTTGTATTTATTAGCTAGGGAATAACTTTAACCTCAAATATCTCATTCCACAGAATGATTTAAAAATCGGGGTTCTTCACGACTTGCATTTTCCTACCTACATACAAAATTTCATGCAAATAGTTTGAGTAATTTTTGAGAAACAATTAATAAGATTCGAATCAACACAAAAACATCAATAAAAGAAAAACAATTTAGATATAGTGCACAGCAGAAATGGTGAAATATTTTGAAATGAAATTTTTACATCTAAGATTGACTTTTCGTCAGAATGTTGGAAATCACAGATCCTTGAAGGAAAACACATCAACAAAATGCAACCAGGAATCCAATCTGAGTAAATAGAGCAAAAGGCTTAACCAATCCTAACCCAACGACCTTCAATAACCGATAAGATCAGATGCAATCAACGAGACGGTCCCTTTGCTTCTATTGACTGATTCTATTTGCACGTGCCCCATCTATGACTTCCGTCCTGTTCCTACCCTTCCTGTCACACCCTAAACATATTTAATTTGTTGTATTGTCTGAAGTCTCCGTGTCGTGTCACGGGCCAACAAACCACCGGATGACACTCCAGCTGATCCTCAGAGCCCTAAAGGTACTAATTGCAAGGAAACATCTGTACTTGGGACTTTTGTCGTTGGAAGTGTTTAAAGGGGTTTGGAGATAATAATGGAAGGGTGACTGAGGTAAAGGGGTTGTTCGTTAGCAACTCTAGATATTTTTGTGGGACAAAAGAAAGAAACTTTTTAAAGTCTCAAATTATAATCAGTTGACATGCAGCACGCAGCATGATGACTAAACAAAACACAAAAGATATACAGTATGAAAATCAGCCCATCTCGTTGATCTATAGAGACAATACCACTAGACATTCAAAATATAAACGGATTTTCCTTTCTCACATAAAATCTGTACTGCATATATTTTTATTTAATTTCTCATGAACAAAAAATCGTTGAGTGTTCTTCAAAAAATATTTTTATGTGTACGTTCTCACTTCTTGCAGATGTTAAAACCATTTTTAGGGTGCGTAGGTAAAACCAAAGACCCGTATAATTTTACTCGCTTCTCTTCTCCGTCTATTTTTCTCTAACCAGTCTACACAGGGAAGACGATAAATCTTATAAATTTCAAACTTTCAATGTTTTGAAACTTGTGAACGAAATTCGTTGATTAACAAACTTAAACGTTGAGATTAAAATTTTATATTTTATCGAACAATTTTTTTTAGGAATTAAAGAGGGCACCAAAACTACTCTAATGTAATTTATTTTCTCACTTACATATGAAGAGGAAAGGAGGAAGAATATTACGTCATTCCTCGTGATGGGTCAAAAAGTCAGTGAGTCTTTCGAGGAAGGGCCCATTTTCAGTTACCCTGAACGCAAAACGTGATTTTATTTAACGCTTGTCGTTTGTCGTACGTCTGCATATCAGTTGTCTGTGTAGTGTCCTAACGACCAAAATTTTAGGCCAACAAAATAAGACCAAGTTTAAAATTTATAATTTTCTCAAAATCGGCTTTAATGTTTATGATTGACGTTAAACAAATGTAATCAAACAAAAAGTATTCGTAACACTACTCCTGGGCGTGTTATCTTATTAGAAACTATGAGCTATTGGGACATTAACATTGGGTGTTGTAGTAAAAATCTTATTATTAAAAAATCTACGACAGCAATTACTGAGTAAATTCAGAAAAGAATGGTACCAAACAACTATATGTAGAATTTGAAATAAACCCAGTATTGATGACTTTCATAAAAGTCACAAAAAACGTGATATACTCGTATTTTTGTTTTATCTTTTTATACAGTGGTAGATGAAAAAAATAGGTGACACAGATTTTGAAAAGCTACGTTCTTTATAACAGATTTTTATATCTCTCGAACCAACATTTTAGGATTTTTAAATTTATGTTTTATTTATGTCCTTTAGGCTACATTTAATTGAAGACATTTTTTGCCGATACACACAACAAAAACTCGTTATTTTTGAGTTATCAATAAAATACCCAAATAGGAAATTTGATTAGTTTTTAAGGCGTAGTGCACAGCACAGACAAGTGGACATTTCATAAACCACCTGTGGACTCAAGGAACCTCTAAATGGATATATCCGCGAAAAATTATAACGTTCTCTATACTCAGAAATACAAATGATCAATTTCAAAAGAATACCATCAAATTTCCTCAATACATTTATGTTATTTCTATTTGGTACTGAATAAAGCTTTTCTTTTAAATATTAATTGTGCCTGAAAAGTATTTAAACAGTAAAACTTTTATAGTTTTTCGTGAATACCTGACGACAGCAACCAGATAAAAAAAAAAACAATAAAGCCAATTGACTCAGCGTTGAAATACAATGTTTGATCATTTCTTAAGACCTTGTTACCATTTAAAAAATGAACTCGAATCCAAGATAGTGGATCCAGTATGAATCATGAATTTTAATCATTATAAAATATCGTAAAATAGACGGTAACGCAATGTAAAATTTAAATATAAACCAATACTACTTAAGGGATTTTTTAGAGAGTTTTATTGGCACTTAACAAATTGAATTCTACTTAAAAACCTGTATAAAAGAAAGCTGACAGTATGAAGATGACAGATAGTCAATGATATGTCAAGTATATAAGCCGTCATTTCCAATTTTCTCAGATCAGTGAACTTTAGGTATTGAAAGTGTATGAATATTTTACGACAAAAGGTTTTAAGGTTAAGTAATATTAAATCAATTCTATGTTCGTAACGTAGCTTATCTTTCTGCACAAGGATTCTTTGTGGTTTGAAGCATAAATAACGTAGGCAGGCGACTGAGAACTGTTTCTAATAAACAAACCCTTATTAGACTAATACCTTAATGAATGTAATTCAAATATTTCCCAATTGAATTCTATAAAATCCATTATAATTAGCAACAACATTTATGAAAACTCCAATTACCAAACGAAAGAAAACACGATTTTCCACTGTAAACACTTTATTTGTACAATACTGTACCACAAGTTGTACACAACTTCAATCCCGGTGAGCTAAATATTAATTTTTTGAGGTTAAGGTAATTTAATTTTAATTGTTTTTCTGCTTTCTTTTCAGTTATACATAGCCTATATGTTACCGACAATGTGTTAAATCAGGCATTGTATAAAATGTCTCCGCATTATATAAATTGCCTAAATTTGACAGGTAAAGTATGAAATAAAGTATATTAAACACTTTGTCTAGGTATTCTATAGAATGCACTTCAGGCAGAGGTTGTAATACTGGTTCTTCTATGGCTTTCAGGTTAGATTAGGTTCATTTACTTCAGTAAATATTTAGTACACACACACACACACACACACACACACACACTGTGTGAGAGTGATTTAAGATGTAACAACATTACTTTATTTCATAATTTGCCAAAAATGCTCAAGCAATGTATAGAATGCTTTGATTTTATACAATTCCGCAAACTATACACATATATCTATTGTTACAAAAAGTTTTCCTTTTGTTTTGCACATTGTTGTTTGGGGCTTTTGTGTCTTTTGTATTATTTTTAGGTTTAATGTATTTTTTTAAGTCTTATTTTTATCAACTTTAATGTAATAGCAGATATTTCTTGTTGAAACTCCATATTCAAGGATAAATAAAGCAAAAGCTTAAAGTTTCAAATATATATTTCTTATTTTTATGTATCCTATTGTTTTTGTGTTAAATTATTTCAAATGTTTTGCTCAGTTATTATATTTTTGTAAAAATATTATATTTATGTGTGATTTTTTTTTGTTTGAATATTATTTATTTATTGTGGGTGGGGTTTATCAGTTCCGCTTTTTTGCGTTCTTTTAGCTATTAATCAGTCTAAGATTAAGTATATATTACTGTTCTATAATCTGGTTAAGGCAACATAATATGTTGTATTAAATTAATCTTAATCTTTATATCATTGATTAAATTGTGATGGTATTAGACTTGAGGGCGTGGACCAACTTCTTAGTTTTTGTTTTCTGTATGAAGCATTGGTCTTACCAGTTAAGTTTGTATCCATGTAACAACTGAGGATGATGACTTAGTCATTGAAACGTCGTTTCGTCTTGTATTGTAAAAATAAAATGAAATCGTTTTGCGCGGCATTTTCAAAATATAATTTAAAACTATGAAAAACAAAACAAAACAAAACGTTATAAGTTTTCGTTTCACGCCTATCTAAAATCTATAAATTAACTGGAGAGTGTCACGACTATCTCTGCGAGTGTAGACTAAGGTTTTTACTTACTCAAACCGCTTTGATCCCACTGAAAAATTGGTCATCCACAATACGTCTCCATCGAACTCAATTTTAGGTCTTTAATTTGAAGCCACGTAGTTCGATGTCCTTTAATCTCTTATATAACACTCTTACACCATATATGTTTACTTCTACCTCTCTTTCCTGATGGATTTCATTCTTTATCTAGTTTTGTTATATCTTTCGGTTTTCGTGCTGTACAGCATACCCAATTTCACTTTATTATCTCCTCATGCTTTTACATATAAACTCTTAACTTGTTCTTTCTTAAAGTTATTGTTTGAAATTCTTGACAGGCACTAGATTCTTCCTAAACCCTTGCAGCCTTTACTTCATTTTCAGGTCATTGAAATAAAAGGGTCTGGAGTTAAATAGTCTGATGTTTTACTTCACCCATAGTTATCTCAAAGAGCATTCTTCCTTCCCCAAAACATACTGCTCTTTCCTCACTTTAGTTTACGTCTTCTGCTGCTCCTTCTGTCAATCATGGCTACATGATTTACTGATCTATCATCTATCATCTATCAGTCAGGTAATCCATCAGACAAGATCCATCTTCTTGCCAGTTTATTAGATTCACTGTCGAGTTATAGATAATTTTTTACGAAACTAAATCTACAAACATTCTAACACTATACTTCTTTTATTTACTTTTTGAATATTCTAAATAACTATATAAAATAATTGTAATCTATTTAGAGCTTCAGGTCCCTAAATTGGTGCACGTCTTTGTTCCAACGTTAATAACATCATTCGGTATGCTGTTATACAAAAGGTGACATGAAAAGGCTAGAATTTTTCGCTGTACTTTGTACCTGTGTTATTACATGCAGGTTGCAAAGCTATATTGAGTTGTTATAAGTAGAAAATTACTAAACAAAGTGATTGTAACGGCCGTTTAAAAAATATCCGTACTATTTACTTTGAGTAACAATTAAATACTATGAATAGAAAACTTAACTTAATTTGAACTAAATATCTTATCTACTTCCAAAGATATAGTTTTTGTAAACCAACCAAAATGGCGGATAAATGGGAAACGAAACGTTTTTAGGACCTTTAGTTTAATTGGAACTTTTATCTAAGAAACAATTCTACAAAGCGGTTCCTGAGAGTTCTGGGACACTCTGTATAAGAAATTCCCTAATATTTATTCACATTTATACTAAAATTTAATTTCTTGTTGAGATTGTATACTCGTATTTTCCACAACATTACACAAAATAAGGTTGATGTATTGTGTGTGCCTTGCTCTTGCTCATTGTAAATGTACAAAGCCATTAAATCTGTTAATTGCCGTAACAGCTGTTCGTGTTCGTGGTCAGATTGGCTCAACATAAATCTTGAAATGTTTGGAACAAGGTTCCCTAATTAAACCTATAAATATCAAGTGCACTACTGGGGATTGCACCTGCGTAACAATGTTGTTCAATTGTCGTCCAATTATTGCAATAGTTTAAGCTATTTGTGACTTATAACTGGTTAGTTATAACTAAAGTTATAGTAGCTCATGTATCACTGAGGATGGCGATTTTGTCATTGGAACGGGTTTGATTAAGTAAACCTAATTTTTGTGAGATCTTGTGTTCAAGTTTTATTCTATCTATTTGTGGCTTATGAGGGTGCCAAAGTCTTTTGTGTCAAATCGTTATTCACTTCAATCTTGCCAGGTCTTGGAAAGTGTTTGATACATTTAAAAAAGTCAATTGGGATCTTCCTTGATATTTTTATGTTGTTTTATTTGAGGATTTAAAATATTTACACCATCCGTCATTTTTACAATATGGCGACCAACTTTAAAATTTCTTATAAAGATAACTATTTAGGTTTAACATATAATTTTGATACTTTTTATTCTTGTGTATTTTTTCACACATCCAACTGTTTAGCAGGTACAGAGGCTCAAAATAGTGACAAACGAGATTTCAGAGGTCCATTTTCTAAACTTAAAACATTTGAACTGAGATTAAAATTGGAACGTAGAGAGTATAATGTAATACAAACTACTAGAAATTTTAAAATCAAAAAATAAATTATGTTACTCACTTGTCAGATATTTAGTGAACATTTAATTAATAATGAATTTGTATTAATAACGTTTTTATACCTTGTAAATTGCAATTTTTCAAAAAATTATAATTTTTCATTTGACGGCTTTACGAAAAATATTAGTTTTAGTTCCTTTAATGCTAACCAAGATGATATGTTTAATTTTATTTTACGTTAGGATAGTCGAGATATAGGTAAAAACTTGATAAAATGCATTACTAGAACAGACAACAGTCCATTTTTAAAACGATATTATATTTAATACTTTTAACAGAAATCTTTCCCCAATAACATTATACATTTTTGTAGTATAAATAAAACATCAGCTGTTATTTTCAATGCTATTTATTTGTTGCGATAGAAACCAGTTTTCTAGCAGAAATCCAGTAGGTGGTAAACTTGTAGTAGTTTACAATTAATTGATTGATATATTTTTTCATCATGACTTTAGTTTTACTAACACGCATCGCATTGATTAAGTGTTATTATGAATGTGAACGGAGTGAAGCTTTGTTAGTATATTTGAAACCAACTGGTCCGTAGAAGAGTTTAAGAGGCCAGGAAACCCTTCAATCGTAAGAACTGAAAAAAGTAACTATTCAAAACAGGGCTGAGATAAAAATATCAACAAGAAAGAAATACCGCGCATAGCATACAGGAAATCCAAGAAGAGAAGCTACCACTTCAAACAATTAAGAATTTGATTATTTTTTAAAATTATATCCCGTTAATTCCTTAGAAATGTATTCACTTTTATTTTGTTATGTGTTAACAAACTACAGTCAATTAAAGTTTGAACATGCTTTTAAAAGACCTAGTATATTTATGATACCGTTATAACATTTATATCAGTAATCACGAATCATGATACAATAATTTCTAACTAACAATAAATTCGATTAATCGAATCAAACGGTTTCCTGTGATCTCACGGCAGATCACTTGTTACCGTGACGTAATGGAAACTATTGCACGATTCGTATTTACATTTTTATGACTCTACCTTTCAACTGGATATGACATACAGTATACGCCTAGTATAAAAACAAAGGAAAACACGAATGTAAGATGCCGATAATTATGTCTATGACGGTTTCATTAATCGACTATTGTTTTAGTGAATGAATTAATGCGGGTAAAGTAATCCATTAACTTTTTCATTGCACACTCATTCTTTTTTTCCTTGTTGTTCAATGGCAAAAAACAGCTGTCATCATCGCTTTAGAAAATAGAGATTTCTTAGCTCTTGATTAAGTGTCAGGGTCAGAAAGAAACAAGCGTTGGTTAAGAAAAATCTGATAGGAAAGATAAAGAGAAGGATTTAACCAAAAACTACATAAAAGTTGTGGATCAGCTAGGGGATTGACAAGCCAGTTCTCCCTAAAGTAAGCCCTTAAAGGTATCAATTATCATAATTTAACCAAAAATTCTCTCCATTAGTGAGAAAGTAAACAGTGAAAAAAAATGCACAATATTTCTCACACACCCATCACAAATACCAAGTAAAAACTAACTAAAATTATTTGTCACCGAAAATATCAGAATGAAAATGAACCATAGACGCTGACTAGAAAAAAAAATGAATAAGGACCTAAACTTGGTTCTTTTAGTATTAATTTGATTAAAATAGAGGTGTTAATGATTTTTTTTCAATTATTCCTAAGCTTTAAGATTATTTTATTTGGGTTTTGGGTCACTAATCTTCACACTATACTAAAATTTGAACGAAATCGGTAGAACCAATTTTGAGAAATCACGTATTTTGTAAAACATGGCCGATTTTCAATAATTTTTATCGAAAACTCAACGGCTGAAAATACGTTTTGTTTGGGCCTTTAGAGACTATAATTGAGCAAAATTTAATCAAAATCGTTATAGTTGATTTTGAGAAGATGGTCATTTTGAATTTGTTTTAGGCAGCTACCCCCCCCCTACTTTTAAATATTATGTGTGGGGTATCAAATAAAACTAGAAATTATTCTGACTACGAATTTGCATATTTACGTGACAAAAAATATTAATACGTTGGCGGTTGGCTAGATTTAGTGTCAGATATCATGTATCCCTCTAACTTGAGACGGCGTGACCTACGAATCTAAAAAAAATTATTAAGATTTGAAATTCAATTGCAGTGAAAATCATATATATTATAGTTTAATGTATGACGAATACAAATTAATTTAACCACATAATGAGAATCGCGTGGTGTTGTGATAGTTTTAAAAGCAATTTTTGTGAGATGTGAGAGAAACATTCAATAGACATTAAAAGATAGATTGCATTTTCATTATTCTCTTTATTAGGGTCCGTAGGTAAAACCAAGGACCCTTATAATTTCACGCACGTGTCTGTACAATTTAAAAAGACTTGGAGTTTATAAAACAATTGTCACTATGTGTATACAGACTCTAAATCCTGTATTTTTAGCACGCACTCGACCTTTTTATTTCATCATATATTTAAACAGGGGCGTCACTTGTGTTACAATCCTATCTTTAGCATAACTCGCATTTGATTCAACTCAAGTTTTTAAGGAAGACCGTAACTTACATTTTATTTATTGATTTATTTTTTAAATAAATACTAATCCTTAATAAAATTTTAGTTGCGATTCATCATACGGATTTAGTTCATCAATCTTCACATTTCCTTAAAACTTCAAATAAATCCGTTGTAGATGACGTTAACCGTTAAGAAGGTAACTTTTATAACAGATCTATGTTATATATGTTTTTGTTGACGCCCAAACCGGCAATTTTTGGGACGTTTGTTTGAGTCATTAAAGGCTGTATTTTAAAAATCCTTAGAGTTAATTTCGAAATTAAAATAATACAACTGAAGTTCTTAGGTCATCTGGTAAGGATTCACCAAAAAGATCTTCCAAAGCGAAAAAGGAGACAAGGACAACCTACAAAGAGAAGACATTGTTGAAGATCAACGAAGGAAAGGTGTAAAAAAAGTTGTAACGATGAAAATGGACGTGTCTGTTGTGAGAGACAGACCCCAAAGTTCTTCAAGTATTGTAGTGTCGTGGAGTAAGTACGAATATTGATTTATCGGCAAAAAAGTTGATGGGCACCATCATGGTACTTACCCAATCTTATCATACAAGCAGATCTTCCAATAGTATAAATTCTATTGGTAGATTAAGGAAGTCTTGTCCGGTAAGGGTATGTTTGTTTAAACAATTGTTACACAGGTTTTCTGAACTTCGTACCTGTAATTGTGCGTATAAATCAGAAAATGAGTTGATGGGCGCCATCAGGTACAGCCCATCATACAATGTAGTACAAGCAGATTCTCTACATACAGTCCCCAAAATTTTGTTTCTTATGCCTATTAAGATATATTAATTGTATTGTTAGATAAAGGGTCTCAACCAGTAGGGTAAATTTGTTTAAAACAGTTAGTTGTTACTCAGATTTTCTGAACCTCTTAACTCTGTATGTCACTACTTTCTTGGCCTTGTACAGTGTAAAGTCTCTACTCGCTTCGCTTGCGTTGTCTAGGCTCAGTTGGGCCTCCAAGATGTACGTATGTGAAGGAGTCTATGGTAGTGTCGCTGACGCGGATTTGTAATATAAAAATACCACAGTTTCTTGCGAGTTTAGCGTTTGAAATTACATTTTTAACAATATCTTCGTTATTTGTCATCGTAGAGGTGTAGGGTTGGTACCATTACATGAAGAAATGAAAATCAGCAAATATTTGCATCTAATTTAGTGTGTTATAAGTTGGATAACATTCGAGATATGAAAAAAGCTGTTTAAAATGGTCACCATTTTGAAATTTTCAATTTGAGGTTTCTACAATTCAAGAGCAAACCCCCTATATCAAATTTCATGTTACTTTCTTTTTTGTGGCCGCTATCGTGCTTCATATAGACGACAACAACGACGAACGGAGAGCGTGTCGATAATCACTTAGTCCAAAAATTTAGGTTGATATGTTTTATGATTACTAAGCTTTATCCTATACGTCGTATACTAGCCAAATATGAAGGTCCGACATTTGTTCAGAATAAGTCCTTATACCAAATTTGATTTAACTCTATTGGTTTGAACTGGAGAGAACTGTACAGATGTTATCAATCATTTAAAAACACTTTGTTGAGCTCAGAGAACTCAAAACGATTTTTCCTCGAGGAAACAATATCAAGAGGAATGAGGGGGGAGAATAAGCAAAATTTAAACAAAACAAAAAATGATAAAATAAATGCATTACAATACAATGTTCGTCGTTTTTTAAGAGATGATTAGCATACAATAACAAGAGAAATATAAACACCATTGTTTGCCAGAGGCTGACTTCATCCCTAATTAAAATATCTCCCCCTTCTATAGATATTTACTTGCTCAATAGGTTTTGTGATGTTTTATTATGAGTTTCCTTCGTGCTTTATAGAATTTCTATTAAAAACTATTCTTTTATTCTTCACGTAAAATGCGCATCTAGCTGCCCCTAGGTCTGCTCACCTATTCTGGTCTACAGTATAGGTACCTCAATTGTTTTAAATAAATAGGTTGTCCATCTCCATGGTATGTTTTGAAGCTCAGAAATTAAAGGTTCTAGTGCTGCCATATAACTGGGCACTTTTGGTAACTTCAAGAACTTCAAGAGTTAATGTATGTTCCGACTCCTCCCACACAAGCATATTCTGTTCTTGAATCCACAAAACTTCAACTGTTCATATTGAGCATCACAATCGTTTCTATGAGATTTATACGTTCAATGGTAACACTAAATTTCACCTGCCAGAGGTCAACACTACACACTGTCACTCCATTGTCCTTTAGACCACTCTTCAATATTTGCAAAGTATGAAGTAAGTAATTAGATATTATTTTTTCTTCAGCTCCATGTTCCTTTTTCAGACGTTGGCTCTGAAATGCTTCTTAATACTTTTCTTTGAAATCTATCGAAAAGTTATGTTGTCAACTGATTAAGGGTTCAGGCTTTGCTCCCATACCTAACTTCTGGTCTAATAAGTGCTTTATAAATTCTAAACTTTATCGTGTGATTTATCTACTTAGTGTTATTCTGTACAAGGCAAAATATGCTTCTTCACGGCCAATATTCTTCCCCTTACATACTATATTTCATCAAGGTGTTTGTTATGGAGCTGAGGTAACAAATGTTAGTCCCTGTCATAAAATAGTAATTTCTGAATGCCTGTTGACAGCGTGCTTCTCTTGTCCTCTCTAGAAAGAGAACTTTAGTAGCATTTCCTTCCTTTCTTTCCTTCACGGAAGGCCACTATTCACTATCCTGGATCAGCTATATACAGTAGCTTATTGTACACCCTCATTCACATGACCTTCTTTATCAATCCAGTCTCAGGTTTTGGGAAAACCGTTAGAAGCTTGGGATGATGTTTCCTGTTTCCTTATCTGACCCCCTCTCCATATACTACCTAGAGATTTAAATAGTTTCTTGTCCAGAACTGGGCAATAACTACGTGTTGAACCGTTTCCACAGCTACACCACATATCCAGATGTGGTGTAGATCCATTTTGTGTAGATAGTTACGGAAAATACAGTAACCAATCAGGAATCAAGTCACTCTCCACGGATCAGTCCTATTCAATGTAAGCGCCTCCTCCGTGTGGAGTCCTAACGGATCCCTGAGCATCCTCTAAGACTGCACATTACTCTTAGTTCTCTCCCAAATCGTCGGTAGTCATTCAAAACCCTAGGTATAGGATAACTCTACCGGCAGGTTTGCCAATGAAGGGACATTCAGTTCCTTTTTTGACACACCTGTCTGCTTCTTCATTCCCCTCTTTCATTTCGTTATGAATGTTCCAAAAATAACTGTTTTTGAAGTTTGACTTATTCAAAAAATAACGGGCAAAGTTCCACTAAAACTCACGTTTATCAACCCAAAATTAAAAAAAAAAAAAAAAGAAGTTTTTCTGTTTGTGTAAATAGGGTGTCTCACGAAGAGGTTACTATTTTTTAATTGTTGTGTAGAACACAGGTGTAACTATACAATTTTGAAACTTTGTGGTTATGTTCCAAAAATATGTAACTAGTTTCCTTCGATTATCAATATTTTATGTTTAACCAAAACAAAATGGTGCACCTCAAAATAAATATGTAATGTCTTCAGTCACATTATTTTATTTGTTAAACCATAAGTTATTTAATTGTTCTATTAACAAGAAAGTGTATAAAACTTCATAAACTAATAGTTAAGAAAACTAATAATAAATAGTCAACAATATATAATGTATTAATTTTTATTCAAATTGATGTTCATCAACAGGTATTCCCTGAAAGTCACGTAACAAAAAATCGTTATAAAACTTTTTGAATAATTGTCTAGGTATCACAAATGTCTAGTGTTACACACATATGTCCGGTACACTCGGTATATTTATTCAGCCACTTGGTAAACTCAGTCTGAACAAATCAAACGCCAAACATCACGTATCAAGGATAACTAAAAGGACGTGACATTCTTTGTATAAATACTTCATGCATTCACGTTTTGAATGTAGTTTTACTTTTATTTAATTTCTTTGGCAGTCAGAAATGAAATATGTCTGGCTACATGTACTTCAAACTTATCCGTCATCTCAAGAAACTATTTTCGATGAGATGTACATTTTGCACGTTGGCCATGCAATTTTTGTTCATTTGTTCCAAGTTCTATTTTCAACTGTACCCGACCCCAAAATAGATACCACCTACTGAATACCTCAGTGAGAATGTTACGGAAATATAATTGTTACTTTTCTAGACGCTAATAAAAATGAACAAAAAGTCGTTTCATGAAGTACGAATGAAAAGGTTCATTGACAATTAAAATTTGATATGTATAGTACAAGAAGTTAGTAGTATTAATAGTATTTAAAAACATAACGTAGGTTGTGGTTAAATGACATTTCTAATGTTAGGGACGTTATCTAAATGCAACTACTGC
The DNA here is from genome assembly GCA_963513935.1 of Aphrophora alni. Lineage (NCBI taxonomy): Eukaryota > Metazoa > Arthropoda > Insecta > Hemiptera > Aphrophoridae > Aphrophora > Aphrophora alni. The sequence continues at coordinate 142,157,435 of OY740767.1, read as the reverse complement.
TATATTTCATGCACCTGGTAGAGAATTTGTAATGTACTTTGTAGCATCAGACAATGAGGACTTTTAACTTACCAAGTTTGTATACAATGTATTATAAGTTTGGTAATCACGTAAAATTTAGACTTACGTTTTTTGACAGATCTTTACGTTTAATGACGTCTGTTCGTCGTCGTCGTCGTTTGTACGTAAGGACGATAACGGCCACAAATATTAAGATAAGCGAATGAAATTTGGTTTGGGGGACTACTGTATGCTTATATATGAGTATTCTGTCTAGTATTCATGTTTCATAACGTCAGAAATCCGAAAACCTGATTTTCGTCATGCGGTCCATCCGTCGCTTTGTACGTAAGGACGATAACGGCTACAAATATTAAGATAGGCGTAAGTAATTTGTTTTCGATGACTATAATGTGCACATACAGGGTGTATATAAAGTCCTGCACGGTCTTAATATTTTCTAAACGACAACAGATAAATCAATAAGATTTGGTACATCAACACCACACCTAAAAATCTACTTTTTTAAGGAACTATCAATTTTCTGTCATATCATGGGGACGTCCCGCAAGGAGTCCGAAGGAAATCTTAAATAGGAGCATAGGTCAATATGCACATCATTTTAAAGGGCTTAGCTAGCAGAGTTTAATGCCGCAAACCGCATTCAAAAAGGTTGATCCAGTACAAAATGGCGGCTGTTCAAAGGTTTTATTTTGTTACATTTTATTAGTACAGTAGCCACAATCCCATTAAAGCAAAACTGCAACTAAATGAATACTGCAGCTAAATACTACATTATGCGTGTCAATAGAGAAGTGAATTATGAACAGCCGCCATTTTGTACTGGATCAACCTTTTTGAATGCGGTTTGCGGCATTAAACTCTGCTAGCTAAGCCCTTTAAAATGATGTGCATATTGACCTATGCTCCTATTTAAGATTTCCTTCTGACTCCTTGCGGGACGTCCCCATGATATGACAGAAAATTGATAGTTCCTTAAAAAAGTAGATTTTTAGGTGTGGTGTTGATGTACCAAATCTTATTGATTTATCTGTTGTCGTTTAGAAAATATTAAGCCCGTGCGGGACTTTATATACACCCCGTATATGAGGAGTTTGTCTAATATTCATGTTTCTTAACGTCAGAAATCCGAAAACGTGATTTTCGTCATGCCGTCCGTCTTAGAGTGTCCTCATTTTGAACCCCATGAAATTAAGAATAAATCTAAAGTAAAATGTAAAATGGTGGCTCTTTTAACGGTTTTTTGTTTATATTCAGTGTGTTTTTCAACATATAACACACTAAATTAGATAAATATTTGCAGATTTCGATTCTGCACGTAATGGGTACCAACCTTATTTCTTTACGAGAACAGTTGAAGTTTTTCTCAAAATGCCATTTTAAATCGTCACCTTTCAATAAAAATATAATATTCGTTACATAGGAGATATGGCAGGGAGGAATCACCGACACGAGCGTAGTGAGTGGAGGCTGGTTTACATATGTACAGCTTCGAGGCCCGAGTGAAGATTTTGTTAATACATACACATCTACAAGGCCCATTAAGGCATAAGGAACGTCAAGAAAGTAGTGATATACACAAGTACGAGGTTCACAAAACCTGCGGAACAACAACTGTTTTAAGCAAACTGGATAAGACGCCTTAATCCACCAAATCAATTTAACACCTTACAAGATCCAAGAAACCAACTTTTGGGGATTATATTTGAAGAATCTGCTAGCATTATATTTTATGATCGGGCTAGATACGTACTATGATGGAACCCATCAACTTGGTTGAGATACTGTTAATTTAACCCTAAAGCACTAATAGAAACCATGATCAACTAGTAAATATTACAATTTAGTGTAGGATTTGGAAAGTTGCAGTCTAAGATGGACTATAAATTTGTGTTCAATACTTAACTTGAAATCATTCTAATTACGAAAAGTCGCATTGAAAAATTAAATTTTACAGAATATTTAGACTTTTTTGACAATCAAATTGTGATTAATTAAGGAACCAACCAACGAAGATAAATTTATGAAATAATTCAAGAGGAAGACATCCTGCCAGTTCTGTCAAGAAAATAAAGATGTATTTTTTTTTAATAGCAACTCCATTAATAGGCCAGCTATTGTACCCCTTCGTTGTATATAATGCTAATGGCTTTGTCACTTAGACCGGAGACAAATTTGCATCCGAAAACACCGGCGTCATGGTGTGTGGAGTTTCCTGCTGCCATCCAGTAACAATACCTCGACCTATGGAACGGAATACTGATCAGTGTTTGCATTGTCCCGTCAAGATATTGACATACGGACAATGTCTAATTTTAAGAATTGATTTTGGAGGTTTTGTTTCTTGAATAATGATTGTAAAAAATTTCGGTGCAAAAATATTTGACATCTTTATTACTTTGCTTATTTCACCATTGCATATTTAAATATTGGTAACATGATGACATTTATGTTTGGTATTATTAGAGATAAACATACAAATAAATAATGTGTTGAATTTTGAAAACAAATCCCAATTATGAACAAAGAACCGTGTCTCCAAAAATGTTATTATGGCTATTACTGACTATTTGTTTCTGTTTTTACTTTAAACCGATAGCGAGTTTTTTGGGGGATAAATCTAAACCCCACCTGAGCCTAAAACCGTTTTTTAAATGATGTCTGTCTTTCTAACTGGTGTTTGTCGACTGTGCAGTTTTCTAAAATGATGTGGACCGATTTTAATAAAATTTGTGATGTAGGCACATTTTGGTTGAATCGGCAGATGTTTTTTATTTAATTTTCCGTAAACTCGAAATTTGGGAGTAGCTGTCATATTTTGTTTACATAGTCTTAAAGAGTACAATCCACTGAGAATAAAGCGCGCGCAAGCCCAAAATAGGAATCCTCGAGGTCAAAGTCAAGGTATGATAAACAGGTGATTGATTATTTGAATATACAAAATAACCTAATCTGGCTTAACCTAACCTAACCTAATCTGGCCTAACCTAATCTAACTTATTCGCGCATGTAACTTAAGCTAAATTTAACTTGACCTGATTTGTCACTAATTTAACCTTCAAACATGTCTCACTCAACATGAAAAATTTATATTATCAGAAAAAAATTATTTTATAAGTAATAATACAGTAGTTTTAATGAGGGAAATTTGGGAAACGCTGTTTATAACAATTACCGTATAAATACACAAATTCTAAATTTAAAAAATATTACAGGTTAAGAAGAAATTAGCAAAAACAAAATTGAACCGCGTATGAACCTTGATCACCGTCATTAAAACTCAATTTTAATAAAATACGACTTATATTGAGGATTGTCTGTTGATTCTAATTTTGCTTCACTTTTGTCATCTATAGTAAAATAACCTAACCTAACATGTACAAACTTTCCTGTTTCCTTCGATAGGTTTACACATTGTATTGTTTCGGCTTATTGTGACAAGCTGTTGACAGGGTATCTCTTGTAATAATAGATATGAGTCCATACTTTTACTAATGCGCAACGTTCCCAAATACATAACGGGATAAAATCGTCGGATATAATCCTGTTCTACCTGGAAACCGTCGCAAATAACCCGGCACCATCGTGCTTGCGTACAGAAGACGGACGGACGGCATGTCGAAATTCACTTGTTCGTTTTCTAAACGTAAAGATCAGTCAGAAAACATAGGTCGAAATTGACGATTACTAAACTTACCCTATACTGGGTAATTATTACTCGTAATAACAATATTATATTTTTACGAAGTGTTTGTAAGTTTTACTTTCTGTGGTGCTGTTTAAACCATTCATTTACACATACAGTTTAGTTCTATTAATACTCTAATTTTACGAAATTTTAAACGATTTTTCAAGGATGCCAAATTGATTTCAACATTCTAATGTAATGAAATCAAAACTTCAAAAGGTTTAATTTATTGCGTCAAAAACCTTGAACGCTCGCACCGACGTCCAACTGTTGTCAGTTATATATTGAAGTCTATTACTGAAACAAATATGATTTAGGTTAATCGACCAAATGTTTTCATTTAGGTTTCAAAATACTATTTATATTTTTCGAACGCTGAACTAGATTGAGAAATCTATTTGTAAGACTAATACAATTGGAAGGTCAATTATAATATCAAATTTATAAAGCCATTATTATTTATCTATCCGGACCTTGATAGTCATGCAGCTTTACTCTTGTAATTTTTTACTGAAATCAGTAGTCGATTGTTCTTTTTTTTTTAACACAAACATTTTTTTAACCTTCATCATTTGATTCGTACAACAAATCCTACATTTCTTCCATAAAAAAAATGGGGTCTTTTTTATAAGAGCCCCGCCACTTCTATTAAGTTCATTAAAACGTACGAAAGGTTTAGCCAGGTTATTATATATATATATATATATATATAGCAATCTGACCAAACCTGTCGTGATTTGAAATAGCGATCTAGCTTAATCATTGTGTAATGGCGAAGTGGCTGGGCTCTTCTATAAAAGACCCAAAAAATGAGTAAAACTAGCAATTAAATACTTTTAAATTTTATCCTACGTTATTAAAAATCGGCAAAGAACAATAATTAATTATTAAAAACCTCATTAAACATACTATGACATGAAGAGACAAAATATAGGTCAGGTTTATTTTTTTCTATCTTCCCATACTTATCAAATGCATAGTAACGTCTATAAATATTTTATGACTTACATTTATGAATAATAAATCTTTTTAAACTTTTTACTTTCATACTGTAAAGTATTTGAAAGTTCTTTGATGTGCCTTAATAACCTGCATACATATTACACATTCATGATTCTTTTGTCATAAAAGTAGACCATGACATAAAACTAGTTCTTAGTGGGCGTCCTGAAAGCAAACCAGGTCTTTTAGATTAAAGAGAATTCCATCAGCAGTATATTATTTTACATTTATCATATGGGACCTTTGACTCTTATATTCCTCTATAATTTAATCATCCGCCCGATATTATGGTTATACTCTATGTTGTCAGATATTTAAAATATTAAATCGGTTTTTGTGTATTTTTAAAAACGATATTTAGGATTCTTACAGGATAGGAAACCGTTCGATTAATCGAAAATATAATTGTATCAAAATTAGAATAGACTTGGATAAATATATATTTTAATAGAGTAAAAGTTAGAAAGGGGAAGTACCATAATGACGACCATCAACTTCTCTTATTATAAAATATCTCCATCTAACATATATAATGAATAATTCCACACGTTATTATTCTTTGTTAGTTTAACAACCTCATTTTATATTAGTTAGACAGTTAGACTAATGAGGACGAGGGTGCCGCGTACGGAGAAAAACTGACGCCAGCAACATTCACGTACATTAATTGGATCATCCACATTTTACATTTTTTTGTAATAAATGCGTCAAATAATAAACCCTTTCTTTCACTCAAGTGAAATCACTTTTTAGGAAATTTGTCGAAACATTTTAAATTTCCTCAAATATTTTTGGATTACATGCTGTGAAAAAAACCAATTTTTAACAAAACCAACACTAAAATAAATGTAGTTTAAATACGAAACTCCTAAATTCTCCAAAAAAAGTACAGGTCACTATCCCCGGAAAGTTCTGACCCTTTAGTTGGTTAAACAAATACCAACAATGTTTAAATTCAATTTTTATCGAAATTAGTGCAATTTTAAATTAAACATGAAGATACCAATATGAACTAAACTGAGATTCGAGAATGGTGAAAAATAAATAAGAACCTTTGACCTTAAAAATTTAAATATGGTTTCACTTTAGATACTTGCTTGTAAAATAAGCTCTCGGATATTTGGTAGCTCCAAAAGGATGCCTTTCAAACCGGTTTACACAAGGAAGGAAGAGGACCGATCCATATGGTATACAACTTCCCAGTATTTTTATCGAAATGTAAATATAAACAACTGACATGTGCCCAAACAAATCATGTTGAAAACAAAAAATTTAAATTATTAATTAATATATGTTATATTACGAGACCTAATTATATTGATATTAGAATGAAAGAAAAACAATTTTTGAGATTGAAGCGAAAACAGCCAATTATAATGATTTTCTAATACAGAGTCTCCCGAAAAAATTGAACTGGTTATTCATTTTCGCATTATACACAAAACTAAAAACATCAAAATAACACATAGTCGAATTCCGCATGATTACGCCATTTTATTCTTTTACAAACAAGCAATATATCTCCAGAAATAGATATTGAGTTTTTTTAATAATTTTCATAGTGGCGACAGTTTAAATTTTATTTAAAGTAGCGGTTTTGGAGATATTGACGTAAAAAGTCGATACATAGATGGAAATGTCAATAAACTTCTTAAACAGAGGTTTAGAGGAAATAGAATTTTTAAAAAGGTCATACAGCGGATATTTTTTTGCACTTTAAAACTTACATTTTTTTTTTTTTTACATTTAATATATTTTTTTATTAATCTATTACCTGACAAAACTATACAAATAGATAAACAAACAATACTAACCAAAAACAAAACACATAAAAACCCTGCAAAAAATAAAACAAAAACAATACAAAGTTAAATGACTCCTTTATACAAAAAAGCTACTGCTAAAGAGGTATTAATAAAATACACAACCTTACAGTAAGAAATCATATTGCATTATTGAGCAATAGTTTCCGTGATTGTTAATTTACTGTACTCCTTAGTATGGACAATTTGAAATATTTTGTATTCAGTTTCTTACGGAGTAAAATAATTGAAATTTTAATGGACAACGTTTACATATATTGCAAATTTAGTTGAGGGAAATAAGTCCAAAAACTTGATAAGAAGTAATGTAACTGGGAAGTTGATTTTTTGTTTGTTTTTTTTCTTTCTTTTTGTACATGCGACTGAGTGGGAAACTGATTTTTACTAAATTAGCAAAATCAGACTGGAGCGTCGCTATAAAAGTGCATTTTTATGGATTTTGAGTCCATCACTACGCTATTTTTAAATACCTCCGGCTCTATGGATCGTAGAATAATTTTTAAAACGTTTAAATACTCGGAAATGAAGGGACTATCGAAGTGGTAGGGTATAGTAACATTAAGAGTATTTCCTAACCTCAAAAAATCGAATTTATGGGTTTATTGTTTTTTTCACCAAAAATACAACAAATGGAGTAAGAATCATCAGATCTTCACGATAAATCGACTAATCATGTGACATTGTAATAAAATGAGAAATAGTCGTAAAGTTTGAAAGAACTTTTTAATGATGTGCTTCACGACTAACGTTACTATTTGGATTTTTTTCAGTTTTATATGTTTTCCAAAATTGTATGTATTTTTAAAATTTGAAAATTTTGAGTAAGGGGCAACTTAAGCACCATTTGTGGAAAGTGTATGTTCTCTTGAATCTAGGATAAAAATTTGATTTATGTAGGCTATGTTATCTAGTAACAATAAAACTAACTGTAAAACACTACTTTTTTGACGTTTTGGAACACCCTATACGTACGCAGTAAGATAAGTTAATTTCTTTTTCCAAATGATCAGTGAACTTGAATGATGAGGTATCACTCGACCAACCTTTCCGATTTGAAAATTTTCCAAAAACGGCCCTCACCCAGTTAAAATCACGACCAAAACGGGCATTGAAATCGCTAATCACTGCTCATCACGTTTAATGCACCAACTAGATCAGTGAATCATCACCTATCAGCTAAAATCACGTCCAAAACGGGCATTGAAATCGCTAATCACGGTTAATGCACTAACTAGATCAGTGAATCATCACCTATCAGCTAAAATCACGTCCAAAACGGGCATTGAAATCGCTCATCACGTTTAATGCACTAACTAGATCAGTGAATCATCACCTATCAGCTAAAATCACGTCCAAAACGGGCATTGAAATCGTTAATCACTGCTCATCAAGTTTAATGCGCCGACTACATCAGTGAATCATCACCCTAACAACTAACATGACGTCCAAAACGGGCATTGAAATCGTTAATCACTGCTCATCAAGTTTAATGCACCAACTAGATCAGTGAATTATCACCTATCAGCTAAAATCACGTCCAAAACGGGCATTGAAATCGTTAATCACTGCTCATCACGTTTAATGCACCAACTAGATCAGTGAATCATCACCCTAACAACTAACATGACGTCCAAAACGGGCATTGAAATCGTTAATCACTGCTCATCAAGTTTAATGCACCAACTAGATCAGTGAATCATCACCTATCAGCTAAAATCACGTCCAAAACGGGCATTGAAATCGCTAATCACGGTTAATGCACTAACTAGATCAGTGAATCATCACCTATCAGCTAAAATCACGTCCAAAACGGGCATTGAAATCGCTCATCACGTTTAATGCACTAACTAGATCAGTGAATCATCACCTATCAGCTAAAATCACGTCCAAAACGGGCATTGAAATCGTTAATCACTGCTCATCAAGTTTAATGCGCCGACTACATCAGTGAATCATCACCCTAACAACTAACATGACGTCCAAAACGGGCATTGAAATCGTTAATCACTGCTCATCAAGTTTAATGCACCAACTAGATCAGTGAATTATCACCTATCAGCTAAAATCACGTCCAAAACGGGCATTGAAATCGTTAATCACTGCTCATCACGTTTAATGCACCAACTAGATCAGTGAATCATCACCCTAACAACTAACATGACGTCCAAAACGGGCATTGAAATCGTTAATCACTGCTCATCAAGTTTAATGCACCAACTAGATCAGTGAATCATCACCTATCAGCTAAAATCACGTCCAAAACGGGCATTGAAATCGTTAATCACTGCTCATCACGTTTAATGCACCAACTAGATCAGTGAATCATCACCTATCGCTAACATTAATGCATTAGTTAAACTATGAAGAAATCAAAAACTTATTTCCTACCAAATTTTCGTTTCGCTACTCCTAATTTACTACCCAACATTGTCGGCTTTTACTTGACAGTATTACATTGTCTTAAATGCAATAAATATAATGAACACCCTGTGCTTTAGGCTTCTCGTGTCTACTTCATTGCATGTGTTTAAGTGTTTAATATGGAACACTTCTAATTGTGTATAATCTAGACAGAATTAATACGGGCAATATAATTGTAAATTCCATTGTATTCTCGAGAAAATATGCAGTAGCCTAGTTTACATAAACAAATTATGCGTTCCTTGAATACAGCAATGTTTTATAAGATCTTATCTGTTAAGTTTATAATACATAAAACTGTTCTTGTGATGTTATACATTTTAAACATTAATTACTTACAATTTAAATGTTGTGGTGAGTTATTTAAATAGCCATATGTAGAGATAACGTATACTAGATGTAAGATTTCGGATAAAAGCTGTCAACACCACTTGTGCACGACAAGCAGGGAATAACATCGAAATTGGAGGGCAGAGTTTTGAAAAACTCAGCTTGTTCAAATATTTGAGTCCTTAATGACTGTGAACAATGCCATAGACAAAGAATTAACAAAGAGTTTGTTGCTGCAAATAGATATTGTTATGGGATTTTGAATCATAAGTAAAATTCCACTTTGTCCAGGAAAGTATTGATAAAACCAGTCCTGACCTATGGCTCAGACACGTGGACTCTAACCGAAGCGATGGAACGTAAGCTACTTGTCTTGAGAGGAAAGAATTGAATTATGGTGACGTATAGAGAGAACACCATTGTTAATTTATTTTATTACCATCTTAAAAATCCTCGAGTTTCAGATCCCAATCATTCCTTTAACAATTAAAGCTATTTAGAATATGTTTTGAGCCGCTTTGAAAACATTTTCGTTTAAATTGGTGCATTTGTTTATCATAATAAATGTATAGTCTATTGTCATATAATTTTATAAAAATCCTTGCATCATTTAAACAGCTAAAAATATATTTTTTTCTATTTTTTTAAGGTTCAACACATTAATCTAATATTATATGCAATCGCTATTGCGACTCACTCACTCATCTATACAAATTCTAACCTATTTCCAGAGTTAGAAACTTGAAATTTGGGAAACTAATTTCCAAAAAATTTAAAATGGCAGGCTCAAATTCAAAGTCTTTGAAAATATTTTTTTGGAGACTTATTGTGGCTAAACGGTAAAACCTATCAAAAACGTATAGTACCCAACATTTACGGATTTGGTGAGATCTACAAGTTTGTTTCCTTGACTTTTTCGCTTATCTATCGTTTATACTTTAGATAGAGCTCAATTTTTGTTTTTAATTAAATTTTGTACATTTTCACAAACTATTTAATATTTTGACACACATATATAGCTATAATCATCAAATTTGGCACGCTTATAGCAGTTGGGTGTGCCAGTATGCCTGCCAAATATCATGATACTAGATTTCCTATAAGTGTGTCAAAAAATAATAATATATGGAAATTATTAAGGCTTGATCTACAAGTTAGATCCAATGACTCTCTCAAAACTCCCCGGTTTGTTAAACCCCACTGCGGTTTTGGGGTAATGTTCTACACTACCTAGTTTTGGAGAGTTTTATAACAGAGAAATCATAATCCCTCCCACTCCTCGGCCTGATCAATAAAACTGGAGATTTTGAAGAAAATCTCGCTATGTATATAAACCAAAAAATGGCTTCCGTTTGTAGTCCACGATATAAAATGTTTTTTCATACGCCCTAAAATCACCAGAATAAGTTTAAACAATAATATCGCCACTTCCATTTCCTTAACATTATAATTTCTGGTGAATTTTACACCCTTCAGCTAAATGTACGCCCAGTTCGGCACAGCCCGAGTGTCCCCTAATTTCGTCTCAGAGTTGAAGGTCCACAAAAAGAACGAATGAAAAAAGTTCATTCGTTAGATAAATAGTCTTTACATTTCAAGAAAGTGTTAAATGATTTTACACCCTTCAGCTAAATGTACGCCCAGTTTGGCACAGCCCCGAGTGTCCCCTAGTTTCCTCCCAGTGTTGAAGGTTCACAAAAAGGACGAAAGAAAAAAGTTCATACCTTAGATAAACTGACTTCACATTTCAAGAAAGTGTTAAATTATTTTACACCCTTCAGCTAAATGTAAGTCCAGTTTGGCACAGCCCCGAGTGTCCCCTAGTTTCGTCCCAGTGTTGAAGGTTCACAAAAAGGACGAAAGAAAAAAGTTCATACCTTAGATAAACTGACTTCACATTTCAAGAAAGTGTTAAATGATTTTACACCCTTCAGCTAAATGTACGCCCAGTTTGGCACAGCCCCGAGTGTCCCCTAGTTTCGTCCCAGTGTTGAAGGTTTACAAAAAGGACGAAAGAAAAAAGTTCATACCTTAGATAAACTGACTTCACATTTCAAGAAAGTGTTAAATGATTTTACACCCTTCAGCTAAATGTACGCCCAGTTTGGCACAGCCCCGAGTGTCCCCTAGTTTCGTGTTTCGTGTTTTTTTTTGTAGTGTTGAAGGTCCACAAAAAGGACGAATGAAAAAAGTTCATTCGTTAGATAAACTGACTTCACATTTCAAGAAAGTGTTAAATTATTTTACAAAATAATTTTTTTAAATGTATAATTTTTTTTATGAAACTCAATTTCTACAAAGAATATAATGAGACAAAACGTTTAACTTAGAAAAACCAAAATCGCAAAACCTCATACATATTATTTTTGATAATACAAACTCTTAATTTTGATGAACTTGAAATCAATAAGGATTAAAATGTAAAAACGTTAAGAAAATGTAAAATTGGAACACTAAATTCAGTTTTAAAAGCACCAAAAATTTTAAATAATCGATTTTTGTAATTTTTTTTCTTTTTCATATCTTGCCTAAAAAGCAATCTACCAATTAATCATTGTAATTTTGTTTATATATCCAGTATACGCAGTATAAGGTTAGTAATCGTCAACAATTTCAACCTTTGTTTTTTAACTGATCTTCACGTTTCATGAAACAGATAACGTGATTTTCAACATGGCGCCCATTGGTCATCGTTGTTGTTTCTACGTAAGAACGTTAACGCCTCAAAAATTAAAATGAGTACACGAAATTTGGTATAGGGAATTATATTGCGCTCGTACGCAACCCTATTGAAATTAAGAGAGAAAAAAAAACGAATTGAAAATGTAAAATATTAACAGTTTTTTGTCAATATCTCGTGTGTATTTCAACTTATAACACAATAAATTGATAAACATTTTCAGATTTAAATTCTGCATGTAATTGGTACCAACAAATTGTATACAATACAAAATAACTAAGTTGATATTAAAATGTAATTTGTAACCATGACCTCTCAAGTAATTTGATATTTATACAATTTACGAGAACCAGCAGTGTCATGAGTGGAGGCTCCTTCACATAATCTCAACCTGAGACACTGTTGCCCGCTAGGTACTAAACGTCAGAAAATACTATGTACAAAAAACCTGTGTAAGAACTGTTTTAAACTAACTTACCCTACTGATTAAGATGGCTTGATCTACCAACACTATTCAACATTGCCTAGAAGGCCAACAAATAACTTTTGGGTAATATATTTAAAATGAACTGCTTGTATTACATTGTATGATGGGTCTGGGTAACTACCACGAGAGTGTAAAATGACATAATCGGAATTTCCAGTAAAAGAATAAAATATAATTCATTAGTACAAACAAAATATATATATAATTATTACAAGAACTAATTACAGCAGTATATAATTAAATTTTTTATAGATGGCCATCTCGTTGGAATAAAATAAAACAATAAAAAGTGTCCTTGAAAGGAACAAGATTGCTAGACGGAGAGCGGTGTTGATACAGAACAAAACAATTTACTTTACGAATATGCTAATGTGTTTGGGAAATAGCACCATTACCATACAGCAAACAAGCGGTTGAATAGGTTGTATTGTTGATGTAAAGGCCTACCACTAGATTATTATGCATTGCTTAAATAACAAAAGATTTACACGTTTATGGAAATCATTGGAGAACCTTCATCACAGAGTGAGAGAGACGGCGGAAAAAACAAATTAAACTTTAACTGTAATATTGTTTGTACAATAAAAAAGTTCCTTTAGGTTTTCCACTACAAAGAATTCAACTAATGGAAAAGTAGTAAAACTTCGTTCAGAACTAAACTTTAGATATTTCAAAGAAACTTCACATTGTCTGCTGTATACAAAGTGTTTAATAAGTAGAGAGAAATTAGTCCAAACAATTTATGAGAATTGATGTAACTGGGAAGTTGTTTTTTGTTTTTGTTTTTCCTTTTTGTACATGCGACTGAGTGGAAAAATTTAGCAAAATTGAACTGGAGCTTCCTAGAATAGTGTTAAGTGCATTTTTGATGCATTTTGAGTACATCGCTACACTATTTTCTAAATATCTCCGGGCTGTATGGATCGTAAAAAAATAGAAAATTAAAAAAAAAATTAAATACTCGGAAATAAAGGGTCTATCAAAATGGTAAGGGTATTATATAGTAACATTAAGACTGCTTCCTAACCTCAAAAAAATCGAATTTCTGGATTTAGGTTTTTTTCACTTAGGCTATAATGCAACAAATAGGGCAAGAATCATCAGTTCTTCATGAAATTTGGATAAATTATGTGTCTACATTAGAAATCGGTGGTCGAATTTCCAAAAGAAAAATTAAATTTTTACGACCAAAGTGGACCATTTTCAAAAGCAATTGAAAGCATTGTAATTTAATGAGAAGTGGTCGTAGAGTAAACTATTTTTAAATTGTCAATTTTTAACCAACTTTCTAGAGAACATATGCAAGAATTTATTTACTTTTTTGTCATTATTTCCAATAAATCGGGGCCCGATCTAGACAACCGACGATGAATTTCAACATTTGGTTGAAAATTTGTTTATGAAAATGTGTTTATTTGTTTGAGAATGACATTTAAATAAAATGTTTACGGAAATCTTGTTAGGTTAGATAAAAAACAAATTCTTCCATATGTTCACTAGAAAGTAGGTAAAAAAAACAGATAATTTAAAATATTTTTCGAAAATGGCCAAATGTGGCCGTAAAAACGATTTTTTGTTTAAGTTGACTACCGATTTTAGTGTAAATATACATATTTTGTTCAATTTCCGTGAAGATCTGATGATTTTTACCGCATTTGTTGCATTATTAATGGGGAAAAAATCTTAAAACCAAAAATTAGAATTTTTGAGGTTAGGAAATACTTTTAATGTTACTATACCTACCATTTCGATAGTCCCTTCATTTCCGAGTATTTTCAATGTTTTAACAATATCAGTCTAGGCGTACTCCACAAACTAGGTAAAACGAGTTCGTGGATGCATTAATGATCAAGACAGCCATTTTGAACATATTGTAAAACATGTATATGTTAGTAATAAGTATATTATTATAATAAAAGGTTATAAAACACGTGAATATATATATATATATATATATATATATATATATATATATATAGGCCTACTTTATTACCTTTTCGATATGCGCGACTTTTCGATCACTCTGTACAAAAAATGATAGCTTGAATGTCTATTTCATCAATTTATGTTTAAATTGTCAGAAGTGCTAAACTTGCAGACAGCTGTTTGAATCAGTTTTTTGGATCTGCGACCTCTTAAAGGCAAAACAAAATTAAAACTATCAATCAATTTCGCAAAAATTAGTCAGCCAGACCCTTTTATAAATCTACTTTTCTAGCATGAGAAAAATAATTACTTTCTTATTATTATACCAGTGTACTTATAAAACTCAGTAATCATAAAATTAATAATCCTTATTATTATGAAGCTTCCTCCGTTATTAGGCATGAAAAAAGCACATGATAAACACGTTGGTACAACCCGGCCTACAATTACGTATTGATCTACTCTTGATGGATAAATAGAATTCTAAAACAAAAGAAAAACATCCAAACAAAGTTAACAACACCCTAATCAACCCCTATTGTTGACTTTCAACCCTTTATAAGCCAAAGTGTAGGGGATGAGATCTTTACAAAATACGTGGTGATACTTCTGCCCGCTCCTCAGTGTTATTTTAGAACAAAAATTCATAACAGCTTAAATTTAATGCGTATTATTATTCTTATATTTGAAAACATGTACCATGAATACAACAATATTTTTAAAGGAATATCCACTCTTTGTATAATGTTCCAAATGATAAAATTTGAACCGTCAATGATTTCAAAATTATACCCTAACTCGAATTGGTAGACACCAAAAATGGCGGAATTGTTCAATAATTTAAACACTTTTAAACGTTAGAGATATTTATTAAATGTTAGAGATATTTATTAAACGTTAGATATATTTATTCAACGTAAGAGTTGTTTATTACACTTTAAAGATATTTATTACACATTAGAGAGATATTTATTAAACTTAAACTTTATAAATGTTTACTAAATTTTAGAGACATTTATTAAATGTAAAAGAGTTATTTATTCAACGATAGAGATACTTATTAAACTTTAGAGATATTTATTAAACATCAGAGATACTTAATAAAAGTTAGAGATATTTACTAAACGATAGAGACATTTTTTATTAAACTTTAGAGTTATGTAATAAACGTTAAAGTAGTTTGAGTAAAGCACATAAAACTGATATAAGGTAAGACCTAGAAATAAAATAATTTAATAATATACACTACCACACAAATAAATATTCTGTCAGTAAATACATGCTATAGAGAATTATATTTTTGCCCAGTACGGGCTTCACAATCCCAAAAGAGTTATATGGATCTACTCATTAAACCATTCTTATCTTATCACAATATCTTATCTATTTCCAAAAATATATTATTTTTTGTAAAAACACAAAATGCTGACAGACGGAAAATGAAGCGTTTCCACACCTATGTTTATATTAAGCTTTTTTCTTATCTTTAGGTTCTAGAATCACCTACCGAAATATTGCCGAGCAATTTAGTACACTGTATATTACTTTAGCAGATGATTAATGTACTTTTTGAGTCAAAAATATGATTTATTGTTTTAAATACACAACAGCTGTATCATGCTTCATGCAAGCAGTGGCAATAAAAACACGATTGTAAATCATATGCTAGAAAATATTGATGGTGCAATTAAATTTTGTGTGGAACAGAAAAGACTGAACATTGTTTAATATTGGGATTATTGTTAGTTTCTCTGTAAATTAATGGCCATGATTTAAACAATTTTGTGTTCCCTATTTTTATTTTAAAACTTCATTACTGTTCTTGATAATTTTCCAAACAATAATACCCATAAGTAACGATAGTTTAAAAAAATGGTGTTTAATAGCTTCAAGGATAGTGGGAAAAAGTGTTGCACCCTTAAGTAATTTCAAAACGAGTAGAAATGAAAACTTCTAACTTTCCCCAAACCTCATAGAGTAAGTCCTTTCACTTTTTATTGGGTAAACCAATTTTTGCCCCCTTTTTAAGAGAGGTTATTTCTCAAATAGCAACCCCATCATTTTGAAGTGCCTTGAAAAAGTCTTGACGATATCTCTAACCGAATTATAGAGGCTAGAATTACATTAATATGAGTTTTTATTTGTCATGGATATTAATGAAAAACCAATGTACCGACTAATTTTTTTTAAAAGTGGACTTATTTATCTAAATGAACACACTTACATAGTTTTCCTATTTTATCAAACAGGAACAATTTTTGAAGGAGGGAACCAATGGGGCAATTTTTTACCTCTGATGTGACATACCATTTTAAAAGGAAACTGATGACGTATGATAGAAAGAGTCACATGACTATTTTAGTTGAATTAATGAACTAACCCAACAAGAAAGAAAGCACAAGTAACACCGAATTTCGAACTAATTCACTTAAAGAAATTGTATAGACTTTATCTACACCTTATCAGTTCCCCTAGACAATTCCTTATATAATGATGTTTCACATGATGTGGAAAAAATTACCCTGTTGGTCGGTTTTTTAAAATAGGAAAAATACATAAAAGTATATTCATTTAGTTAAATAAGTCAACTGTTAAAAAATGTATTCGATATTTTGATTTTGGTTTTTATTAGTTTTAGAAAACTCAAAATTCAACTTCTAGCACCCATAATTTTATTGTAGTTAGAAATATCGTAGAAACATTTCAAGGGCACTAAAATTAGTTTGTTTTTTATTCCCTTCAAAATGATGTCACAGTATGTAAGATAATATTTGCATATTGTGAAAAAAAATAAGATGCCCCTTAAAAATTGTGTAAACATTTTCTACCCCATATAATGTAAAAAAGACTGTTTGACTGGGGGGTAATGCAATCACACGAACACCTAATTATAAAAAAAAAACCTGTTTAATTCAAGTTCTGTTTGATAAGGGGGGGAGGGGTTTAGTGCGTGGAAGATAATATCTGTATTTTGTTGAAGAGAAATATTTCTGAATGACGTATTTTATAATAAAAAGTACAATTTAAAAAATAGTTTGGAAATTAAAAATAAATATTTTAAATTACTAATTTAATTTGAATCAAATATAAAGACCATGTGCTGAAAAATGAAAAAAGTTAAATGACCAAATTGAATAGCAAAGAAATCAAATTAAAAATGTGTTAATCTTTTGACGCAAACTCCCTCGTGTTTACATCATAAAAAGATCCTTATTTTGTATCTATACACTTTACATCATTACAAAATATTCGTAAATTAAACAAAAAATGATTATAGTCTCGTTTGAAAACCACCCTAATGAAGTAAAATTGGTTTCATTATAAGAACAGAGATAATTAATTATTCTACTTAATTAAACGGGTTTGCTTTTACAATCCGCTTTAACTCGTACTCCGTCCATTGCCCTTCCTTGATCAATTACAAGCATACCTTGGCTGTGGGAGTAAAAAGAGAAGCAATTTCATTTGGAACATCCCTCTAACCCCCCCCCTCCCTCTTTGTGATGTACCCTCAATATTGCAGTCCTGTAGGTGAGAATTAAATAATATAAATGTAATTTAATAACACTAATAGCATTAGCCTGGAGATTCATTTACCTGTTCATCTCCTCAAAAATAAGAACTAGATTTCCTTATTATTCTAGAATCCAAAACTAAATTATATTATTAATATACTTTAATCGGACATCATTTGAATATATGAAAAATTATACATGAAGTTTCGAGGCAATCAACTCTATTTATCACTTTTGAAACAAGAATATAAAGAGAAAAAAGAGGAAAACACCAGCTTAGCCTAGTAAATTAGGGCCGTGTTGGAGAATAAAATTAAAAGAAAAGTACCAAGCCAGTCAAAGTTAATTTTAAAAAATTTTCCCGAACCACAAAAACGTTTAAAATTGTATCAGTACGATGAAGAACCCTGTAATAAAGCTGGAACCCTAAACTAAGGTTATAGTTTAGGCCTTAGCCGTAGTTAGGCCCACCATTGTTGGTGTTTTTCTCTTTTATGTTCTAGTTTCATACTTGACAACGACAGTTGATTTATACTTTCGGAACGTCGTGTATTGGTTTTCATATACACAAATGATGGCAAATGTCCGATTGTACCATATTCGTCATATAACAATCCATCATTATCAAAACGCTTTAAAACCAAAATTAATTTGTTTTATATCATCGGATATCTATGATAAAGACTAGTTTTGTTGGAATTTAATTATATTTTGTTGGCATTATTCATTTATAATTTTACAAACTTTTACTACAAACTAGGCCAAAATTTGAGGTTTACTTATAGTAAAGTAAGGGCTTGGCAATCCCGAGGGAACCTAGCTGGATCTACACATTTTTTTTCATGTAGTCTTGGGGGCTAAATACCTCTTATCCATTTTCCTATCATATCTTTCTTGACCAACATTTGTTATTTTCCGACTATCGCGCTGTTAGAGTGTTCTAGCGCTAAAGATAGTTTTTTTATGGTTTTTCTTCTTTTTTTAAGGTGATGTAGAACGTGAGGTTTTTGCCTTTAAACAACAAGAAAAATTAGTTTTGTGATTTGGTAGACCTATAAAAAATCTGTTTAATAGTTTTTTTATTGTTCATCTAATTTAGCCTTGTTACTATTTTTATTTATTGTAAATTTACTACTTTTGTTTGATTTCGTAAATAACTTGCGTAACCTGTATATTTTCTTATTCAGTATTACAAATATGAATCATGTTTTGCGAGGTTAAACTTCGATATGTATGGAAAAAAATCACAGTTTTTGATTTTTTCAAAAGCCCATGAAGGATGAAACTGGTAATACGGGCTTGTCAATCCCGAGGGTAACAAGCTGGATCTATACCTTTTTCGTTTAGTTCTGGGCTTATATCGCTCTCTTTTACCTTTCCCATCAGGTCTCTCTTGACCAACTCTTGTTATTTTCCAATCCTGGCTAGCGGCGATAATGGACGTAGTTTTATCGCAAAAAACAAACTAGACCAAGGCAAAAAGTACTCTCCATCATGTTTATTACGACAATATACTGTAATTATATTAATAAAAATTGAAATTTGTCATTGACAAAAATATTAAAGTAAACCAGGCACGCCGCTATTGCATTTCGCATAACACAAATTTAAGTGATACGTGAATAATAATTACCCAAATTAATTTGTGGAACTCGAAATCAAAGTAAAAATTAGAGTTATATCTCGTCTAACACGGAAAAAAAATTAACTGTACACGTCAGTAGTAAGGGTTAATTTTGATATTTTCAGTTTTAGAATTGATTTATTAACAATAACCTCGCGGGTAATTCTATGAGAGCAAGTTTTAAAATGGCGGTCTTTACTGTGAATGTATTATAAAGGAGCTAAAGATAAAATTGGATCCCCCTAACTTAACTTTATCTTCTCAAGTAAGACGGTGTACTACAATAAGCTGTAATTTTTGTTTTTAAACGCTCAACTTGTTAAACACGACGTATGTTCATGTAACTCTAAGAGCCGTAGTGGAAGCTCTTTAAAATGATATATCACATGATAATTATATGTCCTACTTTAAATTTCCTGACTTACCCACTACAGTTAGTCCACTACTAACTAAGGTCCAAAATTTAAAAAAAAAAAACGTGGACTGATAGAAGAAGCCCCTCACAATAAGATTGCAGGAATTCATATTTAGCTATTTTATTTATAAACAAAGTTATCTGTGGTGAGTGCAAGAATTTCACTCATCCTGTGTATAAGTACAAGATAAATTTGTTAAATTATGTAAGGGTCGGAAACTAAAACTAAAACCCAAAAACTCATTCATTTGGAATGAGTACATCCGTTAAGAAAAATAAATACAGTGATTTCTGGATAACGAACTTGATAAGCCGTGTTTACATATTAGAGTGGATATTAAAAAGTCAGACTTAAATTAACACCTACAGACCTTTTAGAAAAGTATAACTGCAACGTACGTTCCAATGCCATGCGACCAAAGTGATCTATCAGGTAGCGAAATAAACATTTTAAAATGCCGACAAAAGCATTGTTGTTTTAATTATGAAATCCAACTTCAAATTGAATCGAGATTACATAAGGTAGGAAATTTTTCTTCGAGGCAATAAAACGGATTAGGGATGAACGCAAAGAAAATGTTGTAAGTATTGTGACCTATTTGACCTCAGTCTAACCTTCAACCTTCAACTGGCGAATGACCTTTGATTTAACACTTGATTGTTCCAAGATTACGTTTTACTCGTTGCCACGCAAAATATGTAGAGACATACTAATGAGGAAAAACTGCAAGAAAGGGGAGGGGTTGAAGAACTATAAAAAGAAGCCGATACGTGAAGAATAGGCTACTTCCACTTTGAGATAGGTTTAACTAATCCACTGCCTGCACGTGTGTAAAATACCGTTAAGTAAAAATTAAATTTGGTGTCCGTCTGCTCTCTGATAGAAAATGTTTTATTTTAATCAAAATAAGTTAGAAAGGATATTATGACTGGCGTACATTTTTGATTTTTAATTAGGCTTTAACTGTATGGAAATCAAACAACTAGTGATCAAGAACTACTTACTCATTCCAAAAACGAACCAAAACTAATGGTTACCAAAAAAGTCAAAACAAGAAAAGAAATTAACTGTGGTCGCCGTCTTTGAAAAATATTTAAATAAGGGCGTAACTTCCTTGTGTCTCAGTGTAAATCATACTTGATTAAAATCTAACTTTTAATTGTGGTGGTGAAGGTTTATTTTTTGCTTATTCCTAAACAGTAATATATATATTTTTTAATTTTCACATTTGTTTCGGTCATTCATCTTTACATTTCATTAACATTTCAACAAAATATGTTAAAACGATTTTGATAAATTTGTAATATTTTTTCCTGACAAACATTTGGATTTATTCATAAAATTTAAAAAAAAAGAAAAAAGTAATTTAACTATATCGTACACTAGGAATAATTATTTACAACTATTACAAACATTACGTTAGGTTCTACGATCATACATTATTAAGGTAAACAGAGTTTCCTCCTTTACAGTAGTTATATAGTAAATAACAACAACAACAATCCCCCCCCAAATAAAGAGAAAATAAAACAAAAAGCAGTCTGTATAAACATTTCTTAGTAAAAATAGGTGAACTATCATAAAAAGGATCAAATGTCGGGTCTAATTTGTTTCCAAGGTCTGTTGAAGTAGAAATTTGAATGATGAAGTGTTACGGCTCTTTGAAATAAATATAATGAAATACGCTCTTGCCTATGTACCGGCAGAAAAAAATAGATTTTTGTCAGGATACTTGGAATATCAACCAAACTGTTAAAAACTGGTGTCTACATTTTAACTTTTCTATATTAAACATTTACCCGAGGAGATCTGTAGAAAGCCCAAGAGGACAGAAATTATTAGTGTAGTATATGAAACGTGAAAACTTATTTTGTAGAATTTCAATTTTACTAATATAAATTTTACTGATAGTGAAAAATAATTTCAACATCCGTGAAACATTTTGAGTTTCTAATAATAAACACCAAACTTTTATTCGCAGAGCTGATAACATATTTTACACGGTTTAGATCACGATTGCTTGATACAAATTTCAACTAATTATTAAAATTATTAAATTAAAGTTTTCTAAATAAGTCGCCTGATTTTTACCATTGGTCTTACAGTTATCCACATTTAAATCTATCTTGTTTTTAGTACACCATTTGTGCATCAATCAGGTCTTTTTGATTAAACAAGCAGTCACCCATAACCCTCACTGTCATATAGATTTTAATATCATCAGCATACAAAAGACGATTTCGTATAATTAATTACTTGTATTAAATCGTTAAAAGCATATAAAACAAAAGTGGGCCGAAGTTGCTACCCTTTGGTAGCCTTTTTTTTTTTAAATTTTATGAATAAATCCAAATGTTTGTCAGGAAAAAATATTACAAATTTATCAAAATCGTTTTAACCTATTTTGTTGAAATGTTAATGAAATGTAAAAATGAATGACCTTATATACCTGATCTGGTATAAAAAGTATCGGATCTATAATTAATTTTCGTATGATACAAAGTGTAACCGTTGCTGCAAATAACTTAAAAAAAGGTAACGATACTTTTAGTGAATCCAAAGTAACCAACTTTCGCAATAAAACGTGATCGAATTTATCGAAAGCCTTTTTAAATCCAAATAAACAGTAGGCCTATCTAAAGGATGATAAACATCAGATGTGAAGGTAAGGAGATTAGTTACCGAGGAACGACAGGTTATAAAACCGTGATGATAATCAAATGAGTAATGTTTAACATGATTGAATATTCTTTTATAAATTAATTACTGAAATAGGCCTACAAATTCGAAATGTCTTTTAACATTACTTTCGCGTCTTACTATCTCGTGAGAAACTTATTTGTTCTAATCGACAGATTGAAAACAAAACAAAGCGGTCTAACTAATTATGGACGGTTGGATGATTTCAAATTTTTCAACTTAAAGTAGTGTCTTCCCTCCTATTTAATATATACATTTAGGATTTTAGAAGTCACAGAGAAATTACAGAGTGCTACCAACGCAGTAAGTCAATGGACAAAAAATGGAGAGTTAAGCTTAATGAAGCAAAATCTGTGCGTATTAATTTTACGAACAGAATGTATGAACCAGCGCCAATAACATTAAATGAAAGGCAAATAACATATGCAAACAGTGCAAAATATCTCGGAATGACACTAGATGCAAGGCTCCGAAGGAAGGAGCACGTAAAAAAGAAAAAAAAAGAGGAGCTAAAGCTCAAATTCAATAAAATGTATTGGCTTATTGGAAGAAATTCAGAACTTTCAATAAGCAACAAAATACTGTTGTACAAGCAAGTTCTGAGGCCAATATGAACATATGGTGCTCCACTCTGGGGATGTACAAAAAAAGCAACAGTAGAATAATACAAGTTTTCCAAAATAAAGTATTGAGAACGATTGTCAACCCCCCCCCCCCCGGTATGTGAGAAACGACAACATATATACAGACCTAGGCATTGAATCTGTGGAGGAAGTCGTCAAGCAGCTCTCTGTTAAGCTACTCTCTGTACCGTAGTGACAATCATTGTTGTTGCTTACATTGGGCATAATTGAGAAAGACGCCCTATGTTGGTTATGTACACAGTCCCATAAGAGAAGTAGTCTCTTTCAACCATCTCAACTAACCGTGGATGCTGATCACAGTATTGAACAAAAACTACTGAGCCTTCTTGAAGGAAGGCTGGTTTGTCTTCCTAGGTCTACTGCGGAGGACAAGTTTGTTTTACAAGTCCAAATTCACTATCAATAAAAATAAATTATATTCAATATGAAAGTAATAAAATCGCCAATGACAACGTAGATCATTTGTCTGGATATTGAGCTCTCTTACTAACCAAATATAAATTGTTCACTACAAAACCGAGAGTAGAAACTAAATATTTATCAACTTTAATGTAATAGCAGATATTTCTTGTTGAAACTCCATATTCAAGGATAAATAAAGCAAAAGCTTAAAGTTTCAAATATTTTAATAGTATGAATGAGATTGTTTCGCCTTGCTGCATCATCGGGCAACTCGAAAAAAAAGTTGCCCGATGATGCCGCAAGGCGAAACAATTGTAGCTCATTCATACTATTAAAATATTTGAAACTTTAAGCTTTTGCTTTATTTATCCTTAAATATTTATCTGTTACAAACACAAGTCATCTAATTTCACAGTGATGACAAGTTAAAGAATATAGCTAAAAAAAAACTATATTTGGCCCTAACCTGATTTTCGAGGTGATGCAATCTGTAACCAAAACCATTGAAAAACAGTCCTGAAACAAAAATAGATAGATTTCCTTTAGTCTTGTGAAAAATAGAATATCTAAAATGACTAAAATACACTCTGAAAACAGTTGTCAAAATTGTATTATAATCGCACAATTTTAATGTATTTAAATAAATAACACTATACATAATGGATCATTATAAAGTTTGGTTGTCGCCATTTTTTATTAATGGATCAATAAAAAAGTAATTTTCGACATAATTGTCGTCGGTCGTCGTTGTTTTCTGTACGTAAGCACGATAGCGGTTACAAAAATTAAGTTAGGAACATGAAATGTGGTATAGGAGACTTTATGTATACTCATGTAGAACCCTAATAGAATTGATAAAAATCTCATAAAAAATTTCAAAATGGCGGTCATTTTAAACAGTTTTTGGTTTACACTGCTTGTGTTATTCAACTTATAAATACATTAAATTATATAAAAATGTACAGCTTTTAATTCTCCATGCCAACCTCTTTACGATGACAAATAATAGCTTTAACCTCTGACCTCCCAAGAAGGTATAGTTAAGATATCCGGCAAGAGTCGTGTCTCGGACACAAGCTTCGCAACTGGAGCATTTTTCAATATATACACATACATGGTCCGTTAGAACAAAGCCGGCGTCAAGAAAGTAGTGTGATGAACGCATCTTGGACAACCTCCCTCTCACCTCTAGACTCCCATCTTCCTTTACGTTTTCTCCAGGACATCCACCAACCTATCCTTCTGATTCATCTTTCTTCTGACGTTCCTGAAATTCCTTCGTTATGTTCTCCTCTGATATTTTTAACAACTGACAAACGCACCTTGGATTTTTTAATCACCACTAATTAACTTGACCTTACAACCTCTCCAGCATCTCAATCCATCTTATCATCCACATTTCAAATTCATTCACTGTTCATCCTTATAAATTTAGAATCAGTTTATCTTATAAAATATCTATCATAAAACTATGAAATAACAAACACCATTTCTATTTTGTTTAAGATTACACATTCTTATTTCTGAAGAAGTACACATGGTATTTTGAAAGTGATCTACGTTGTTGATTGAAGTGGTGAAGAGCTTGAATAACAAGAATAGATAACATAGGCTGCCTAAATACACATTCAACAGAGCAGGAGATAGAAGGGCCAAGTCAACATTATAGGAATTGATTAGTTTGTAAGTGGAATTGCAGAGGGGTTGAGGACTTGTTGAAGGAAATGATGGTCAATATTTGCAACTGACTACGGCCACTTGTTTACTTACGAACTGTGCGTAATCCCTCTTGATATTACATATTAATAGAGTTGTACTTCCCAAGTAAACGAAAAGATAATTTGTACAAACTTCGCACGCACTTTCTCAATATACTCATATACAATACTGAGTAATTCTACGTCAATAGTTCCAATACAGTAATTATTTATTGTCAACAAATGATTGTAATAAAACTTTGCGAATCTTTCTCACCTACAAATAACAAACTAAATCAGATAAATAATTTGCAGGTTTCAATTTTACATGTAATAGTACCCCCCCCCACCATCTCTCTACGATGACAATAGCGAAGTTATTGTTAAAATTAAATTCCGAAACATGACATCCCCAAAAAAATGTGATATTCGTAACAAATGAAGACTCCTTCGCAAATATACTACTTTGAGTCGCGTAATGCCAAAACATCCAACTTTACATGATCTGCTTGTATGATTGGATAGAGTAAGTACCATAATAGCTCCCATCTACTGGTTTTATAACACGATGATAACCAAGAGGTTTATCGCCTAACAACAACTTGGATAAAAACCTCTTAAAATGTAATCCAAATAACTTCAATGAAAACGCTCTGTAGGAATGTTTACGAGTGCACATTTCTTTCTTTAAAGTATTTTGGAAATAAAAAGAGGATTTTGTTGAAGATATTTATGTGGAAAGTAGATTCCTTAATAAGGCAAAGATCTTTAGTGCTCCCTTCGTCGTTTTACTTCGTTATGCCAAATGGCGACTGATGAGTCTTTAATACCCTCCTGAATTATTAAACACTGCCCCATTTCTTTGCCAAGATAGACTTTAGAATAGATTATTCCACAGAGGTTCTTATTTTGCCAAAATGATGTTAATTGAAAAATATTTCCGCTTAATTAGAAATAGGGGGTGATATAATTTATAGTTTTGTTCTTTTCTTCTTTTTAATTAAGTAAAACATTGTTAAATTTACGACTCCATTTTCTGTTTATTTGTAAACCAATCTATTGAAGTCTTTTTTTAAATTATATTTCTTATAAATTTGATTGGAAATTCTACCCCCTCCCTTTGATAAAGAAGACACAATTTTATTTCCAGAAGATATATTTTCCAGAAATGAAATAAATTGTGCAAGATCTTTGCACTCACCCAATCCCAAAAACAAATAGGGCTGGGTAAGTGACGGGAATTAACTAGTTTTACACAACTATGATGACAGAAATGTCTTTTTTGCCCCAATAGGGTAAAAAACGACTTAAATATAATCGAAATAACGCTCTACAGGAATGATTACGAATACACATTTCTTTCTTTAAAGTATTTTGGAAATAAAAAGAGGATTTTGTTGAAGATATTTATGTGGAAAGTAGATTCCTTAATAAGGCAAAGATCTTTAGTGCTCCCTTCGTCGTTTTACTTCGTTAAGCCAAATGGCGACTGATGAGTCTTTAATACCTTTCTGAATTATTAAACACTGCCCCATTTCTTTGCCAAGATAGACTTTAGAACAGATTACCCACAGAGGTTTTTATTTTGCCAAAACGATGTTAATTGAAAAAGATTTCCAGTTAATTAGAAATAGGGGGTGAAATAATTACGATATAATTTACTGTTTTGTTCTTTTCTTCTTTTTAATTATAAAACATAAATTTAAAACGGTTAAATCTACACCGTCATTGTGTTTTGTTTGTTTTGGAAACCAACCATTGGAGTCTTATTTTTTAAGTATATTTCTGCTAAATTCGATCGAAAATTCTACCACCTCCCTTTAATAAACAAGTCACGATTTTAATTCCAGAAGCTGTATTTTACAGAAATTAAAACAATGGTACAAAATTATTGCGCAAACTTTCTTAGTCACCCATCCCCAAAACAAAATTATTCGTCACAAAATACGCCTTCCTTATTCTCAGTAAAATGTGAGAATGTACCACAGACACCACCTTTGAAAATAAACTTATATATTTAAATAAAGTCTTAAACTTGTGTCATGAAGCAGTCCTTAGCGTAAATCCTGTTTGCCTCTGAATCTTATTATTTTTGACTTTTTACACGGGTTTGATTCGTTAGTCTTTACATTTCATTTAAATGTGAACGAAATCGGTTGACCCGATTTTGACAAATTTCATATTTTACAACAACTTCAAGACCGAATATTTGATTTTTTTATCGATAAGTCAAGAACATACAGTTTTGAAGAAATGACGAACGATAACTTTTATTTGGGTACTTAAAGGCTGCTAGAAAAAAAAATTGATCAAAATCGTGAAAGCGGATTTTGGAACAATCGTAATTTGAGTTTTTTCCCCTAAATTTCAATAAAATCCGACCACACGTTTGGGGTATTCTTCATACAACAGTCAGCGAATTTTATTCCAAAAACAACTTCTTTAAATTATTTCGAAACCAATATATCCGCAACAACTTGGACATTGATTTTTCTTATCAATCATATTACTTTCTCTACACTACGAATATATTAGTAAAAGTTGCCTTCTATTAGTCTAGTACCTAGCATCCTGCTTAATACAAAACGTCCTAAATTCATCCTTGTTTGGTTAAAAAATTTACATTATTGTGAGTGTTTTGGAGTTACGATTGTCAGCGAATTCTGGTTTCGAAATCTATAATTACGACAGTGGGAACTCGATATACTTACCATTAAAGTGAAAAGCCTACTAGTAGGAGTATATTTTTCACTGGTTGTTATAAGCAGATTTATTATTGCTATACTTGTGAAAACAGTCTTTATATAGATAATATGGCTTTAATGATTTCGAAAACACACATGTTACTTACTCAGTTTGCAGAAATTAAGATAGCAATATGAAATTTGCTTAGGGAACTATTGATAAAGCAAGATAAAATTGATAAAAATTAAGATAAGAACATGACATTTGGTACAGAGGACTACAATGTGCTCTCATAGAACCCTATTGAAATTCAGAAACATCGAATTGAAAATGTCAAAATGGCGGTTATATTTTAAACAATTTCTTGTGCATCTCGTATTGGCAGATTTCAATTCTACTTCTCTACGATGACAAACAGCAAAGTTATTGTTAAAAATGTAATTTTGAACTCTGACATCTCAAGGTAATGTGATATTCGTAGAGGTATGAAAGCCGAGTCACCGACACGAGCATAGCGAGTGGAAAATCCTTCTACCCGACGTCAAGAACGTATAGTGGATCTACACAATTACGAGGTTCGGTAAACAAACAGGCTTAAGACTCCTTGGTATGTAATTTAACATTTCTAAATGCCCAAGACAACATACGGCGTTTAGAGGACCTGCTGGCATTATATTGTATGATGGGGCTGGGTAAGTACCATGATGGCCAATCTGTTCAGTTTCTAGTGCGAAAGTCTGTCCTCCATGAGAGGCTCAATCTTCTTTGAAGATGATTTTGTTAGACTTCTTAGCAATCATGATTTACAAAAAGTATTCCAGACAGTATATTGATCTTCGATTGTCACCATGAAAAAGTTTTAACTATAACCGTGACGCGTTCAATGTTGCATGACGCATAACGCCAGAGTTCCCTCTCACTGGGTGCATGTTTCGCAAATTATGTGAATAGCAGTGGTATATTTTGATAGTCAATACTTGTTGGTTAGTGAAGTGGGGTCATCAAATTTCTATCGCGTGAAATGTTGGTTTTTGTTGTTTTTTTAACACTAGATTTTACAATCTAATCACCTAACACTGATCAATGAGTAATTTTTTTTTACAAACCTAAATTAATAAAATACTCATCCGAAATAAAATATAGGGTACGTTTGGTACTCGTAAAAACATTTTCACGGCCTCAGTAAAATCGAAGTGATTTTAAACAAGCTGCCCGTCTGTCCTCGTTGCCTTCTGAAAGTAAGCACGATAGCGGCCACAAAAATTAAAACGAGAACATGAAATTCAGTACAAGTGGGCTCAAAATGGCGTCTGTTATTCGACGTATAACTCATTAATTTAGATAAAAAGTAGCAGATTTTTAATTCTGCATCAACGATGACAAATTATGAATGTAATTTCCAATCATGTTTCTCGTCATCGTCTTATTGTTAGTACACCCTGTACTGCCGAGTCACCGACACGAGCGTAGCGAGTGGAGACTGACACGAGCGAAACGAACAAGTACTTTTTGGTATATACATCTAATGTCCTTTACGACCAACAAGCCAATGTAAAGAAAGTAGTGATATGCACGATTACACGGGTTAAAACATTTCTATTAAACTACAAACTTTATCTTTCACTACAATTTAACATTTCCCAAGAAACCATTTTTCGACATTACATCCGCAGGATCTGCTTGTATAATGGGGCTGGATAAGCGCCATGATGACTCCCAACAACATTTTGTTATACACGCAAAGATACTACCAGTAACATTAAACATGGCATAAATCAAATATCAATACCATAGCTGTACTTTAAGCTCGTGTTATTGCAACACACAGGAATTACAGCATCCCACCGCAGATTACAAAGTTTATCTTTGGGTTTACTGCTATGAGGGGGTTCAACTGCATTGCGTATCGTATAATACACCAAACACCGTGCAATCACCATTTATGAATGAATTATCCAAGAGTGAAGCACGTCATCTGTTTTTAGCACTGCAATAAAATGTCCAAAGTAGTCATTTATTGAAATTACTTCTAAGGAATTACCAATAGGCTGAAAACCCATCTTGCGTATAAAACAGTTGAAGGAAATTATAAGAATTTAATTGGATCCTTTTTTTTCGTTTTTAACAAATTTATTCATAGCAAAGAAAATAATAAAATTGTCTCTTCAGGAAATTGTTTTAATAACAACTGATAATAGAAACCAACTTAACAAAGAGGTTAAGGGAATCAGATTTATCTTTGATTCAGACAAAAATTGTAATTTACATTTTAATATCTATACTATAAATAAATATTGAGCTTGACTTCTGAGATAATATTAGACAGAATAAAACTTGAACACAAGATCTCACAAAAATTACGTTTACATAATCAAACGCGTTTCAACGACAAAGTAGACATCCTCAGTGATACATGAGCTACTATAACTAAAATATAACTACCATTTATATAACTAAATATTTACTTTATAGCTGTCAACTACTGAAATTTCATTTTAAATAGATTTGTTTAATTTTATGGAAAAGTGTGTAAAAATGTTGGTACGTTATTTTTAATGTATGGTGTAACAGTTTTTAAGAACATAAATAAATTGCATGAAGAGAGAGCGCAGTATTACATCATAGAATAGAATGCCCTTGAAGACAACTCGAGCGTGACCATGAGGAAGGAAGGAAGCGATACACCATGACGGTCAGGGGCAGAAGAGCGTTCAGCTGCAAAAACGATCGTGAAAAATCTTCTAGTTACTTCAAATTGGCGAAAAATTATAATTGCAACATCTCGTTGTGAAGAAGGAAGTGGAAAAAAATGGAGACGACTCGGATTTGTTGAAGATGTGGAATTATAATAAATTCCACATATGTTTCTTAAATGTGCATTTTTGCTTTGCTTTCACATTGTCTTGTTTTTACTTATATGGCTCAATTTAGTTTTAAATGCTAGTTTTCTTGAAAAATAAAGGAAGAGAAGAGAAAAGTATACACAGAATTAACGCGAATATTTCAATGTATGTTTATACAGGTTGATTCTTTCATTGTGGGTAGTATTGTATATCGTAAACTATTAACCTGATAAGACTTTAAATGGGAGGCCATTGTTACTTTTTTCTGGTTTACGAACTCTGAAAAATGGCCGCTATTTTCCAATATGGCTACCAATTTTTAAAAAATTCTTATGGGGACCCCTATTTTGTATGGTGTTTTCAAGATTTGTACAAAATTTTGACTTTTTTATTCTTAGTTATTGTTTGATGCACCTACTCGTTTACGAGTAATAGGCGCTTAAAGTTTAGAACACTGATGTTTGCAGCATTTTCAGAAGACGATTTTCCTTACTTCTTATAAATTACGAGTAGATAAAATTTAGCAGTTTTCTATTTTGCATGTGACAGTACCAACCCCACATCTCTAGGACGTCAAATACCCAAGTTATTGTAATTTTTGTTTTTGGAGATTTCAGTTAAGGTAGCACACGCAAGGTTTATTTTCTGTGTTTGAAAATCTATGGTATTTCTTTGAAACTGATGTAGTTTCTAGTAGTGTAGTTTTCCATTTATGAATTGATTTTATTGATAGAGAAACCATATTTGGGTAGATTCTCTGAAAACACCTAATCGCTTCATATTCACTTTCAAAAGCAATATTTCGGTATAGTTACGAGATCCGGTAGGGCCTTATCATCTACACGAGCCTCACTGGAAGCTTCCTCAGATATGTACAGCTTCAAAGCCGGTCAGGACCTGACATAAGCGAAGCGAATGCATCTACAAGGCCCGTTAGAATCTAGCCAACATTCAGAAAACATGTGTAACAACTGTTTTAAACAAACACCCTACTTGATAAGACTCCTTGATTTAAGAAACAATCTAACATTTCCTACAATTAGTCACAATAAACTAACTTTTGAGCATTCATTACATGTTCTGATTGGGTGTGTACCATAATGGCAACATCAACTTGTTTTAAATTGCATAGCCTCTATGGAAGAAAGTGAAATAGATACTAATGGAATAAGTTTATACTTTTCGAATCACTCAGCTTATGTACTGACCTTCATAAAAATATAACACTTTTAGTTTTTCACAATATACGTAATGTCGGAAAATTATATGATTGGTGAAAAAATTTATGATTTTAAAGGGACAAAAAATATTTGTTTTAACCTTGAAGAAAGTTAGATAAACTGTGGAGACCTTTCTATATATATTATTTTCCAATAAAGAATACACAAAGTAAAGCAAAATAATGTGCACCGAAACTTTGCACAAACTTTCTCACTTACCCACTTCTAAAATCAAATAAAAACAAACCAAAAGTAACTATTCGTCACAAAAAATATTAAAATAAGAACCACAACTTGGATATCTTTTAACTAAACTGTTTTCGCCGATTTTCCACACGGCCATTAATCTTCAAATTTCACTATAAATTGAACGAAATCGAATACACCTATTTTGAGAAATCTTGTTTTTCTTATAATGATCCTGTATCGATTGTGTTGTTGTTTTTTACCCATAACTTACGAACTAACATTCTTGGACGTATGGCGACTTATTAAGTTTTGTTTAGTCCTTGATTGAAATTTAATTAAAATAGTTAAATACGATTTTGACATAATCAAAATGTAGTGTTTTTCTCGTAAGTGATTTTGTCAACACCCACAAGTATTGAATTATCGAAAAAAATGAAACAAAGTCTCGTGATATAGTCAAAATAAAAATTATTCCAAATTGTGCCGCGAGTTGTGTGCTGTAGAGCACAGCACATACGACACAGAGACATAATTCCAAAACCACTTTTTGAACTTGGAAAATCTAAAAAAGATTGTTCTACGAAAAAGTCGACATAGGGTTTTTTGACTCATCACATAACTTTCTCTATCTTAAATTTAATTGTGAGAGAATGTGAAAATTTGATGCGTTGTTTAAATTAACAGTGAAATTAGCCAAACATCTTGAACAATTTAATGCAATTCTTTACAGAATGCCACATGGAACAATCAATATATTTAGTGATAAAGTATAAATATGGCATTTAAGGGGATGCAACTTTGTACACCTTGAACATTGTTTAATTGTGGTTTTATTAATTTTACTGACTTAAAAATCCTATAGGCAACCTATAGCACTCGTGACCTTGAACAATAATTTAGCACTGACTAATACGAATATACACACCCAGTATGCTAAGTATAGGGTTTCGATCTCCGTTGTTCGACTCATCTTCAGGTTATGACCTCAGGAAACCAAAAAAAGTGTTTTCGACGTCCCGTCCGAACGTCGTTGTCATCTGTACGTAAGCAAGATAAAGTTGATAAAAATTAAGATAAGAACATGACATTTGGTACAGAGGACTACAGTGTGCTCATATAGAACCCTATTGAAATTTAGAAATATCGAATTGAAAATGTCGAAATGACGGTAATTTTGAACAGTTTTTTGTTTACATCTCGTGTGTTGTTTAACTTCTAACTGCATTAAATTAGATACAAATTTGCAGATTTTAATTATGGGTGTAATGGTACAAACCTCTCTACGATTAGAAAAAGCGAATTTATTAAAAATGTAATTTCAAAGTGCATTAATAAAACTCCAGAATCTATCAATACAATTTCACATTTCCTACAAGACCCAAAAAACCAACTTTATCGTGAGTTCATCTATTTTGTGTTTGTTTTACATTGTACGATTGGGCTGGGTAAGTACCATGACGCTGCTGATCAACACCTAACCAGTAGTTCTTGAATAATGGAGACAGATATGTAACTAAGGAAAGATGTGCTAATAAAGCTGTACGGAAAACAGGAAGCCCATTAAAAACAAGGTGTATCCTTTTACTATTAAGTCTAGTTTATAGCTTCGAACTGAGCAACGCCCGATCTCAAATTACATACAATAGCAAATAGCCAATCACGGTGACACATTTCTGTTAGTTTGTTGGGTGTATACTGACTATTGTGACAAAGTCGTACAACTATGCGATCTTTTTATAAAGTGCATTCAAATAGCATACGCTACTTCCGGTTGGATCCAACTTTGGTTGGTATATTAAAACGACTTTGACGACATTGCGTACTCGAAAGATAGAAACTATTAGGCCGAATCATCAAATTTACAATGATTTTGAAAACAGATATTCATAAAAATCGACTGACACATTTTTGATAAAACTTTATTAAATAAAGTCCCTTAAGGTTTTGCAGAACCAATCCGCCATCTTAAGAAATTAACAGATTGGTTGAAGTGTTATGATGAGACAATTATGTGAGATATATTTATTTTTAAGTTAGAACTGCGCAAGAAACATGACATAGACTAAGATCAGTTTCAAGGTCAGGCCCTCTCTACTCAGCTTACCAGTGCGTTCCAAGACTGTATCTATGTTATAGAGTTATAGTTTAGTTATTGTATCTCATGTATCACTGAGGATGGAGACTTTGTCGTTGAAACGAGTTTGATTAAGTAAACGTAATTTTCGTGAGATCTTCTTTATCGTGTTGGAGTTTTATTCTATCATTATCTATGTTAGTTGTTTGTTTATGTTACATTATAAAACAATATATCATCTATCACCAATCACGCCGATCATGAAGTGCATTCTGTGATTAGATTATTGAACTGAGTCCAAGGAAAAAACCAATTGTCGCTGCTCTGTCATTTTTGAATCGCTACAACCGAAATGGTAGTGATTTTTTTTAATAACATCTTAACCAGGAATTAAACTTGGGTCTCTCGTTAAAGATTATTTTTTTAATTGTTTTATTTTTGTTTGAACCTCAATTATATATAATTTGTATAAAATGTTTAATGCCTTGACAAATTTCGGTCCTTCTTGTAAAATGTTTTTTAATACGAAAAACAAGGATATTTTCAAGTTATTGTAAATTTTTCTCAAGAAATTCAATTCGTTTCATTCCCTTCTTGAAATAAATATGTAAAGTACAAAGTTTTTATAATAAATAGAAAACACATATTATGATGAGAGAGAGAGAGAGAGAGAGAGAGAGAGAGAGAGAGAGAGAGAGAGAGATATATATATTAAAAATCTTAAACGTTATAAATAAATACCATATCTTTTGGAATACTACAAATTTTAAAGGTTAATGAAAAAAATTTTTTTTAAAACTAGTATAATGAAATGAGTTTGGTTATAAACGAATATACAACTTGTTCACTGCTATTTCAATATTTATGTCATTTATTAATTTTATTTTAACGTCAAATGTAATTTTACCGTATTTATTTCTTCTGTCTTCTTTGTACGAGACAATTTGTATTAAACTCCCTACAGTTGCGTTTACAAATGACTCTCAGAACGTGTCCCACGTTATACAGGTTTCTCCATCTTGTGAGGGTAGAAGTGTCTTAATTATTCACAAGGTTTAATCAGTCGTTATGCCAGACTAAGGAAACATGAAAGGCTTTTAGTCAATGTTTAACTTTTCCACTCAAGAACAGCTGGGTTAAAACATTAGTTAAACAAAATTCAAGACTAATATACTGCAAAATATGTTCTCGCTCCGCTCGTGTCATTCACTTGTTATGCTCTTCATATTTAAATAAAAATCCACTCGCTACGCTCAGATCGATGAAACGAGGCCCTATTTTAACTTGACTATTGGATATTTCGTCCAAACACGTACAATCTTTATTAAAGTCTTTTTAACTAGATCGAAGAATTTATTTCAAAGTTTTTTAATTATGTTTTCCGTTTTATAAAGACGACTATTCAAATCAGTTATTACAGGTTCCAAAATATGGACACGATTGCTCCGACTGTAGATTTACAACAAAGATAAGAAACAAGAAAATGGGCATGATCGACTCCCTCTCCCCATTCTTGTCCATTACACAACTTGTAACGTGTGTTTGGTGACAGGTTTCTTACATTCATTCCCTCAAACTATTCTTTTGTTTGTTGTAGATCTATAGGAATATAGGGAACATTCTAAAGGGTTAAATATAATGCTGGAAGAATATATGACATGCAGTTATAAAATATAACTTTATTTGAATAATGTAAGTTAAACTATTTTCTATAACTTTTCCGTAGAAAGTTTGTATATGAATTAAAAATTGTTCCAGTTGCTTAGGGTTACAAAATTACCAAATAAATAATTCTTTACATAACAGTTACACTATTTTGTTTCGTGAAAATTCCTCTAAATTTTAGTCGGGTTGTTTACGCTTTTAACGGAGGACTAGTAAGTGAGCAATTACAATTTAAAAAAATACAATTTACTAGCTTTGTTTCCTTATTATAATCAAAACAAAATTATCGTTCATTATTATGTACAAGAAACAAAAAACTAATAATAACAGCCTACCAAAGCATACAATTACCATCTGTAGGTCTGTTATAAAAAATAATCAGCTACTTGTATTAAATTGAAAACAACATATGCTAATTTTATTTAAATAGATTGTTTGCATTTTATCTTCAATTATTTAATAGTTTTACGTTTGAGTAAAGTTATTATTTTCATTTATTTATTCAAGAAATTATTTTTAAAATAACGATATTTTCAGAGACGTAACATTTGTCGAGTGCTCGAAATTTAATTTCACAAAAATTAACATCGCAGTATTAAACATATGAATATTGATTAGTCGATTATATACCTCCATTTTGTAAATTATAATTAAATGATCCAGTTTGTATTACGAAATATAATAATGTCAGAATTAAATCATTTATATTTTACAATTAAGTAGCAATGCAGAAAAATGTTAGCACAGTAAAAATAATTTAATTTTTTTTTTTTTTAATGGAAAAATAATGAGAAAAACTAAGAGAAGATGTTTTAAATACTTCCTTTTTCATGAAATTGAAGAGTGCCGAGTTCTCGGAAGAGTCGCGTTTTAAGGGAAGGATGTGAAATGGGCTGAAAACTGTTTTTTTTTTAAGACTATCTCTTAAAATATGAATTTTACAGAAAAAAGTTAAAAACAAGTTTTTAAAATCATATAATTCTTTACGATTTGTTTTAATTCGATCAAATTGACCAAGTAACCTTTCAAATGTGGGGCTAAAACTGCATCTATAATTTTTACACGAATTCGAGAACCATAGGTCTTATCAAAAATTCTAAAAATACATATTTTAGAAAATTTAATTCACATTTATTTAAAAAATTTATTTGTAACTCTATGATGAAAACTGATCAAGTTTATATTGTAATTTTTTAACACTCGTACAAACCAAAAATTTAAATCTATCGATTCATAAAGAAAAATTATAGGATTAAATACCAATTGAACATTAAATTTTTATAACAAGTTTGTAACAAGTATTTCGTATTTGATAAATGTAAAGATGGTAAAAAAACTCAAAATCGGCATTTTAAAATGTTACATTTTATCGATTAAATTCCGTAAAGTATTTAAACAAATAGAATTTTTTTATTAGAACACATTTTATTTAAATAAATATTCAGAACGTGGGAGACTTAAATAATTATAAAACAAACTGTAAATGTACGTTATAAAAACAAAACAACTTTTAGATATAAAACATACATCATATGACGTATTTAAAAAATTAAATAATGTAAAAACAATTGTCTGTCACTACAAAACAACTTATTTTACCACATTCAGTGGTTAGGCAAGATGTCATAAACAGCAGTAGAAATATGTGTCGTAGACGCAAAGAATGCGAGGTAGTTGTCGATGATAAGTTGGTAAAAACTGAGCAAACTATTTTGGCACATTTGCTCAACCCAGATGGTAAACACTCAGTTCCACAATTTTAATAATTCAAATAATTGTCTTATATATAGTAAATTAAAAATAAGTAGTGAACAAATAAAACATAAGATATCCAAGTCACTCAGTAGAATGTTGTACTGAGCGATTGTTTATTTAGTGATCTGTAACAGATGTTGAGACTATCTCGGATTCTTTGCATCTGCAACATATAATTGCTGAAGGTTACAATGTAAACTGGAAACCACTCGAAGAGGCATGATTTTTGGAAAATAAAATAATGAAAGAATAACTGTGCATGAGACAATCCAAATAGGAATCTTTTCCAACTAGCGATCTAGATAAAATTGACAGAACATGTGCGACCTTCAAAAAATCGGTAGAGTGGACAAACAAACAACCTCTACGCACCAAGTGATATGCAGAAACTTTAATAAAACTGATGACGTCAATCAAATGCAGTGTAAAGTATTAAACTGCGCCATTAAGTATCGGCTGGAG
Source organism: Aphrophora alni (assembly GCA_963513935.1). Classification (NCBI taxonomy): domain Eukaryota; kingdom Metazoa; phylum Arthropoda; class Insecta; order Hemiptera; family Aphrophoridae; genus Aphrophora; species Aphrophora alni. The sequence continues at coordinate 142,119,166 of OY740767.1, read as the reverse complement.
ATTAACTCAAAACACGTAGAGACAGGCACGACCGTGGAATATGAAATGATTCCGGTGGAAAGGTTAGAATATTAATTCACTCCTGTAATATCACGTAGACTACAAATATGATGCCGGTGATGATTAGATCAACGGAGTTTCGTATAATTTGATGCTTCTCTATAGAAGCAATTAATTGTCAATGCTGAGGTAGTGTGGTAATTATAGATTTATATGATACGAACTAGCGTTTAATAGGTTAACAAACGTGAACCTTTCATTGTAAAACTTTTTAATAAAAACCAAGTTGATGAGCCCCATCTTGATACTTATACTGTAGCTGGTTTCTTGACTCTTGTAGGAACATATTTAATTGTATTGGTCGATCAAGTGGTCTTACCCAGTAGGTTAAGTTTGTTTAAAACAATTTTATTGTTACACAGGTTTTATGAACCTCGTAATGTGAATTTCACTACTTTCTTAACGTCCACAAGGGCCTAACGGGTCTTTTTAGTTGTGTATATATTGGAAGGTCTCCCTCGCTTCTCTCGTGTCAGTGTCTCGGTCATAACGGGCCTCGAAGGACGCAACCCTGCAGGATCTCGTAACGACACGAATATCACATTTTATTGGGAGCGGAGTTCGAAATTATTCGTAGAGATATCGGGTCGATACCATTAAGTGCAGAATTGAATTGCAATGTGAGAAACGACACAAAAGTATTATAAATTTCAATAGGATTATTTATGAGCACATTATAGACCCCTATATCAAATTTCATGTTTCTATCTTCCGTTATCTAACTTACGCACAAAGGACGACGACAACGGACGGACGGCATGTGGATAACCACTTTTTCGATTTCCTGAGGTCATGAAAACGTTAAGGTTTAGTACAAAAACAGAGATAGAAATTTCTAACAATTAGCCTACCTAACCTATACTGGTTAAGTAAAATTTATTTTTGGAATGATGTGTGTCGTTTGTACAGTGATTGCCCAAGATAGTAGACCATTTTGATCAAATATAGAATGTGCGTATTTTGGACATATCTCAAAACTTTTCTTTCTTTTCTTGACAACTCAAAATTTGGGACCACCAGCCATAAGACTTTTCATTTACTTTTGATGTTTCATAACCGGTTATACAGATTTTGTTCAAACAAGATACACACGAAAATTAATGGCGAAAATAAGTTAATGTATTATAAAGCAAATATATAATTATAAACAAAACTAATTCAAACCATGTTATTCCTAACTACAAGTAACTATATAAGTAGTACAACCTAGATTTTTTAAATTTGATCGAAAATCTTTACATCTTCCTTACAAACTTTATACATTTTATACTCAAAATGCAACCCATTCTATGAATAATTATAAAGATTGAAATTTCCTCTGTTAAGTTAACAATGGATTAAACATACGGAGGTTAGAAAAACTGAAGAAAAAAAATTAACGATTTGTAAAATGTTTAACGAACGTTGGACAATCAGGGTTTCAGTTTTCGATTCCTTTTTTTATATGAAAGGTGCGATTACAATATTTTTAATGTATTATAAATAATGAACATTTTTATTTTATGTTAGACAATTAATTATATTTTCAAATTTCAAACCAACCAACGTTTACTTATAGTGAGCCCTCCCAAAGCCATAACAAAGGTTGGGGGTGAAACAAACTGCACAGAAAAATCTTTGCGTCTCAGGTGGGATTTGAACCCTAGTTCTTTGACACCAATCCTTGATCAAAGGATTGGTACCTTAAGGGTAGAGTAGCACTTTTCCATGTGCTAAAACCTATTTAAATGAGAAGTTTTAGGTTAGGTTAGGTACCAATATCAAAATCTAAAAAACTATGTCAAAGCAATTTTTACACAATTTATTACTAATTATATTACGAGTTTAATGTACTAGAATTATGCAAATAAAATAATAACTTTCAGTTTTTAAAAAAAGGTTGAATATGTAGAATATTTAAAGCTTAAATTTTAGCGTCAATTTCAAAACTATATATTTTTAAAAAGCAAATAAATCAATACATGTATAATTCTAATACCTTATGGTTTTACGCATCCAAAATAAAATTCAAGCCTGTAGGTCATGCAATTTATGAGAGAACTGTGCCTAAATACTGCAAAATAACTTATGCAAAAACAAAATTTAAAGTAAAACACCTTTATTAGTTTAAAACCCTCCATAGCAGTAGTCTTCATTTTTTGGACCTTCTCTTTTTCTTTTCAGTAGGCTATTCTTCTTCTTACTCTATTCTTCTAAATTATTTCTAGGACTTCTTTGTCAGCTTTTATGATCATCACAAGGTCAAATTTTAAGCTCTAGATCATACATTTCCCAGCTTTAATTCCCGGTCAGTCTAAAACATTTGCTTTTCTTCATTAAAACAAATAATAGTATCGGTTACACCAAATTTAAAAGTTTGTAACTCCACAAAACCAGTTTTTTAATTCTATCCCAAATTCAAACTATTAAAACTTTAATTCGGATTTTGGGTTTTCCTATGAAGACAACGTTTTATAAGTTATTCCTTTGTCAAATCTCAATATATTATTTTTTAGCTATCATAACTGCTTCTGGCAAGGAGTGTTGTTGCTTATAAATTATTTTACCCTCTTATGGCTTGTTAAATTTGCATCAAGATTACTTTCTTTTTGGGTAAAGGAAATGCTGAGGATTGTCATCGGTCGATATTTTATGTAGATATGAAGCCCAAATAGCCTTTTTTATTTCTTTTACATTATATACATTTCTCCTTACTGCCAGGCTATAATAATGTTGTAGCTGACCAATCTCATCTGTATCTCCTTCCCAATGCCTTTACCATTATTAAGCTTTTCTTTTCCTTTATTGTTTTCTTAAACGAGAACCCAGCCTTTTCTGTACTTGGTAAAAACTGATTTTAATTTTTCTATTGTTACATCATTGCCATAAGGCTCACTTTCTAAAACTGCAGACAACCCTTTAGAGTCTCATTGTTTCATTGTTGCCCATATTGAAAAAACCAATAACTAAGTTAATGAAGTGTTACAATATAAAATGACACATCAGTATAGCATTAGACGCTTAGCAATTTTGCCTAACTCTTTTTATTCACAAAATATAACACATTATTTTTACAGATACTATACAAAAGTATATAATATATTCTTAACTGAAAGATTAGAATGAAAGAAGAAGTTATTTTGGTCCAAATAGTGCTAAAAGCCTCATAACCACTATAGGCAATCATTAATCACTTGAGTGATGTCACATTGCCTATTCTACCCCGTATTTTTACAAACAACCTCTTACTTTCACATCTAACTGCAAATAAATATACTGATTTTTTGCCAACTCTAACCAGGCTGAAAACATTGTAGAATATTTTATAGTATTAGTTTCCAGAGCAATAATAAATAAACCATTATTGAACAATAAAATATCTAAATATCTTATATCTTGTTATTACTGTATTTTGTAAAATTAATGGTTTTCAGGAATTTTTTTGTTTTTTGTTTTGTTTTTTGGGAAAGAAAGGATTTTTATTTTCTTAGGAAACAGATAACAAATAACAGTTTCTCATACAAATTGCAAAACCTTCAACGATACAAAAAATATATTAATACTGTTATTACAAACAAAATTACAATACTTTAAAACTTAAGAAATGTGTACATAAACAAAACAGCCAACTACAATGACAATATAGGAAACCCTGTTGGGTTCACTGTCAAAACAAATAATAAGCAGAATCAAACAGCAACTTAGAGTGCCATTATAACAACGAATAACAAAGACAGTGAGTGGAAACCTTAAATGGTTCTCAAAAAATTAATGCTTTTTATTTATTTTAAAAGGGTCTCAACCTTTACCATGTTAAATAACACATAAATTAGTCAAAACAAGAATATAGAGGACACAAGTCAAAGAATCACGTCATAAAAACGTTTTACTCGTACATTGTCAAAGGAAAACGACAACATTCTCATCTCTTTTAGAAAATTTGGTCTAATTTGTAACTATGTATTGTATTAATCTTGGAGCTGCATCCAAATAAAAACGAGTGAAAGCTTCCTCAAACGGGCGAGGTGTTGAACCTAATCTAGATCTGTAAAATAACAGCCAAATTTTTATCACTTTTAAAATAAGATATATTTAAAACTTATATATACTTTAAAATATATAAGTATTTTTTGTAATTACCCTAATTGGTCTGTTTAAAATAATCCTTACTGGAATGTTATTTAGCTAAGTCAGTTTCGTCTGCAAAGAGACATCATCAGGCTTCGCACTTGTCGCAATTATAAAACTACACAAAATAATTATGACAAGTGCGAAAACTGATGATGTCTCCTTGCAGACGAAACTGACTTAGTTTTACAGCAGTTTTTGGAGCTGTTATTTTACAGATCTAGATTAGGTTCAACACCTCGCCCGTTTGAGGAAGCTTTCACTCGTTTTTATTTGGATGCAGCTCCAAGATTAATACAATACATAGTTACAAATTAGACCAAATTTTCTAAAAGAGATGAGAATGTTGTCGTTTTCCTTTGACAATGTACGAGTAAAACGTTTTTATGACGTGATTCTTTGACTTGTGTCCTCTATATTCTTGTTTTGACTAATTTATGTGTTATTTAACATGGTAAAGGTTGAGACCCTTTTAAAATAAATAAAAAGCATTAATTTTTTGAGAACCATTTAAGGTTTCCACTCACTGTCTTTGTTATTCGTTGTTATAATGGCACTCTAAGTTGCTGTTTGATTCTGCTTATTATTTGTTTTGACAGTGAACCCAACAGGGTTTCCTATATTGTCATTGTAGTTGGCTGTTTTGTTTATGTACACATTTCTTAAGTTTTAAAGTATTGTAATTTTGTTTGTAATAACAGTATTAATATATTTTTTGTATCGTTGAAGGTTTTGCAATTTGTATGAGAAACTGTTATTTGTTATCTGTTTCCTAAGAAAATAAAAATCCTTTCTTTCCCAAAAAACAAAACAAAAAACAAAAAAATTCCTGAAAACCATTAATTTTACAAAATACAGTAATAACAAGATATAAGATATTTAGATATTTTATTGTTCAATAATGGTTTATTTATTATTGCTCTGGAAACTAATACTATAAAATATTCTACAATGTTTTCAGCCTGGTTAGAGTTGGCAAAAAATCAGTATATTTATTTGCAGTTAGATGTGAAAGTAAGAGGTTGTTTGTAAAAATACGGGGTAGAATAGGCAATGTGACATCACTCAAGTGATTAATGATTGCCTATAGTGGTTATGAGGCTTTTAGCACTATTTGGACCAAAATAACTTCTTCTTTCATTCTAATCTTTCAGTTAAGAATATATTATATACTTTTGTATAGTATCTGTAAAAATAATGTGTTATATTTTGTGAATAAAAAGAGTTAGGCAAAATTGCTAAGCGTCTAATGCTATACTGATGTGTCATTTTATATTGTAACACTTCATTAACTTAGTTATTGGTTTTTTCAATATGGGCAACAATGAAACAATGAGACTCTAAAGGGTTGTCTGCAGTTTTAGAAAGTGAGCCTTATGGCAATGATGTAACAATAGAAAAATTAAAATCAGTTTTTACCAAGTACAGAAAAGGCTGGGTTCTCGTTTAAGAAAACAATAAAGGAAAAGAAAAGCTTAATAATGGTAAAGGCATTGGGAAGGAGATACAGATGAGATTGGTCAGCTACAACATTATTATAGCCTGGCAGTAAGGAGAAATGTATATAATGTAAAAGAAATAAAAAAGGCTATTTGGGCTTCATATCTACATAAAATATCGACCGATGACAATCCTCAGCATTTCCTTTACCCAAAAAGAAAGTAATCTTGATGCAAATTTAACAAGCCATAAGAGGGTAAAATAATTTATAAGCAACAACACTCCTTGCCAGAAGCAGTTATGATAGCTAAAAAATAATATATTGAGATTTGACAAAGGAATAACTTATAAAACGTTGTCTTCATAGGAAAACCCAAAATCCGAATTAAAGTTTTAATAGTTTGAATTTGGGATAGAATTAAAAAACTGGTTTTGTGGAGTTACAAACTTTTAAATTTGGTGTAACCGATACTATTATTTGTTTTAATGAAGAAAAGCAAATGTTTTAGACTGACCGGGAATTAAAGCTGGGAAATGTATGATCTAGAGCTTAAAATTTGACCTTGTGATGATCATAAAAGCTGACAAAGAAGTCCTAGAAATAATTTAGAAGAATAGAGTAAGAAGAAGAATAGCCTACTGAAAAGAAAAAGAGAAGGTCCAAAAAATGAAGACTACTGCTATGGAGGGTTTTAAACTAATAAAGGTGTTTTACTTTAAATTTTGTTTTTGCATAAGTTATTTTGCAGTATTTAGGCACAGTTCTCTCATAAATTGCATGACCTACAGGCTTGAATTTTATTTTGGATGCGTAAAACCATAAGGTATTAGAATTATACATGTATTGATTTATTTGCTTTTTAAAAATATATAGTTTTGAAATTGACGCTAAAATTTAAGCTTTAAATATTCTACATATTCAACCTTTTTTTAAAAACTGAAAGTTATTATTTTATTTGCATAATTCTAGTACATTAAACTCGTAATATAATTAGTAATAAATTGTGTAAAAATTGCTTTGACATAGTTTTTTAGATTTTGATATTGGTACCTAACCTAACCTAAAACTTCTCATTTAAATAGGTTTTAGCACATGGAAAAGTGCTACTCTACCCTTAAGGTACCAATCCTTTGATCAAGGATTGGTGTCAAAGAACTAGGGTTCAAATCCCACCTGAGACGCAAAGATTTTTCTGTGCAGTTTGTTTCACCCCCAACCTTTGTTATGGCTTTGGGAGGGCTCACTATAAGTAAACGTTGGTTGGTTTGAAATTTGAAAATATAATTAATTGTCTAACATAAAATAAAAATGTTCATTATTTATAATACATTAAAAATATTGTAATCGCACCTTTCATATAAAAAAAGGAATCGAAAACTGAAACCCTGATTGTCCAACGTTCGTTAAACATTTTACAAATCGTTAATTTTTTTTCTTCAGTTTTTCTAACCTCCGTATGTTTAATCCATTGTTAACTTAACAGAGGAAATTTCAATCTTTATAATTATTCATAGAATGGGTTGCATTTTGAGTATAAAATGTATAAAGTTTGTAAGGAAGATGTAAAGATTTTCGATCAAATTTAAAAAATCTAGGTTGTACTACTTATATAGTTACTTGTAGTTAGGAATAACATGGTTTGAATTAGTTTTGTTTATAATTATATATTTGCTTTATAATACATTAACTTATTTTCGCCATTAATTTTCGTGTGTATCTTGTTTGAACAAAATCTGTATAACCGGTTATGAAACATCAAAAGTAAATGAAAAGTCTTATGGCTGGTGGTCCCAAATTTTGAGTTGTCAAGAAAAGAAAGAAAAGTTTTGAGATATGTCCAAAATACGCACATTCTATATTTGATCAAAATGGTCTACTATCTTGGGCAATCACTGTACAAACGACACACATCATTCCAAAAATAAATTTTACTTAACCAGTATAGGTTAGGTAGGCTAATTGTTAGAAATTTCTATCTCTGTTTTTGTACTAAACCTTAACGTTTTCATGACCTCAGGAAATCGAAAAAGTGGTTATCCACATGCCGTCCGTCCGTTGTCGTCGTCCTTTGTGCGTAAGTTAGATAACGGAAGATAGAAACATGAAATTTGATATAGGGGTCTATAATGTGCTCATAAATAATCCTATTGAAATTTATAATACTTTTGTGTCGTTTCTCACATTGCAATTCAATTCTGCACTTAATGGTATCGACCCGATATCTCTACGAATAATTTCGAACTCCGCTCCCAATAAAATGTGATATTCGTGTCGTTACGAGATCCTGCAGGGTTGCGTCCTTCGAGGCCCGTTATGACCGAGACACTGACACGAGAGAAGCGAGGGAGACCTTCCAATATATACACAACTAAAAAGACCCGTTAGGCCCTTGTGGACGTTAAGAAAGTAGTGAAATTCACATTACGAGGTTCATAAAACCTGTGTAACAATAAAATTGTTTTAAACAAACTTAACCTACTGGGTAAGACCACTTGATCGACCAATACAATTAAATATGTTCCTACAAGAGTCAAGAAACCAGCTACAGTATAAGTATCAAGATGGGGCTCATCAACTTGGTTTTTATTAAAAAGTTTTACAATGAAAGGTTCACGTTTGTTAACCTATTAAACGCTAGTTCGTATCATATAAATCTATAATTACCACACTACCTCAGCATTGACAATTAATTGCTTCTATAGAGAAGCATCAAATTATACGAAACTCCGTTGATCTAATCATCACCGGCATCATAAAAAACTTTATTATCCGTGAAGATAGGAACAGCGGTATCTAAAGAACAGCTGATACTGCGGCCAGTATAACAAGTGAACTTCCGGCTGACTCGCTTCTTGAGTTCCGTTTATCATAAAAAAAAGATGCAAATGCGGAAGTCATTCTTATGGAAAATCATTATCGGGTTCAATTTTTGTTTCAGTTGGTTAACCTGGCAATAAAATTCTAAAGTAAGGTTTATATGATGAAGTTATGGGAATGAAAAGTGGTGCAAAGTATTTTACTCTCTTTTTCGTTCAAAATCAGAAAAAAACAGAATTAAAACATTATACAGAGTGTTCCATGAAGAAGTCGATATTTTTAGATTAATATGCTGGACATATATGGAGCACTACTAGGCCTAACTTGACACTTATATGTTACATAGATATGTAAAGAAAGTACCCGCAAGTTTAAATTTGTATGGTCAATCAAAACAAAATGGTGGAATAACAAAATAATGGTACATTTCACCAAAATGATTATATTTGCAAACTATTACAAATTGTTGATATACAGATAACGTGAAAATGTGTAACACTAAATAAAGAAAAGTAAAGAAAAATAAGAGTAATAAATTACTAATGATCCAAATTTGACTTTTATTCAAATTGATGTCCAACAAAAGCTGTGCACTGATAGCAACGAACCAGAAAAAGAGCCATAAGCGCTTTTGAAAAATTGCCGAGGTATTAACAGTAATTCCTCTTCAATCAGCCTCATTAATAATTCATCATCTGTTGCTATAGGATTAGAATATACTTTTTCTTTCAAAAAGCCCCATAAGAAAAATTTCCAAACATTCAAGTCTGGGGATCTTGAAGGCCAGTCCATGAAATTGCTGCCACGATTCATTGTTTCGGTGTTAGAACCAAATTGTTTCAATGTTGCGTGTTAACAACAAAACAGCTGATCGAGATTCAACAGATGAGAATCCACATTTTAATTGCATTGGTGGGAGGAAGTGGTTCTAATCTCAAGATTAATGTTATTTTTTTTATTCCGCCTTTTTATTTTTATTGACTATAACAATATGAAACTCGAGGGTACTTTTTCAAAATTATATAAGTAACATAACTGTAAAGTGTTAAGTCTGTAGTGTGTTCCATATGTCCGACATTTTAATTCAAATTAGCGACCTCTTCGTGGGACGCCAGATTATAGGTATTGATTTTACTCTTTCACGTATTTGTAGTAAGGATTTTGGTCATATACATCTCTGTGATGTGTCCAAAAATAGTTGTCGAGAATTACAGCAAAAAATCCGTTTTGGGGGTCTAAAACAATTTTTTCGGTGTGATGTTTTGATCTGATCAGTTGCGAATTGTAACAGATTTTTGGTATTTTCAGGCACAAAGTATTTGTGCTAAGGATTTTGGAATCGGATTTTTAGGGGTGGGATGAATATTTTCGGTTGTAATATTTTGTGGATCGGTTTTTCAATTGAAATATTTTTCTGATTGTATTTCATACCATTTTGGGCGCTAATATTACGGTGAGATTGTAATTTAATGATTGATTTTTTTAGGGAGTCTGGTCGGAAAATAGTTATTATATTCTTGGAGATACCACACACACACACACACACACACACACACACACACACACACACACATACATAGGCTACACGTAGCAAGCAAGCACGTTGCATGCGTGTGCTTAGCTGAATCGAATCACCTCCAAGTAGCAGAATATAGATTACACTCTGGCTTGAAGCCACATTACAGGAACAATGTTATAGGTGCTGTTCAGCCTATTTATCTGTGTATAAACGCAATGACTTGAGAGCTGCTGTTAATTTATAAACAACTTTTACCAATATCCGTGAAGTTATAAGCAAGTTGATTGGCGCTATCGTGGTACTTACCCAGCCCGATCCTCTAAAAGTAACGTCCAAAGTTGGTTTCTCGGTCCTTGTAGGAAATGTTAAATTGTTTTGGTAGATAGAGAAGTCATACCCAGTATGGTAAGCTTGCTTAAAACCGTTTGTTACACAGGTTTTCTGAATCTCGTAATAGTGTATATTACTACTTTCTTGAAGTCAGCTAGGCCTTAGTGGACCTTGTAGATGTGTATATTAAAATGGTTTCCACTCACTTCGCTCGTGTCAGTAGTCCTGAAGGATATATATATATATATATATATATATTTACGTCCATGCCATTCCTACCGCTTTTCACTCACGCGCACGACATTTCTGCCGTCCCAAGACCTTTCTGCCAGGCGGCAGAAATGTCGTGTTCATAAATGAATGATGCGTGAACATAACAATTTTTTTTAGTTTTTTTTTTTTAGAATGGTAATATTTTTTAAGCTATAATAATCTTTAATTATAATAATGTTACACATTAAATAGCAATTTTCCATTTATTTTTTCATTTTCTATAAACGCTTGTAAAAATATGAAATGTCAGGGATAAATCTGAGAAAGTCAATTCTTAAATAAAGCAATAAAACTTGTTCTTTATTATTAAAAAAAAACTTAAAATTGACGTTAAAATTTCATTAGTATTTTGTTATGATTTAGTTGTATATCATTATTTAAAGAATTTTTCAAAATAAAGTTAATAAATCAACTTAAATATAGAAAATGTAAGTAATATTTATCTTATAATGAATGATTTATAAATTTAATCTTCAAAACACATTTAATTTTGGTTTCTTCCTTATAAAAAGTAATGAGTTTAGTTATAAAATTGAGCAGGAATATAGGCCTACTAATAATTATTTGTTCTACATTTATTTTAAGACTTTTAAATAGATTCAATGTAAAAATTGATATTCGCATCAAAATATTAATTAACAGAATAGTTACTAATTTTTTTAAAACTACAATCAAACAATTATAATAACCTTTATAAAATTCTAAATTATTCAAGCTTTTTAGTGAAAAAAAAAGTTATTTTTTGGCACATTATTTTCCGAGATTAAGTTAAAAATAAAACTTTGGTTATGGCATCTCTTTTTCAAATTCTAATCTCATGGGGACCTGATTATATTACTACAGCTATCAAATTGTTCATTTTCAATTTGCATTTAATTATTTTCACGTTTAGGGTTAAGGAAAATAGATTTATATATATTGTGTAGTATTATTTGTTATGGTAAACTATGTTATTGTTGTAGACTAGTTTCATAACCTCAATAATAAAACATAAATCTCATTTTCAGAAAGCATACTGTAAATGTATATTATATAAACTATGCAAGTATTGAATAAATAATTTTTAATTATGAACAAAAAAGTAAAATTTTAATTAACCTACTATTATGATATTTTTGAAAGAGTATTTACGATTAATTAAATTCTTTATTACTTCGGCTATTATTTTTACAGAGAATTTTGTAGGACTCTCCAATTGTAAATAAATACGCTGGATAGTTAGTACTTAGTGTAAACTTTTTTTTTTTAAATTAAAGATGCATAGCCTACTATTTGAAAGTACAGTATACCTATTTTTAATTATTTTTTCTCAAATGTCCCTGAAATTATGAATTTTGTTTCAAACACAGATTTTGCCAAAAAATCATTTTCACAGCTTTTGCTTAATTAAATGATTTCATTATAATATTTTCCGAATGTTTTTTAAATTTCTATAATAAAAGGTAAGACAACTTAATGTTTTAAAAAAAATTTTTTGATGACAAAATCTAAGATTTTAAATTGAGTTTATCTTTTATAGCCTATTTGTTTTTATCCATCTAAATAAATATAAATATATAAATATAAATGTTTCATATAACTTGAAAGTTACGATACTTTAAGGAATAGCTGACTAGAGCGTTTTAAAACATTTTGGATTTTTTTATAAAACTATTTCTATATGTTTTTAAAATTAAATCGCATCCACAGGAATTTTTTATATAAAATACCACAAAAATTATCATTTATTTGGATACAAACTGACTAAATTACCCTTTTGGCAGAAAAAAACTATCTTTTTAAAAAGATTTTAAAAGTCATAATTTCATGGTGGTTTGAAATAAAATGTGTTTTACTCCAATTGTTTACAATTATTGATAAGTACCAGCCATCCTGTAAATCATCAAAGGTTAAATTATATTTAATAAATAAATAATAATTTATAACTCACCGTCTGTGACTTAACTTTACAAACAATATGTAGTCCTATTGAAAATTCCTATACAGGTTTATTACAGGTAGAACTGAGTTTGGATATACTTTCAAACATTATATTTAAAAAAAATATATTAGTACCTTAAAATAAAAAAATTAAGACGTTTATTTTCATCAAGACTTCATTTTAATACCTTATAAGATAATATGCTCACAAATTTGATTGAACCGTTAATATTTTTAAATGACATTGAAAAAAAAATCTATTTATTAATCATGCACGGATATTTTTAGAATTTTTTACTTAATTAACATGTAATAGATATATAGTCCTACAAGAAAAATGTGAGCACTCTAGTTTGAAGGTGAATAGAAAAATAACCAAATGACCTAGCTTTATTTTGTGTCGGTAGTTATAATTTTTGAAGTTATGGCTCATAATTATTAAAAGAGGAAGAGCGTAAATAATGCATATTTTAGATATATTTCAAACATCTTAATGAAATTTTAATAAATTTGATTTTTATATTATGGTGTACAAGTTTGAGCTTGTGTTACAAGGGCGTACCCAGGATCAAAACTAGAGGGGGGCAAGCCGGTCATTCAATATAAAATTGATTATTAAAATAGTTATTTCAAGAATTGTATTAAATTCCAGCAACAAAATGTATAATAAAGATTTATTTTTGCTTCCAGGGGGGGCAGCTGCCCCCCCTGCCCCTCGCTGGGTACGCCCATGTTGTGTTATCCTTTCAAGGAAAATATATGTTTATTTGTTGAAACAACATTTTCTCCGGAGTGGAATGTTGTAAGATTACTTGTTTGGTCCTGTAGTGATTACAAGGCATGAAGATTAATCAGATTTAAATATGAGGATAATATAAAAGAAACCACTGGTTTGATTCATTGATATTTGTATCAGTTAAGTAAGGCTGCGCACAGCAACAAACGGTGTGCGAAAAGTTAAGAAACGAAGTAAGTATTTAAAATTAAATATTACATGCTGGTATTATTTATTGTTGGATGTAGACATTTGTTGTTAGGTATGGTTATAGAACTAGGCTGTTTATAGAGATTTAAATCACACCAATGTATTTCGGATATGGACTTTGTTTAAAACTTACCATATGACTAAAGAGTAGATACGGTGGATATTATAACTTCAGATATATTACTATAGTAGTTTATTTTATGTTTAGATAAATTATTATTGTACGTTTATTTATTTTTTTATGGGTGAGGTATTAGACCTACCAATAAGTAACTATACAATCGACTTATGATAATTAAATATGGATTTTAATCTATTAATGAAATTATTTTTATGAACTCCATCTGATTGTTCCAATGATTGCTTCCATCTACATCTTTTGTTAGCTAGTTTTGATAGTAGGCCCCTACCATTAAAATGTACAATTCAGTTAAAATTATTATATATCCCTTTGAAGTTTACATTATTATTTTGTTCCTTACTTTTCTATGATACATTTTCACCTTTCCATACATACCTCTTTCCACGTCTAGCACACAGTTTCTCTTTCTCATATTTCAGTAAACAATCTAAGAATTTTGTAAGTTATAATAAAATGATAATAAAACACATTTATTTTTATTTTTTAATATCCACTTTTAAAAAAAATTGTGTTTTATTATCTTTAAACACGGAATTCCACTAAGAACCATCGGTCTCAACAGCAATGAAAAAAAAAAAATAATAATAATAAAATGCATTCTCTCTCTCTCTTTTCTTACCCCTCCCCACTACTTCCCATCTACTGTCAGTTTTTTTATAGGCTTACTCACTTTTCTATCACTCACTCATATACTACCAGTGTTCTATTCTAATATTTTGCATTCCAAATCTTAATTCAAGATGCCTTATGTGAAAATCAATGCACTGTCACAGGTCAGAGGCGTCGGTGTGAGCTGATGGGCTAAGTGAACCCAATGAATTAAAAGATTTGATCACTTAGTTAAATAACATTGTGATATAAATTATTTCAGCAATATCATCTTCATAAAACTTCTAATATGTATTGGTTGTAAAGTACTTTTTATTTATTACAATTTAAAAAAAAATTTAAAAAAAAACAAAGCACTGGTTTTGGTTTTATGACAATAGTAAAATTCCAATTCATAATATTTTGAATGTATGTAAACTATTTTAACTTTGAAATATAATATATATGATAGGATTACATTTCTATTAACACTTACAAGTATTTTTATAGAATGTAAAAATCACCTTTGGAAGTAGAATCAGAAGAAAAATGCATTCTAAATATTATTAACACATTTTTATTAACTCGCTTTCTTGTCTGTCTGTACAGGTGGAAATTTTAAACTAACTTCTAAATGAGCTAGAGACTTGAAATTTTAAACATAGTTCGGAACTGGATGACAATGCAATATTAACTCGTTTTCGGCCCCTAATTCTCTCTCAAATTCAATATTGTCTTATACAATGAATATTAGCTGTTGTTGAAATAAGTTATACATGGTTTAGGATATAAAAATAATAATTAGATTTTCTTAATGATCCCTCTAATTAAATATTGTCTTATACAATGAATATCAGCTGTTATTAAAATAAAATATACATGGTTTATGATATAAAAATAATAATTAGATTTTCTTAATTCTTCCTCAAATTAAATAGTGTCTAATACCATTAATATCAGCTGTTATTGAAATAGGTTATGTGCATTATTGACAGCTAGCTTAGCACTTATGGGATACGTTACGACATGGTTTAGGTTATAAAAATAATAATAATATTTTCTTTAAATGTTTTTTTTAAATTTTTCATGGCACAATACAGATTTATAACACCATACAGTTTGTCCTGAAAATTTGTGTAAGTACAAAGTAATAAATTGAAATAATTAAACTATTGAAAAAAGATAAAATAATATGAAAATTTGTGATTTTTAAGTACAAAGTTATAAAATGAAATAATTATACTGTTGAAAAAAAGATAAAACAATATGAAAATTTGTAATTTGTAAGTACAAAGTAATAAAATGAAATAATTAACAGATTTAAAAAAATAATAATCATAACATAGTATTTTTTTAAAAAGTATACTCATAACTAAGTAAACATAATCTCATTTCAATTATTGTTATGAATCTTACACCAAACTTGACACAATACCGCTAGCCCATCTAATGGTTTGAACAATGTTAAATTAAGTTGAGTTAAGTCGTGTGGGTTTTTAAAATACTTTTTACATGGCTACTTTCAAAATATAGGGCCTATTTAAGAACAACAAGGACTTAACCCAATTTAATCTAACACCTTTCTAGACCAAAATAAAGTACGCAAATACAACACTAAAAATCATAAAATAATAAAAAATCAATTTGCCATGTTTATAAAACGCACTAAAAAGTATTAAATAAATAATCATGCCCCATAAAGATTTTTAACTCTGTACAAATTGACCTGAAAATATGGGACTGTAAATTTTTAATGGTAGCTTTTAAAATAATTGTAAGATTTAAAATGAAAAACTTGGAGTGCATGGAATAGATGAAAATTAAATTTATAAATCTGGATAGAATTTATATAGCACAGGGAGAAAATATTTAAATTTAAAAAAATTTAAATTAACTTCAATGTCCTATCTTACCAAAAAGGGTTAGCATGTTAACTAACTCTGTGGGTTCTTCCTGGAGTGGCGGAGGAGAGAAATTTTAACAACTATCTTACGATTATATATATTTATAAAAATAAAACATAATTTACAATACCAGAGCATCATATTATTATAATGAATAAAATTATCAACAATCTTCAAGGTCAATCTTGGTTTTAACAAAGAGAATAATCAGGAATTCGGAATGGAGCCTTTATCAGACTTTATTTATTTTGTATTGTCTGTTCTAGCTATTAATATGCTTCCATAACTGTTTAATAATTTGTTAGAAGAAACTTATGTAAATTAAAACAACAATTTTTTAGTATAAACCACAATATTTTAATTGAATTCTTGTATAAGTCCTTGACAATGCTTTAACTAGCGAATCCATGGTCGGCAAGTTTCAATTAAAATATTGTGGTTTATACTAAAAAAATATTGTTTTAATTTATTTAAAATGGAATACCACCAAGTACCTACGGTCTTTAGCATAAATAAATAGAAACTTAAGTTATTATTTTACACTATTGATTTCTGTGACATGTTTAGTTTTGTACAGATGTTCGGTTAATCTTGATTTTTCGGGTCTGTAGTATTTTAGATGGGCTAAATGTTCTTTAAACCTAGTGGTGATTTTTCTCTTTGTTTGACCAAGATAAGTCACAGTCATTAGGGCTACATTTAATTTCATAAATAACAGAAATAATAGAAGTTAAATTTAATATAGGTTAATATTTTATGATTTTTTTAATATTGAAGCTGACTTGTTTTTGTTTTATTTTTAATAGATTGTCAATGTAGGTCATCATACTACTAACAGATCTATTTTTATAAAAATGTTTATTTATTTTTTTTTTGATAAAAATTATAATTTTATCTCTTAGAATTGTTTTTCCCAAAATATCATTTCCGAACTCAGAAAAAAGACGTTCTTTCTCCAGCGGAGTCTACGTTTTGCTAGATATTTTAACACTTTTAACAACTTCATTATCTTCCGATGATTCTGAATCTTCTTTACACTCATAATTAGAATCAGAATCATCGGTTTCTATGGATGTGCATTTTTCTTATTAGAAAGTGTTAAAGGAAGCAGGAAGTTCTTTTTTCTGAGTTTGTTTGCCAACCTATTAAAGTATTCAATTTTGGCTTTTTTTATAATGTGTACAACAAGGCTGCTCAAAAGCTCATCATACACATTATGTTTATCCTCAGCATTGTTATTAGCTTGAATTTATAAAAGTACAAAATTTGACTATGGCTTCTTCTAAAGGCATTTTTTGGAAAGTTTTTATTTTAAGATTTTTTTTTGGATTTAACAGCCAACCTTCCAATTTTACTTGACCAACGCTTCTCTAACAATGTGGCAAAATCGTCATACATTAATATAGTTTCTCTGTCATTTCCTTCCCCTTCGTAAACCTTTGAAATAGTCTGACTCCTAGCTAATTCAAGAATCGACTTTAGAGCTGGGAGGACCCTATAAGGTATTGACGGTTTTCCCAAAAGTCCTGTCTCATCATTACAACCCGAGATGTCCAATACAGCTTGTACAATTGTATTGAAGTACATCGGGTTTGAAATATTAGACATTGTTTTGGTACCACTTTGCTCGTTGGTCGATAGCTTATCATTAACTACTTTAAGGAGACGAGAAAGTAGTCTCATTTCACTACTGACTTGGTGTCTACTTTCTCGTCTGCTCATATGAAACTCGCTTATGTAATTCATAATTAAATTATCTGAAATGGCTCTCCTCCAAGTTTCATCTTGATTCATAGCTGGGAGCACTTCATTTTTTAAATGATCACTGACTTCTACCAATGCAGAAGCCGTGCTGTACACCCTAACAGCCTGAATCTTTGTTTGCCCTATACTTTGAGCCTTAAACTCGGAACAGCTATGTTTCAGGTGAAACCATAACTTATCTCTGCGGTACCTACCACCACAGTATTTACACAGTTTAGTGTTTGTGAAGGTAGGTACCCCAGAATGCCAAGTTTTAGGCAACAGTAAGGTGCATTGTCCCCCACTTTGTAATATTTGTTTATTTACAATTTCTAAATTCAAGTTTCTCATTTTTTTGGTAATTACCAACATTTGCTTCCTTTTTTCTGCTTTAGAAAAATTACTGTTGGTAATTAACAAAAGAGCCGCCCCTTCTTATGTATTAGAGTGTTTGTTTTCAATATGCTTTGCAAAATCCCGAGGACACAAGTTACAATAAAGGCACTTGTGTCTCCTTCTCGGATGTTGCGGTGCTTCCGGTGAGGCTTCTGGTGGGGCTTGCGATGGGACGTCTGATGTGGTTTGTGCTGGGACTTCTAATGCTACAATCTATAAACAAAATTAGGTTTTATTAAAATGATATAAACTAAATAATTATCTTACTTACACCAATCCCCTTAATAGTAAGTATATATGAAACTTCAAACGACTAATGTCTTAAAATAATTGGGATTGGTAAAATAACAATAATAATAAGGCCATCAGAACCTTTGCTACCAAAAAAGTCATTGCATTCATAGTGAATGACTCAATTATTACATGTTGTCTTCACAAGAATATCAACTCGTATTTTGCTTAAAAGTCATATAATTACAATTTAAATTTCAATAGATTTAAGACATTTTTCACAAAGAAATTTTGTAATGAAATTTGTTATACTTTTTAAAATATAAATAAATAAAAACAACTAATCAAGTTTATTAAAATATTGTATTAAATGCTACAATATATTTTATTTTTGCAAAAAAAAAAAAAATTGTTATAAAGATTACTACACTTGCACAACAGCACTAAAATACAAACAAATTGCTATGGACCTTTGGTCTCAAACCGCATAGAAGAATCTTACGTTTGAACCTTTGGTACCAAAAACAAAATCATTAAATTCGTAGCGCATGAAGTAGTCATGGAGAATAACTAATGCCTAGACCTTTAGGAGCGTACGACCTACAGTACCTTTTGTATCGACACTCCAGTGCCTTGGATAAAATATCCGGTGGCCGCTATCGCCCGACACATTTAGTCTGTACGGTCTGCTCCATTTGGTTCGGCGCTTAATTTTTCTCTCGTAATCCTCATTATTATTTTCAATCTGCTATATTTTATGCTTAAATCACGGATTTCAGTGGTTGTTTTTATTATTTATATATTTCTATATTGTAATTTTTGTTACAAAACAAATCCTACTTAATTTTAAATGTTGATTTAATTAAAAATCCACAGTTTTTATATTAAAACATAACTTTCTTTATTGTAAACATCATCTAAATTATAGCTGTATTACCTATAGCCTACATTCCCTAACAACGATAAAGTTCACTATAACAGTTTTCTCTGAAAAACAAATTTCGTTATGTATTTCTATTAACTCTCCCTCAGTCATATTTGTGAGGTTTATCAGCCTTGATAAAAAAACTAAATTTCATTATTTGTAGACCTATAGTATTAAAAAATAAATATTTGTTGAGTTAAACAACTTTTGTTATACTGTATTTTAATTTTCCTAAATTGGATATCCTCATTTATAATTATAAATTTATATTAATATATGTAAAAATATTACCTGATTTAATTTGGTTGCAAGTTCTGGGACTCTTTCCAATGAACTGGTATCTAAAAACAGATAATATCATATTATAATGATTTATAAAATAAATAAAAAGAGAAGTAACTGTTGTATTACCCAAAACATTTATCATGCCTAAAAGTCTAAAGAAATATTTAAAAGGGTTGGGTTACATTATTTTTCTTTGAAAAATTATCAAAACTCGTAATCGAACTTCAATTATCTAGTCTATATGTACACAAATCAAATTACTACAAAAAATAATAATAATAATAAGCTTTAATAATAAAAACTTTAAGCTATGCAATTTGTAACAAATTTTAATTTTGCAGTGTCCATAGATCTTATTTGAAATGATTGAACAACATCGTCAGAGATATTAGGATTGAAAAGAAGGGGGTGAAATATGTAAACATGAAAGATATAATAATACAAATATATTAGGCTAAACACTACATCTAAAGCAATTGAAAATATTTCTTACCCTTTTTAGGGTTATGTTCCTTTGTACCCTTTTTAGACAGGCAGAAAATATTCAAGGAAAAACGGAACAAATGAAAATGGCAAGTGTTAACATGTAACGAATACAAAACTAGTCGATAGTCCCATCACTAAACATAAACAAATTTACACACTTTCACGGTCAAGATCAAACAGTAGCTAGAAAAAAGGCCGCGTTATTAGTTCACACGTGCCAACCCCTGTCGTGAGATTTATAAATGGTTAATGATCTCTGGTTAAACAAAAATATTTCACTAATATCAGTATGTCAAAATATATCTTGCATACATACCTACTCTAAAATATATTTTTTAAATTTTTTTAATTTTATTTTTTTATTAGATAGGTTTATTTCAAATAAAAATTATTATTAATACATTTAATAAAATCAAGATACCTTACTTAATTAATAATTGATTAAAGAACGAGAATAATTTAGGAGATAATAGCTATATTATATATTATTTTACTTACCTAGTTCGTATTACCGCTTCTAACTCTTCTACTGGCAAAACTAATCAGCAAAGCTATAAACAGCACTTATTTATAGGGTACGTTAAGAGTAGGGCTAAAGTTGTTTTCAGAGGAAAAGATATGTCTAAAAAAAGTTCTAAAATAATTTGTTTAAAGGCTACAAAATTTGTTAATATTAAAATAACGTTTTAATTGTTCACTTTCTTCAATAATTGACACAATCACAAAATGATGATTAATTAGTAAAGGCGCAATTCCACTAAGGCACTGTAACTGAGTCACTGCACAACTTTACTGTGAGTCAAGCCATTGAATACTTAGGAAGCACGGCTGGAGCTCGGCTCTACCTGCGAGAGACTAAAGAATCTGCTGGACCGGAAGCTAACCTTCCGGTCCATATGTTAGAACTACAAAAATAAAACGAAAATGTTATATTGCTAGTCTACAGTAATTTGTTTGGGATACCGATGAACTACCGGTAACAGAAATACAACACGGGGGGGGGGGGGTTAGGAAATAGGAGATACAAAATTATAGTTTATTCCCACGTTCTAATAATAGAACGGCCCAACGATTCCTAAAATTTGGAGAGTGAATCGCTCTCCCACTCTCAGTTATTCTCTCTCTCTCTCTCTCTCTCTCTCTCTCTCTCTCTCTCTCTCTCTCTCTCTCTCTCTCTCTCTCTCTCTCTCCCTCTCTCGCAAGCAAGCACACTCAAAAAATCAACGTTTTCAGAATATCTTTCCGATCATGAATCAAATTACTTCTTTCCATAAACAATACGTTTGCCAAATTTAGTCATAATCGGTCAAAAACTATGAAGAATGAAAAATACTCGTAGACGAAAAATCGGTTAAAAATAAGCAAACATTTGATAAAATCAAAAGAAATTGCCATCCAATATAATATTTTTAACCAGGGAACTTAATCATTTATAAAAATAACAATGGTTTTACCACATTTGCTAGGAATTTAACAATAAACATACGAGGTAGAATGAAAATGATGAAAAATTGGTCAAAAATAGAATAGAAAACAATCTTCCGATTACTCGGTTTTCTTGTGACAACAACAATTGGCTAGCTGACGAGTCAAATATTATCCATTTCTACTCCTTCCTTCCGTTCTAATGGTAGCTCACTGCCAGACAGTGTAGACTGTAGAGTATAAACGTTTACATAAGTTAAAAACATAAAACGTTTTATAAATGTTTTGTATCTTTTTTTAATGAATAATGTTTATCCCCTACTAACGGGGATTCTAACCGAAATTAGTATTTTAATTAAATAGTAGGTTTTCAATTACATTATTGTTTGTATGTAATCATATTTTTGAAAGAAATATATTTCAGAAACAGTTTACAAGTGTAGCCTACTTTCATAAGTTAGGTGTTTTATTTTCGTTGAATAGTTTAAATTCGATACTTTGGCGCACCTATATGTTTTAAAAAAAATTGAGTTGGAATATTGCAAACAGTATTGAAAGTAGTGCCTTTTACCTGTAAACCGTGGCGGATCCAGTGAGGGGCGATTGGATGGATCGCGCCCCCCCCCCGTTAGCAAAAAAAAGTTAATATAGAAATTACAAGTAAGTAAAGTAAAATACGACTATGCTGCAATACTGTATACAAGGAAAACTAAAGACGTTCTAAAGTCGGTAGTATATTGTCAAATGAAGTACTCAGTGATCAGTGCCGGATCTACAAATTGAGGGCCTCCAGCAAAATTTCTCCAAGGGCCCCTTGAGCAGACATGGATAGAGGGAAGGAGGGAACCGTACACAATTTAAGTGTAAAACGTTTAGAAATTAACACTTAATCTCTTTTCTTACACTTATTTAAATTATAACTTTTGTGTTAAAAACCTTTTCTGCCACTGCTTGAACTCAATATTTTATATATATTTTTTATTTTAGCCTCATTTATTTTTTGAGTAGAGGACCTTTGGGCCCCTAAGGGCCCGCCCCCCCCCCGAATTGCGGGGTTTCGCGGGGTCTAGATCCGGCCATGTCAGTGATATGAAAGCTTATTTGCGAAATAGCGCTAAGGTACAGAGGTAGGCGAGCTAATGGCTAACCTGATATTCGTAGACATAGAACACGTAGGCCTACGAAAACGTCACGGAAGGTCGACGGCGCCGGTGGCGATAAGGCGGTCTGTTTGTGTTGAGTTGATTGAGTGACAGTACTTTTGTAGGCTTACATGTTCAGTGTTATGTTTCTTATATGATAACGTTTGTTTAGTTTGAGCATTAGACTGTCGTGCCTCATGATCGTTGAATTAATTGTTGATAAATTGTTGATTAGATAATACTTGATCATAATACTATGTAATCAATTTCGGGCACAAATCGGTAAAATAATGTACTAAATCCAAATTTGTTAACATTTCATTGCGATTCAGCCGATTTAATTTCATGATTTTTTTTATCTATGAAATAGACTATTTAAACTAACTATAAATGTTTATCTAGACAATCTCAAAACCAACCCCTCACTTCTCCAACCATCAAATGTCAACCGATTCTTACTTCATAGAGCACAAGTTTATTTGTTGTTAAAATTATATAATATTTGTAATGCAATTTTCCCTTTTCTGTTCAAATATATATTGTTTTACTGCCACAGTAAAAATATAAATACCATATTGTTCGTCATTAACAAATAAAAGTTTCACTCTCTTGTAATTGTTTTATAAGGTTAACAAGTTTTCAATATATACGACTTTAACATTTTAAAATGGAAATCATTTTCAAATCTCGTGTAAAACGTTACATGAAAAATGCGTTTATCAAATCTGAACTCAATATCATATATATTTCTAAAGTTATAATGTTATTTTATTTTTATAAAATGGTGGATATTCGAAAACTAAGCACGATAGGATTATCCTACATGTTATAATTATAGCATTTAATGTATATATTGTCGTACTTAATCTGTTCTATTGTACTGTACTATTGAACTTTTGATTGTTCTGAAATTTGATTAAGTAATTTCAACTTATTTGTCACAAACGTTTCTTTTGGATGAGTTCGATACAGTTGTCAATGAATTCTGATGATATTTAACCGTTTTTTTTAAATTCAATGTTTAATATAAATTACTAAATCCATAATAAATCGAGAAATCGGAAAAGCTTTGAACCGATTTTTGGGGTTTCAAAACTCTGGCGAATTGAGTAGCTCGCGTAATTTTTGTTCAGTTTTCTTCAAATTGTTTAACATATCTTAAAACGAAGTTAGATAAAATATATTTTGTTATTGACTGTTGGTCTCTTTAACTTCGATAAATAAAATATTTGTCAAAAAAAATCAACTATTTTAAGGCAAAACGTTTTTACGTTTTTCACAAATTGCAGAACAGTATTTTTTGTAAAGGTAAAATGTGTAAATATTTGATTAAACAATTCCTTGTAAACATCTTAGTTTAGTTCAGTTGAAGCTGGATGTGTTTTTTTTAGTAACACTCCTAACAAGCTCAGTGTGTTCCAATGAAGGAAGAACTACTTCCTGGCACAATTATTCAAATGTCGATGAGTAACCTATAGGCTTACATGTGAACAAACCAACTGTAGAACGGAAATATAGTTTATTCTCTGATGAGATGATAATTGTGAATAACATGCGTCCGTGATTCTGTTTTGGATGTGGGCTGGGGGGGGGTGTTTTTCTGTTCTTGTAAAACTGCAACCTCTATTATTTTCACGGTGTCTCATTATTGTATTTTCAACATTGTCCTATTTAACACGAATCTTAAAAACAACAAACGTACTTTCTTTGTTAAATCGTAATTAATTTAGTATTATAAATAGCCTTTCCTAAGTAAATTGAAATCTTTAGGCTTATTAAAAAAAAAATAACGAGATTTAGATTCGAACCAACTACCTAAGATTTAGAAAAACAAAGATTAATATAGTTCCTCTATATAATAAAAATAAAGTCTTCTTTAGACTTCACTCTGGCTGTCTATCTTTCCGTTTTCAGGATAATATTGTGAACTAGGGAAATTACCAAATTTGTGCTTTAACTAATAACTACAGTACTGTAATTCATTTATTGAAAAAATGAAATAAATATAAGACACCACAATTAAAGATCCTTTACGAAAGTGCTATCCTTCTGCGGCAAAGAAGCCTATAACTTTGACCATACATAGGTTATTAAAATAAGTTATTGGAATTTTTGAGTTCTCCAATATTCTGCTCGAGTTGTTGAATAGCTATATTACGATTTATTGTTTAAAAACTTTGAAATATTTTCCAGGACTTCTTCAACTTTAACGTGAGGTAATTTGTTGTGCCTCCCACCTCCCACTCATCCATTTTAAATTTAGTACTTTAAAAAAAATTCCTTACCTATATAACACTCTTAAAGTGTGCTTCAATATATACATACACACAAACTTTCTTATTTAACAAGAAACAGTTCTTAGACAAAGTTCGTTATTGTTTTGATCCATTCACTTGTTTACAATTAATATGTAACAGAAGTAATATTAATTATCTTAATTAAAAAATGGCATCGTTATTACTAAGAAAATCAAGATTCCTAAAATGTAAAAGGTATACTCTATTTTTAATTGTTGGCAATATGAATTGGGATAGT
This sequence comes from Aphrophora alni, assembly GCA_963513935.1. NCBI lineage: Eukaryota > Metazoa > Arthropoda > Insecta > Hemiptera > Aphrophoridae > Aphrophora > Aphrophora alni. Next base: position 142,093,912 of record OY740767.1, on the reverse strand, counting down.
GTTCGCTTTCTTTAAGTCTAAAGGAATTTTAAAAACAATGATTTTCCCGAAAAGATAAAACGTCAGGCTCATTTAAAATATATTTAAAAATGTCTCTTAGTGTCATAAAACTAAGAGAGGCTAGGTTAGTCTTAACGCCCTGGCTACCTGTACCTCAACATAACAGTTAAGACAAAATAATTCCTGATAATGAGAGAGCTGTAATGGTCAGTCGCAATATTTTTATAAAACATAAATTACAGACTACCGTAGAAACCTTTCTATCAAACCTTTCTATTTCCTAAAATAAATTTTAGTTTTATTTATGTTACAAATTCACACACATATAAAAGAAAACAAAGATATACATTTTCGGTTTAAAAGACAAATTTTTACGTCAGTCGTGAATTCTTTCCTAGCCATTTATAATTTTTAACAGTTTAAGAAGTCAGTTTCTTTCGATTGAGTACATCAATAACAGTTATTACAATCCACCTCAATGTAAATACGGTAAACGGTAATTTTTTGGCAAATTTTTGGCAATCTATAATCACAAATCCTTAATATTTTTAGTAAAAGGATATAGGTTTTAAATTCGATCCTGACCATTCTGTTCCGGTTAAACCAAAGTTCTGTGGAAAGAAGTATTTATTCCATAACAATAATAATTATAACCTTAAACGGTCCTAATGTGCGATAACTTTTAGTTGAAACTTAAGCGTTTTAAATATTGTGCTGAAATTTGATAATGTCTCAATAATATGTGTTTAAAATAATAATGAAATATAAATGTCCAAAATTTAAAAGATTAGGATTAAAATTGGATTTAATTTTTATTATTGAAATATTTTCATACTGATTGTATTGAATTTTTGTATAAATGTAATTGCACTGCATTATAGACAACAGATACTAGGCATTGGAGACATTAGTCTAAAACCGTTAACAAAACTTTTAGTTTCTTTTATAGATCAACACACTGTAGCCCCTTTGTTTTATTAGGGGCAGAGGCTACCTGAACGACTACTAGACTGCTAATTTTGCAGCTTGGTCAATTTTTATGTCTACAATCAATGAAACATGAAGTAATACAACAAAATATAATGTTACGTAAACTCTAAACATATACTCAATAATAAACATAAACTCTTGATGTTAGATCAATTGGACGATGATCATAGATCATATCTGATTGACGTTTATGCAACCGGCCACTACATACCGGCCACCAAGTCAATGCTAAATATTACAAGGAAAGAAGATTTGTAGCATTATTTCGTAAAAATTTGGTATCTAGCCCTCATAATTAGTTATAGATTTGGTTGTTAATACATTTTCCTAAGTAGGCCTTTGTCGTTTAAAATAGAAATTTCAATATATTTATTAATTAATTTTATATTATATAAATGTTATACTAATCAATGTTATATAATATATTTTTAATATCTCCAAAAAGTTTACATTTCTACTGTGTCTTTAGAATATACACATTTTGTCTGAATAGAGATAAATTTATACGAAGAAAAACTACAATCTCAATCTCTCTTTTTTTAAAAGTAGAAATGTCTTTCAAATTTTTATTAATAGATTACCATAGGGCAAAAAAAGGATGTGATGTAATATTTATAGAGTGGGTTGGTTTTTATTTATTTATATTTTTAACTTAAATGATGTCAATGAATACGTATTTAAAGGTGACGATAGTCTTGCTTCCTTTTCACTAGATGCAAGGGATAAATCAGAAATAAAGTAAGCACTATACAGTATATAGAGTTAAACCGTTAACTTTTTGCGAGATGACAACGTCAGACCCAATTGTCACACATTAACAATAAGCCTGATAATCCATTAAGTTTTACAAGATGTAGTGGATAAATAAGAAATAAAGTAAAGACTTTAGAGTATGTAAAGTTACGCCGATAACTTTTGTAAGATTAAAAAGTCAGACCCATATATTACACATTAACAATAAGCCAGATAAACCATAGGGACAAACTTTAAAGTATTGCGGCATAAGTCTCAAAGATTCCTGTTTTTCTCACGGTCAATTATACGTAGCTTGATCTCGAGTATGAAATCCGAAAAATTTGTATAACTTACCCACAGATAACAAAAGGAAAAATGTTGTTTATAAACAAGAATTTTAAATAGTTAGAATTTTTTCAATAAAAAGCTTTTACCTCTTATATTTTGAGGTTTATCTCTTTATATTCCAACTACCACACAATACTATAGCACCGGATCTTCTGAAAAAAATTACTGTTACTGAGTAAATTTCTACTTTGTAAAAATACTTTATTTAACTTATTACTATCATTTTTAGGGTCTTGCGCATGATTCTTCAATTAGGTGCTAGCAGACGGGTTTGCGAATATTTTGAAATCAAGATCATATTCAACATTTATTATTGAATAACATATGATAGAAGTCCCGGGCGAAGCCGGGTTAAACCAATAGTAATTCAATAAAAACCTTCTCCTTAAAATAATTCATGTGTGTGCCAATTTTCATGTTAATCGGTAAAACGGTGTCTTAGTATTAATGTTAGACTGGGTAAGTAACATGATGATGTTTATAATAATTAGATAAAAACCTTTTCCATGAAATAATACATGTGTGTGTGTGTGTCAATTTTCATGTTAATCGGTCAAACATTGTCATAGTATTAATGTTAGACTGTGTAAGTAACATGATGATGTTTATAATAATTAGATTACAACCTTATACATGAAATAATACATGTGTGTGCCAATTTTCATGTTAATCGGTCAAACAGTGTCTTATTATTAATGTTAGACTGGGTAAGTAACATGATGGCTTTTATAATAATTAGGTAAAATTCTTCTTCATGAAAAAAAACACGTATTTGCCAATTTTCATGGTGATCGGTCAAACGGTGTCTTAATATTAATGTTGCCCTGGGTAAATTGCGTAATAGCGTTTAATAGTTCGATAAATTATCTAATTTATTAAATATGGTATTAAAAAATCTAGATTGTTTTTTATCTATAGAAAAAAAGTCTAGTTAAAATATTATCGTGTGTTTCCACCCACAAGTCTATAGAAAAAATCGTCATACAAAATTTGATGTTAATTGTTTATTTTCCATCGATTTAAACTAAAATAAACCAAATGTTTTATGCCTATTGCAGATAGAGATTTAGGGAGATAACAAAAATGAGAGTATAGAAGAAGGGAAAATGTTGGGGACAAGACAATGTTGGCAGCATTTGTTGCAAAAATCCGTGATATGTTAACTCATGTTAAGGGGACAGTAAGTTATATATACTGTACATTTAAATAAGAAATATTCAGGTGTGGCTACAACAACCTAAATTAAAACGTAACACGTTAGTCAAGAATTAACCCTAGATTACTACTCTTAGTTCATTGTTACGTGATCACTATTCATTCGTAAATTTTACTACTTTCTGTTTTTATTTTTATTGTTTTTTTTTTTTTTTAAACTTTACTTTAGTGTTGACAATTTTTTTATATTAAATCCTTTATTGTTTTTAAGTGTTTTTAAAAATATTTAACAATAAACTCCTACATATTTTAACTGTAAATATATGTCTTTTAATACCACTACAAGTACGTTTTAAAAAAATAATAATTCTTGGAAAAAAATCGGAAAAAAATATAAATGTTATTTTATTGGAAAAATTAATAGGATATTTATAAAATACATCATTTATAAGTGTTTAATTTATATAAAAATAGAAAAATGATTTACAATAAGTTCATTAGGTAGAATGCCAAAAATGCCAAAATTAGAGTCATGTCTTCACTGAGAATCACATTCGTTGCAGTGAATAATATACACTTAGTAGCTAAATCAAACACTTTGAACTCTAAAATCACTATTTACACAATAAAGTATTTACAACACTAAAAACTAATAATATAAAAACAATATAGTCAAGAATTAAATATATTTATAAATAAATGTAAGTTAGGCTATGTTAATAGACTTTGTTTTAACAATTAAAATAAACATTAGATTCCAATATGAAAAATGCATGTGTGCATTTACGACCCGCTCTTTGTAAAACGTACTTGTAGTGGTGGTAAAAAACATTTTTTTACAGTTAAACTATGTAGGAGTTCATTGTTAAATATTTTAAAAAACAATAAAGGATTTAATATAAAAAATAGTCAACAGTAAAGTAAAGTTTAATAAATAATAATAAAAATAAAAACAGAATGTAGTAAAATTTATGAATGAATAGTGATCACATAACAATGAACTAAGAGTAGTAATCTAGGGTTAAGATGTAACAAAACAAAATGGGTCAGGTAGCCCAGCAGATGGACGGTGAAAGTGAGGGTCTATAAATCTATCACCGGCAACGAAGGTTTCGACTGAAAACCCTATGTTTTTAGAAAAGAGCCCCCGCACCCCCTCTCGCCTTTCAACCCAACCACCAGCCTGCGCGCACAGTTAAACGGTCGTACTCACGTACTGTACACTAGGTGACTCATAGGGTTGGAAGGAAGGACGGTCCAAATCCCTTGTACGCAGAGTGTGAGGGTGCGTGCGTGAGAGGGGACTTGACCTGGTCTCTATCGGTACTCCCGCTTTGTTATTGCAATACCTGTACTGTACTATAAGTATGTTTTTGTACAGCGGGAAAATACCTAACACTCCAACGGTTAGGAACACATGGTTGCGACGTTGTCAGATTTGTTTAGTTTGACTCAGCTTAGCTTCGTCGGTAAAGTTCGATATATAAAACTACAAGTTCTATATGTATATAGGTGTTATATAGGTAAGGAATTTTAAAAAAAGTACCAAATTTAAAATAGATGAGGCAGAGCTGGGAAGCACAACAAAGTACCTAACGTTAAAGTCCTGGAAAATATTTCAAAGTTTTTAAAGTATAAATCTATTTATACCATTTATGTAGCTATTGAACAAATAAAGCAGAATATTGGAAAACTCAAAATGGTCAATAACTTATCTCAATAACCTATGTATGCTCAAATTTAGAGCGTTGGTGTGATGGCTAGGCTGGGCTGGGCAAGTAATACAATGGCGTTCGAAATTAATAATTTAAATATTTATTATTGTACTTATAGGCTACTGTATACAATAATTCAATAACATTACAATGTATCATAATTTAGTTTTCCACATTAATATGTGTGTAAACATCCATAAGGTCATTCACACATACACAACACACACTCACTCATACAATATACCTAATCAACATATTAATATCATTTTGTATTTATTATATCCATCAAATAACCAAAGAGGGTATATTTATTGTAGGTTTATATGTATTGTTTATATTCAGAGTGTCAAAAAAGTCACGGAACAGTTAAATAACTTTTAAACTTAAAAAGGCAGAGATCCGAAACAATTCGGAACGCATTCAGTGAAAATATATGCAGAGCAGATATTATGGAATGTCATTCAAAGAAGGAGCGACATACACGAAATCTAGCGGACATTAAAATCAACTCCGATTCAATATTCAACCATCAACTGGTAGGCCTAGGAATGCAAGAAGAAAATTATAATTAAAATTATTTCCCGGCATGAAAAAAAAAAATATTTCCCACCTCAAAATTAATCCATATTAAACAGTTCAAATAGGAAAATTATCAGACAAGAATGATACAACCTCTTAAAAGAAATATCCAAATTTTAAACTTCCACTTAGAAACGTTAGCATCAGAATCAGACAAAAAAAAACAAAAAAAAAAACTCATAATCGCTTAGATTATACGGAAATTTATCGGAAGAAACTAATATTTTTAATGGATAGAACAGAGTCTAGTCCTTGATGGCTAGTAACGTCAGGGTCAGTAAAAAACAAGATTTGGTTAAGAGAGACCTAATGGGAAGATGAGCGAGATTTAACGACCGCTTTGTAAAAATTTAATGTAACGAAATTTGTTACATGCAAAATTTAAACATGTTCCAAAACAAATTCTTAATCCCTTCTAAACCATTTATAAATATACCATTGTTAAATAGCAAAAAAAAAGTTTTATGAACTAAGTAATAGTAGAACAATGGTTTCATTTGGTTTCAACAAATCATAACTGGTAGAAGTGCTGAATTTCCATAGGTATGGAAACACAAAAGTAATAGACTGCAATTTAATAATAATAAAGCTATTTATAAAACTCAATTTCCTTTCAAAGATGGTTTCCTTCCAGTTAAATAACTTTAAGACCAATTAAACATTACCCCTCTCATGGCAGAATTACATAATTTATTTTAAAAGATTGCATTAACCGTATCAAAAGTCTTTGTAATGATATATGTATAGATCTTTTCCTTTGTTCTGATGATGCCTGACAAACAGGCGAAACAGTTGTAAACTTGAATAGTTCATATAATATTGCTCAGGCAAGTAAAAGATGTATAAATATGTCATTTTTATAGTAGCAATCAATACGGTTACATCAACATAAATGACTTTTGTAATTTCCAGTAAAATTCCACTCCCCATTTCTTTCTATTCAGACCATCAGTAATCATATCCATAAAATCACGGAGTACAGATTGATTTTTAACCCATTTTACTTTTCACAGATAACTTATCAGCCTTGTCTTCAATATTTATTCAATATCGTTTGAGAAAGAAAACAACAGATAGTAGAAAGTGTAGAGTCAGGTAGTGTAGTTCGGTACAAAATGTGAATAAAAAATGTACCATCGACGTTAAGTCACATTCAGTTGCAGAGATAGTCCGATGTAGCGACCATGATTTGAAGTTATTGTTTTTTTAAATGCGGTCAATATAATTACAAGTATTACTATAAAACTACAGTCAATATAAACTACAGTCATGAAACGTATGTCAAGTAGTGTGTATCTTTAGACAAGTGGTTTGGAGTTGTAAAGTTTGTTTGCTTTAAATAGGTTATGTATTGTCTGGTATTGTCAGATAGTTACTCTATAAACACAGGGTATTGTAAATTTAGTCCAGTATTATCAGAGTAGAGAACAGCTGTTTTCACAAACTCCCTCTTTTCTTCAGAGTTAAATTATTATTATTTTTACTTTCTCACATAAACTTAATATAGAGGAAATTATGTTAATGAAGTAGATCAAGACAGACATACGCTGAATATATGTAGACGTGTTGCGTTTGTTCATTAACGTAAATGGCTATAGACTAATGGTCAGAGATTAGATAAACATATATTTTGTTAAAATTTATAGCTTTCATATAGTGGACCGAAAGTATGATTTTTATTAAAGTATGAATTTATACATTTACTTTTTACATAAGATATAAAAATAAGTTAATTTTGTATAAACAGTTTGTTCGGCTAAATAACAGCTTTGTGCTGCGGCTCAAAACTCCCAACAATGGCGTTCAGCTTTTAGGCGTAAAAATAATATTTTTCCGGTCATGCCCCCGAATTGCTTAATATACTTATACATTATGACAGTGTAAAGATCTTAAGATTGCCTTTGGTATTATTTCTTCATGTTTCTCATTACAGTTGTTTCACCGATCATTGCGGCATCATCAGGTGAAAATTACAGAACATTAAACAAATTACGTACATTAACACAAACACTGGACATTTAGATTGGTTTCTGTTCAACATTGTCAAAGCAGCAAGAAGATGGGTCATTTTCATTTAAATTTTAATAACTTGACGTTCTAGAAAAGAAGCCAATTTTGTGTCCAATGTTTGTGTTAGTGTACATATAATTGTTGGTGTACATATATTGTGTTGTGTAATGTCGTGTAATTTTCACCTGATGATGTCACATTTATCGGTGAAACAGCCACACAAATTAATTCTATTATTTTAATTCTTTAATTTGTTTGTTTTTGTTTATATATGTGAATTATGCTTGTGTGCACTTTTTTAATATACTGTATACACTATATAAAAAAATATCCTGTCAAATGTATTCAAAAGTTAATAGGCCTACTGTAAAATGTTGTGATGGATAGGATGGGCTGGGCAAGTAATACAATGGCGTTAGTAAATAATTTAAATTGTTATTAATGTACTTATACTGTATACACTTTATTAAAAAATATCCTGTCAAATGCATTCAAAAGTTAACACTGTAAAATGATGTGATGGCTAGGCTGGGCTAAGCAGGTAAGACAATGGCGTTAGTAAATAATTTAAATTGTTATTAATGTACTTATACTGTATACACTATATTAAAAAATATCCTGTCAAATGCATTCAAAAGTTAACAATGTATGTAAAATGATGTGATGGCTGGGCTGGGCAAGTAATACAATGGCGTTAGAAATTAATTTAAATTTTTATAAATGTACTTATACTGTATACACTATATTAAAAAATATCTTGTCAAATACATTCAAAAATAAACACTGTAAAATGATGTGATGTTTAGGCTGGGCTGGGCAAGTAGTACAATGGCGTTAGAAATAATTAAAATATTTATAAATGTACTTATACTGTATACACTATATTAAAAAATATCCTGTCAAATGCATTCAAAAGTTAACACTGTAAAATGATGTGATGGCTAGGCTGGGGTGGGCAAGTAAGACAATGGCGTTAGTAAATAATTTAAATATTTAAAAATGTACTTATACTGTATACACTATTTTAAAAAAATCCTGTCAAATGCATTCAAAAGTTAATACTGTAAAATGTTGTAATGGCTAGGCTGGGTTGGGCAAATAATAAAATGGCATGGGTAAATAATTTAGGGAATTTTATACAAAAATTTTATCATGGAAGACTAAAGAAGGAACAGAAGATGATGAATAAGATTTCTTTTGTAACTACCGACAAAAAAAAATTGTTAAATTTGACAAATACCGTAATGAATCAATAAATTTATATTTGAATTTTTTTTTAGTTTGTTATTGATGAAGCTTACCTTTTAAATTATTTATATATTAAAAATATTTGAAAAAAAGCATTTAAAAAATTAAAACCTAAATATTTACTAAATGAGTGGAAAAAGGGAATAACTTTTAAAAATGTAACTTAAAATATTCTTGTGGGGATAAGGTAAAATAAAATGTTCTAATGGTAATGTATAATCATTGTCCATGTAGCGATAAACATTTTTCATGTGCAAAGTTTTTTTATAACTAGACTATAACAATTACTACGAAGTTTTTTTAGTTTCCTGAAAAATTGTATTCCAGTGAGTTATTCCCTTTTTCCACTCAGTGGTTCAATTGATGTACTTATACTGTATACACTATATTAAATAAATCCTGTCAAATGCATTCAAAAGTTATTAGGCCTACTGTAAAATGTTGTGATGAGTAGGCTAGGCTAGGCCAGTAGTACAATGGGGTTAGTAAATAATAATTTCATTTCGCACTTGCTTAGAATAAAAAAAAATAAATATCACAAACTGGAGTTTGTATTGTATAGGTTTTATTTTATTGTGGAGTTTTTATTTTATAGACATTGTTATATTGTATAACACTTGCCTTATATTACAAAAAAAACTAATTTTTTATTTATGGTCAAATTAAGTCATTTATTTAATAGTATTGGTATTTATTTTTTATTTAATACATTTTCGAAGGTTAAAATTATGGACTTGAAATAAAATATTAGATATATATTATATATATTCAATGTTGGAAGTAATTTTATATAAGTAATTTTGGTAAACCAAACTCTAATAAATATATATAGGCCTAAAGAATATAGTATATAATTTCTTGTTATGAATGTAAATTATAGGATAATTAGTTTTAAAGGAAAGAAAACTGAATTTTTGATCTAATGACAGTAATTAATAAAACAAATTCAAAAAGTGATTTATTTAAACGACTTTTTTTTTTAAATAATAAGTACGTGAACGTTAAATTTTTATTATTTAATTTTAATTCGAATAAGAATATGGAATTTTACGCAATTTTTTTCCCAAGTAATATCAGCATGAAATTAATATAATCCAAAAAAACAATAAATAAAAAATAAAAAGTTAAATAACGTAATGGTAAATAAATAAGTATAAATCAGAAAGTTTATCTGCGAGCATAACATTCCTGCCGTGTCATCTACAAGCACGACTTTTCTGCCTTCTTTCATCTACGTGCATGCTATTCTCGCCGCGGCGGCAGAAATGTCATGCTCGTCGAACTATATATATATATATATATATGAAAGAGCCTCCACTCTATAATATTATTTGTTGGGCTATCAAATAAAGTTAGAATATTATGATTACGAATATGTATGTAATCAGAATATGTAATATGTATTTATTTGAAGGAAAAAATATTCAAAACGATAAAAACGTCATTTACACATTTTGCATATTTACATGCATGTACTGATTAAGCCATGCGTATAGATGTGTATTTTTGGGTTTAGGTAAGTATAATACATATGAGTGACAATATTTCTATACCTATTTGCACAAATATCTGTGTGTATATACAAGTTATGTCGTTGCTCCTTAAAAATCTCTTTTTAAAAAAAACAACAAACTTTATTTTATTATAACTTTATTTAAATGAATTAAATGTGATTATAATAATACAGTACTCTTATCCACAGAGCGAACTGTCTTGAGTGAGTCTGTAAAGAACACTGACAATAGTGGCTTACAAAGGCTAGGAAATACAAAATGCTTACTCTATCTTATTCTAGGAAAACTACCACTATTGTGTTTACTAAAGCTAAATATTGTTCACATAACTCCTCCATCCCTAAACAAAACTTCCGGGGGTTGTTGAGAGTTAGGTCCAGGTTGGAGTTTTTTACAAAATATTTTATAAGTTAAGTATAGGATTCCAACTAGCAACATTACATAAATTATTATTGTCCATACACTAATTTCTGTCACAATTATTGTCTTTTGTGGAATTGATGAGATGGTGTCCAAATTTATTTTGTCAAATTCTATATTCTTTAGGTTAATTGAAAATTCTGGTTGTTGATTAACTGAAAGACGTAGTTCAGAAGCATCTAAGAGTTTTGGATGTCCACCTTCGGTTTTGGATGAGTGATAGAGCTGTTTATCTTTGTAGAAAATTGTATCACTGTTTGGGTTAATTAAATAAATACCCTGAAGTGTCTTAGTTAAAGTTTCTTTTTGATTTGTTATTTTAATGGTTTCCTTTTGAGGGAATATTGCTAAATATTGGTTCATCTCAGGTATCCATTTAATTAGATTGTCTATGATCTCCAAAGCGGTGTATTTGCAATTGTCTGTTGTGCCATGTTGAACAATAGATGTTTCACAGTTAAGTTCATTGTGGGATATTTGTTCCAATGAGCATAAGAATTTTGATTGGATTTTGTCGTTACATTTATTATCCAAACCTAATATTCTAAATTTACTTAATTTACTTTTTGATACTAACAAATATTTTACTGTAGGGATTATAGTTACGTAACCTGACTCATATTTAGTGGGTACAGAATACAATTTGTAAATATTGAAATCTGTTTCATCTACAATTGGTAAATCAAGAGAATATACAATTTCATTTTTGCCAATTTTACAACTTACTTCTAACAAATTTTCGAATTCCCAAATATTTTCTATTTTGGGTTCTAATGGCAATTTATTATTATAGTATTTGTGAATTTTCTCTATTTCATAAAATAATTCCTTTGTGGAAATTATACTTGGGTGTAGAGTTCCTAGTTTACAGAATGTTAGTGAGTTCTCTATATCTTGTACTAAACTTAACAACATATTACATAGAATATTTAATTGATTTAGTACATCTCTAAATTTTTCTAATTCTACATAATCATCTAACTTCTTATTTATAAATAACATTTTATTCCTTAATTCACTAAAGTTTTCTTCAATTATATTTACAGTTTTGTTAAATTCTACAATAATGTCTGTACTAACAGAATATTGAGATGCAATTTGGCTTTTTATGTTGAATTGATCGTTCTTAATATTTTCTATTAGTTTATCATATTTTTGGCCGTCATAAGCGTCCAAATTTCCAGTTAACAATTTCAATATTGAGCCTAAACCATCAGCAATACCTCTTTTTCTTTTCGTTTTATCGTTATTTCTTACAGAGATTATTTCTAATTTTTCTGTTATTGTTTCTCTAGTATGGTTAATAAACTTAAAGTAATTAACAACATCTCTTATCTTACTACCATTGTCTGTTACAAATTCAATATTTCCATCTAGACTTGCTAAGCAATTACCACAATTCTGATTAAAACAATTTGACACAATTCTATAACAAAACTCTAAATTATTTACTTGCTTAAATATTCCTTCTAAACTAAAATAATGAATAAAAGTATGATAGGTTGACTTTAGTTTTGCCTGCCCTTGATCAATTGGGATTACTCCTAAATTTTGGGTAATGTCTCTTATTTCAGTTGTTTCTAAGGCGGCTTCTTTGAGGAACAGGAGGGACCTGGAACAGGATTTACAGAAGAATTAGATTGTGGAATTACATTGATTTTTCTTGGTCTTTTTATTTTTGATAAATGAATTTTTTGTTTAGTGTTGTGGTGTCTTCTTTCAATTTTACCTGTTTTCCTTTCTGGGTTTACCGAGGTTATCTGTTCTTTATTATATTTATTTTTGGTTTTACTTTGTTTTTGTACAGTTTTAATATAAACATCAGTTGGAATTTCGGGAAGTGGTTCCTTGTTGATATTCCTTTTGGCTTGGACATTTTCTTTTGTTACTTGATTAATTTCCCTAATATGGTCATAGAGTTTTCGCGTTTTTTCTTTGTGGGTTGTAATATAATCACTTATAAATTGTCTTCCTATATCAATGTCTAAAATTGAATTTGAGTCAATGTGTCCGTACAATACTTCAAATGGAGTTAATTTTGTGACTGAATGTATACTATTGTTGTAAGCAATGATTGCATATTTTACTTTATTTCCAATTGATTCGTTCTTGAATTCGGGTTGATTGTTTAATAGCCGTATGTGTTCAATTAATGTAGAATGCAATCTTTCTCCCATTCCGTTGGACGCTGGGTGTTGCGTGCTTATAAAATGGATCTTTATTTTATGCAAGTCCATCAATTCTTTCACTAGCTTGTTATTAAATTCTGTCCCGTTGTCTGAAATGATAACTTCTGGTATGCCGTGGTGAGCAAAATAGTTTAACAGTTTATCAACTATCTCGGCTGCTTGTGCACCTGCAATACGATACACTTGGGCGTATCTGGAAAAGCTGTCAACTATACTCAGAAACTTTTGCTTGTCAAGAGATAAGCTATCTACATGGATTGTTTGAAGCGGTCTTGAAGCTGTGGGCGTTAAATTCATCTCTAATCTAAGAGGCGTTCTTTCATATTTTGTTTTTAAACATATCTCACAGTTGTTTATAAAATTTTGTACGTAATTTTTTATATTTGGCCAATAATATTTCCTTTTTATTTTTTCATATGTTTCTTGAACTCCTCGATGATTAGTTTTTCCTGTATGATAATTATTGATTATTTCTTGAATCTCATTCTCATTTTCGATATCTAATAATTTAGTTGTGCATTTAACCAACCATAGTTGTGAACTTTTAAAGGTCCTAGCTAAACAAGTTGCAAACTTCTCGTAAAAATCACTTTCAAAATATAGACTATATTTTATATTTGGTTCTAAATATTCCTTTACGAACTTTACTATATCGTTATCAAAATTATTTTCAGATATCTCTACAATTATTCTGGTTTTGTTATTTTTAAATAATTTCTGTATTCTAACTTTTTGGGGTTCATATTTTATTAGGGACAATACGACCTGGTTTTTTCCAAAATTTACGGGTTCGTCTAAAATAGGTATTTCGGTTACGGTGTTCCCTTCATAGTTCGAATGTACAGTTTGGTCACTATCTTCTATTGTTTCCGTGTCCGAAATTATGTCCTCGGTTTCGTCTAAGTTGGCAATCATTGATTGGTTTTCTTCTAATTCTGGGAAGTATCTGGAAATTATGTCCGCTGAGTCTGATATTGCATCAAGGCTGTCTTCGTTAATCGTTGTGTCAGTAATTTTTGGATTATTGTCAGTAATATTTAATTGTATCCTTGAGAGTGCGTCAGCATTCTGATTTAATTTACCCTTTTTATACACTATTTGATAGTCATATTCTTCTAATTTAAGTCTCCACCGAAGAAGTTTTGAGTTCGGCTCTTTTACGGAAAATAGCCATTGCAGCGGTTTGTGGTCAGAAAAGATTTTAAATTTTCTTCCGTACAAATATGGTCGAAAGTATTTCGTTGCCCAAACTATTGCAAGCAATTCTTTTTCTATAGCCGAATAATTAACTTCGTTGTCATTCAATGTTCGACTCGCATATGCGATAGGTAAATCAGCGCCGTTCTTTTTTTGGCTGAGTATTGCTCCGATTGCGAAATTACTGGCATCTGTAGTTAAATTAAATTCTTTGTCGAAGTCTGGATATTGTAGCAAGGGTTCATTTGATAATATATTTTTACAGGTTTCAAAACAATTAATATACTCTGGATTATTTATGTCAATTTTAGCGCCTTTCTTTAAACAGGTGGTAAATGGTTTTGTTATGTTAGCAAAGCTTTTAATAAATTTCCTATAATACCCTAGTAGTCCCAAAAATCCTTTAATTTCTTTAGGTGTTCTAGGAATCGGATAACATTTTATAGCCTTAACTTTATCTGGATTTGGTTTGACACCTTCTGCGGTTACTATATGCCCTAAATACGCTACTTCTTTTCTAAGGAATTCTGTTTTATCTAGTTGAATTTTAAAGTTTGCATTCCGTAATCTCTCAAAAACATCCCTAAGTCTTTCTGCGTGTTCTTGAAGACTGGTTGAATATATTATGATGTCATCTAAATATACTAGACATGTTTCGTTTTGAATTCCCCTTAGAATGTTGTTCATAATTCTTTGAAAAGTAGGAGGACTATTCTTAAGACCAAAAGCCATGCGTAAAAATTCGTAATGTCCGGTTTCCGTTGAGAATGCAGTTTTTTCTACGCTTGAAGGATCCATTTCTACCTGGTGAAATCCTGAAGTTAAATCTAATGTTGTAAAGTATTGAGATCGACCTAATTTGTCTAGGATATCGGTAATATTTGGCAATGGAAACCTGTCGTCTATGGTTTTAGAATTTAGGCCCCTAAAGTCTATTACAAGTCGAAATTTTTGTTTTCCAGATGCATCTTGCTTTTTTGGTACGATCCAAACTGGAGAATTCCATGGGGAATGAGAAGGTTGGATGATTTTTTGTTTTAACATATCTTCGATTTGATTGTTTACTTCGGTTTTGTAAATTTCCGGGTATCGATAATTTTTGGAATAAACGGGAATTTCATCAGTGGTCCTAATTACGTGTTTAATTTGATTCGTAAAAGTCAAATTATCTCCTTCAACATAAAATATATCAGAATATTCTTCTACTAGTTTAATTATTGCTTTTCTTTCTTCTAAATTCATGTGGTCCACCCTAATTTTTGACAGATCTAGTCTAGGTTTTTCTTTCTTGTGATCAAATATATTTAAATTTATTTTATTTTCTTGATTTTTTGTAAAAGTGTTTGTTTGAAAAATGTTGTAATTATTTAAAGTTTCTAGTTCAAGTGGTTTTAGCGACAATCTCTTGTTTTCAGTTGTGTTATTTATTATAGGACAATAGGCTTCACCTTCGCGCACTGTGACTATACATTGGGGAATTTCTAATCCGTCCATATTTTTATAAGATAACAATCCTTCATCGTTATTTTTACCTTTTATTTTAATTTTAACTATTTGGCTGGTACGAGCCTGGATATGATAGCTTGACATTTCTTTGACTGATACGTCCTTAGTTTTTGTGTTTAGAACATCCGTTTCTGTATTAAGATAAAGAATTGGGATCCTTTCATTGCAACATATTAGTTTATTATTTATGAAGTCTAAGTTTATTTTTAGATCTTTAATACTATCCAATCCTAATAGTAGATCAAAGCTATTGTGAAAGTCAAATAGGTAGAATTTAGTTAATTTTTTACCTAATAGGGGTATTTTACAACTGTAATTTTCTTTTGAAACTCCGTGTGCAGTAGCTACTTCAAATGGTTCTTTAATTAGGCTTGTTTTAAAACTTTTGAATCCTAATGATTTCTTTATGAAAGATCTTGTGCTACCGGTGTCTATTAAAATTTTTAGATTGGTGTTCGGGTCGTATATGTAGGGTAGTTCATTATTATCATTTTGAATATTCATAATTGAAAAATGGTTCTTAGGTTCTGTTATCCTAAAAAATGATTCTCTTCTGTCTGGTCTAAAAAATAATTCTGTTCTGTCTGAGTATTTGTCTCTTCTACACAGTAGTCTGATGGATCGTTGTCTGATGGATATTCGGGAAAAGTTTCGTCATAACTTGGATTTTCTTGGATCGGTGTTTGATACATGGTATAATCCTCGTTATTTTCGGTACTTCGTCCCGTCATCTGGTAGAGTTTAGGATTTTGCCTAGATATTCCATCCGATTGTCTGGTTGACGTACTCATAGGAGTGGGTTGGTACGTTTGTTTTTGATTTGATTGAGGTCTCGAATTGTGGTTATTATTAAACTGTCCACGTTGAAATTGACCAGATGTAGTAGGAAAAGGTTTATGGTACGGGTTTGGTTGTTGGTACATTTGTCTGGGAATTTGGGGGTTTGATTGTTGGTACATTTGTCTCGGATTTTGGTTAAATGTGGCATTAAATGGTCTCTTAACAAAACTATTTTGATCTTTAGGAACAACATTTTGCTTATTAGAATATGTCATCATTTTATTATTTTTAAATTGAAAATCATTAGTTAACATGCTAAGGGCTTCCCCAAGAGTTGTGGGATTTTTGGTTCTCATGAGAGAGCCAAGTGGTTCGTGTAGACCTCTTAACAAAACTCTTAAAGCTAAATTTTGTGTATAACTGCACAATACAACTTGTGCCCCTGGTTCTTTGTTAACAAAATATGCTATCTGAAGATTTAACAATTTTTGTATTTTCTCATAAAATTTAAATGGTGTTTCACCGGCTTCCTGCTTTAGTTCCGACATTTCAAGATTTAATGTATAACAATCTCTTTTGTCTAAATAACTTGATAAAAGTGTTTTTCTAACATCTAACCAAGAGTAACTATTTGAGCTTACAACTAATTCCAAAGCTGTACCTTTTAATTTTGTCAAAATAGTAGAAAGCAAATATTCATTTTGAAAATCATCTGGGTTAGCAGATACATAAAATTTATTATATATTTTGTCACAAAATATATATAGAATCGATATGAATCTATTAAGCATTGTGGGTTCACCCGAAAATTCCGGGATCATGTCTAGGTACTCTTTCTTTAAGACTGGAGTCGTCATTTTGAATAATAAAAGCTTAAATAATCTAATAAAATTCTAATAACTAAATAACTAAGAGCTAAAGTTCTGCAAATTAAAATATTATTACACAATATATTCTTACAAATTATCTTATTTTAATTACTCACAAAATCCAAAATCTTATGCTCATTTCGCGTATCAATTAACACTTGGATAACACTAATTTCACACGCTTTTCACTTTTGCTTTCACTTTTTCTTCACTTAATAATATACTTTTATTAAGTTTGAATTTATACTTAATAATATGCGTTTATTAAGTATTGTTCGCACTCCATTAACGGTTAAAACCGAAGATAATTATTTTCACTAATTTCTTGGAGTGTCCTACCGACTGCGCCAGTTATGTCGTTGCTCCTTAAAAATCTCTTTTTAAAAAAAACAACAAACTTTATTTTATTATAACTTTATTTAAATGAATTAAATGTGATTATAATAATACAGTACTCTTATCCACAGAGCGAACTGTCTTGAGTGAGTCTGTAAAGAACACTGACAATAGTGGCTTACAAAGGCTAGGAAATACAAAATGCTTACTCTATCTTATTCTAGGAAAACTACCACTATTGTGTTTACTAAAGCTAAATATTGTTCACATAACTTACATGTATACAACTATAAATGCTTACGTTCAAAAATGCACGTTTTTGTAGTTGTAGTGTGCATTAATATATGTATGCAAAAATGTATGTCTAAATGCTTGGTATTACATGTAAAAATACTTACATATCCATTTTTAGCGCTTTTTATTATACAAAAATCGGCCTAAACTTAAAAAAAAAAGAAAAAAAAGTCATACGAACAATTGCAAAAGAAGGTCTCAACTTTGAGCGCTGATATTTCCGTCCCAGTGCGTCTGACGAAAAATATTTTGATGGGTAATTTAGTCACCTTCAACTTTTATATTAAATTTTTTTTTTACATTTGCTTAGTTTTTGAGATATTTACAAAAACAATTGTGCCCCCTTTTTCAACCCCAGAGGGACCCAGCGGCGATCTGGAGTGTCCGATTTTTCCCCTTTTAAGTAACACCAAAACCTAACTATCCGCCAAATTTCATGTCTGGATGATTTTTCTCCAGATTTTCATAAAATCTGACTTTATTCAGTCGTCTAATTGTACAGCGCGCCTTCAAATCCCATGTCAATTTCGTCAAGGATTATTCAACATTTTCTAGTAACATAATACTAAATTAATTTTATAATGTTTCCTGAGTCCTTGTGCTAAATTCATACGAGTTTTATCTAAAGAATGTTGTTTTTCACTATTAAACCTGTTAAACTAAACGATTAATTAAATGTTTTCACAGTGCGTTTTAGTTGAGGGTCATGAACTTTAAATGAGAAAATGTACAATAATAATCTAATAGAATGTGAGGTTATGGTTGCCGACAAGGACAGTCTTATCCTTTCAGTTATCTGTACGTCCCTGGCGTAAGTTTTAATTTTATGTTTTATTAGTAACGGTTGAACGAGTCTAATAAATTGCTTTAGAAACGTTTCACAGTGATGCACTGAAAATGACGATTTTCAATATACAGGGTGTTTCATGGGAACCCTGACAAACTTTGGGAAACGGTTCTATGGGTCAATACAAGAAAAAAATGTTATATAAAGATAGGTCCAAAACCTATTCGTTTCATATGTATAGCCAAAAATAGAGTTTTTTCAGTTTTGCTTGTAGTTAAGGCATTTTTTGACCTCTGGATAAAAAATTAGAGATAATATTTTGATAAAACCTACATGGTTAGTTAGTGGAGAAAATTCTACAGATATATCATTAGTTGTAAGTACTAAAATGAGGACTTTTATTCGGCAACAGCACTTTAAAGATTAAAATTTACTAAAAAAATTAGTACTCAAAAATTATTTTCAATTTTTAAATGGCTTTCACGAGAGATCCGATGGACCATTATGGCTGCAACTTTACCAAAAGTTGAAGAATTTCATGTAAAACGGTGTTCTCAACAACGGATTGATACCGATACCAAATTTTGCAGAACGTTTTATACTATTAGTTTCACTTAAACGTTTCAAAATGGCGTTGAATAAATATTTTGATGCCAATAATACTTATACAATTTATTTTGTTTCAACCCTCTGGATTGTTTATTTTTAATATATTTTGTATTTATCTTAATTGGTCTGTCTAAAATAACCCTTACTGGAATGTTACTTTAACAGTAAGGGTTATTTTAGACAGACCAATTAAGATAAATACAAAATATATTAAAAATAAACAATCCAGAGGGTTGAAACAAAATAAATTGTATAAGTATTATTGGCATCAAAATATTTATTCAACGCCATTTTGAAACGTTTAAGTGAAACTAATAGTATAAAACGTTCTGCAAAATTTGGTATCGGTATCAATCCGTTGTTGAGAACACCGTTTTACATGAAATTCTTCAACTTTTGGTAAAGTTGCAGCCATAATGGTCCATCGGATCTCTCGTGAAAGCCATTTAAAAATTGAAAATAATTTTTGAGTACTAATTTTTTTAGTAAATTTTAATCTTTAAAGTGCTGTTGCCGAATAAAAGTCCTCATTTTAGTACTTACAACTAATGATATATCTGTAGAATTTTCTCCACTAACTAACCATGTAGGTTTTATCAAAATATTATCTCTAATTTTTTATCCAGAGGTCAAAAAATGCCTTAACTACAAGCAAAACTGAAAAAACTCTATTTTTGGCTATACATATGAAACGAATAGGTTTTGGACCTATCTTTATATAACATTTTTTTCTTGTATTGACCCATAGAACCGTTTCCCAAAGTTTGTCAGGGTTCCCATGAAACACCCTGTATATTGAAAATCGTCATTTTCAGTGCATCACTGTGAAACGTTTCTAAAGCAATTTATTAGACTCGTTCAACCGTTACTAATAAAACATAAAATTAAAACTTACGCCAGGGACGTACAGATAACTGAAAGGATAAGACTGTCCTTGTCGGCAACCATAACCTCACATTCTATTAGATTATTATTGTACATTTTCTCATTTAAAGTTCATGACCCTCAACTAAAACGCACTGTGAAAACATTTAATTAATCGTTTAGTTTAACAGGTTTAATAGTGAAAAACAACATTCTTTAGATAAAACTCGTATGAATTTAGCACAAGGACTCAGGAAACATTATAAAATTAATTTAGTATTATGTTACTAGAAAATGTTGAATAATCCTTGACGAAATTGACATGGGATTTGAAGGCGCGCTGTACAATTAGACGACTGAATAAAGTCAGATTTTATGAAAATCTGGAGAAAAATCATCCAGACATGAAATTTGGCGGATAGTTAGGTTTTGGTGTTACTTAAAAGGGGAAAAATCGGACACTCCAGATCGCCGCTGGGTCCCTCTGGGGTTGAAAAAGGGGGCACAATTGTTTTTGTAAATATCTCAAAAACTAAGCAAATGTAAAAAAAAAATTTAATATAAAAGTTGAAGGTGACTAAATTACCCATCAAAATATTTTTCGTCAGACGCACTGGGACGGAAATATCAGCGCTCAAAGTTGAGACCTTCTTTTGCAATTGTTCGTATGACTTTTTTTTCTTTTTTTTCTTTTTTTTTTAAGTTTAGGCCGATTTTTGTATAATAAAAAGCGCTAAAAATGGATATGTAAGTATTTTTACATGTAATACCAAGCATTTAGACATACATTTTTGCATACATATATTAATGCACACTACAACTACAAAAACGTGCATTTTTGAACGTAAGCATTTATAGTTGTATACATGTATATACACACAGATATTTGTGCAAATAGGTATAGAAATATTGTCACTCATATGTATTATACTTACCTAAACCCAAAAATACACATCTATACGCATGGCTTAATCAGTACATGCATGTAAATATGCAAAATGTGTAAATGACGTTTTTATCGTTTTGAATATTTTTTCCTTCAAATAAATACATATTACATATTCTGATTACATACATATTCGTAATCATAATATTCTAACTTTATTTGATAGCCCAACAAATAATATTATAGAGTGGAGGCTCTTTCATATATATATATATATATATATATATATATATATATATATATATATATATATATATATATATATATATATATATATATATATATCCTTCAGGACTACTGACACGAGCGAAGTGAGTGGAAACCATTTTAATATACACATCTACAAGGTCCACTAAGGCCTAGCTGACTTCAAGAAAGTAGTAATATACACTATTACGAGATTCAGAAAACCTGTGTAACAAACGGTTTTAAGCAAGCTTACCATACTGGGTATGACTTCTCTATCTACCAAAACAATTTAACATTTCCTACAAGGACCGAGAAACCAACTTTGGACGTTACTTTTAGAGGATCGGGCTGGGTAAGTACCACGATAGCGCCAATCAACTTGCTTATAACTTCACGGATATTGGTAAAAGTTGTTTATAAATTAACAGCAGCTCTCAAGTCATTGCGTTTATACACAGATAAATAGGCTGAACAGCACCTATAACATTGTTCCTGTAATGTGGCTTCAAGCCAGAGTGTAATCTATATTCTGCTACTTGGAGGTGATTCGATTCAGCTAAGCACACGCATGCAACGTGCTTGCTTGCTACGTGTAGCCTATGTATGTGTGTGTGTGTGTGTGTGTGTGTGTGTGTGTGTGTGTGTGTGGTATCTCCAAGAATATAATAACTATTTTCCGACCAGACTCCCTAAAAAAATCAATCATTAAATTACAATCTCACCGTAATATTAGCGCCCAAAATGGTATGAAATACAATCAGAAAAATATTTCAATTGAAAAACCGATCCACAAAATATTACAACCGAAAATATTCATCCCACCCCTAAAAATCCGATTCCAAAATCCTTAGCACAAATACTTTGTGCCTGAAAATACCAAAAATCTGTTACAATTCGCAACTGATCAGATCAAAACATCACACCGAAAAAATTGTTTTAGACCCCCAAAACGGATTTTTTGCTGTAATTCTCGACAACTATTTTTGGACACATCACAGAGATGTATATGACCAAAATCCTTACTACAAATACGTGAAAGAGTAAAATCAATACCTATAATCTGGCGTCCCACGAAGAGGTCGCTAATTTGAATTAAAATGTCGGACATATGGAACACACTACAGACTTAACACTTTACAGTTATGTTACTTATATAATTTTGAAAAAGTACCCTCGAGTTTCATATTGTTATAGTCAATAAAAATAAAAAGGCGGAATAAAAAAAATAACATTAATCTTGAGATTAGAACCACTTCCTCCCACCAATGCAATTAAAATGTGGATTCTCATCTGTTGAATCTCGATCAGCTGTTTTGTTGTTAACACGCAACATTGAAACAATTTGGTTCTAACACCGAAACAATGAATCGTGGCAGCAATTTCATGGACTGGCCTTCAAGATCCCCAGACTTGAATGTTTGGAAATTTTTCTTATGGGGCTTTTTGAAAGAAAAAGTATATTCTAATCCTATAGCAACAGATGATGAATTATTAATGAGGCTGATTGAAGAGGAATTACTGTTAATACCTCGGCAATTTTTCAAAAGCGCTTATGGCTCTTTTTCTGGTTCGTTGCTATCAGTGCACAGCTTTTGTTGGACATCAATTTGAATAAAAGTCAAATTTGGATCATTAGTAATTTATTACTCTTATTTTTCTTTACTTTTCTTTATTTAGTGTTACACATTTTCACGTTATCTGTATATCAACAATTTGTAATAGTTTGCAAATATAATCATTTTGGTGAAATGTACCATTATTTTGTTATTCCACCATTTTGTTTTGATTGACCATACAAATTTAAACTTGCGGGTACTTTCTTTACATATCTATGTAACATATAAGTGTCAAGTTAGGCCTAGTAGTGCTCCATATATGTCCAGCATATTAATCTAAAAATATCGACTTCTTCATGGAACACTCTGTATAATGTTTTAATTCTGTTTTTTTCTGATTTTGAACGAAAAAGAGAGTAAAATACTTTGCACCACTTTTCATTCCCATAACTTCATCATATAAACCTTACTTTAGAATTTTATTGCCAGGTTAACCAACTGAAACAAAAATTGAACCCGATAATGATTTTCCATAAGAATGACTTCCGCATTTGCATCTTTTTTTTATGATAAACGGAACTCAAGAAGCGAGTCAGCCGGAAGTTCACTTGTTATACTGGCCGCAGTATCAGCTGTTCTTTAGATACCGCTGTTCCTATCTTCACGGATAATAAAGTTTTTTATAACCTCACAGCCATCAACTTTATTTTTGTCTTAAGTCTAGATGGATTCACTTTGGAACCGGTGAATATATAAGTTCTTAAATATGTGTGACACAGCCTTGATTAGGAGTTTCATGTGAAAGTGAATTGTTTTTGTACCACTACAGTTAAATAGCTTCATAATTTAGGTATAACCAAAATACCCCTAAGGGCCTCCTTCCTGTTTTCACTCCCAGTTTTTGATGGGTCAAAAAACTATGTCGTGAGTTCATTATGGATTTTCCTAAATAGTTTTTTTTTTTTTTTTTTTAACGATTGAATATTGTTTAGTGTCTGTCTGTCACCTATCCATTGCTCAACAGTCCAAACTCTTGAACCTATTTTAATCAAACTTCGTGTGTGAGCTTATATTGGTCATATCTCGGAGCTTTTTTATATTGTTATTATAATTTGAAACTTGGGGCTGCCAAATGAAAAACACAAAATTAGGATTTTCTCCAAATCGGCTGTGTCAATGTTGACCAAATTTTGCTCAAGTATAGCTTTAAAGACCCAAAAAAGTATTATATTACACTATATTATTGATGTATGAGGATTCAAAATCCTTGTATGTCAACCTAAGCTTATTGTACACTCCAAGGACCTACTTACTAGCAAGGCAAGCCAATGTCTATGCCTTCAACGAGACTTATAGTCTGTATGAAGTAACCTGTCTCCTGACCCTTCGACTACCTGGGACAGGCCCAGGTCATTCACTTGCACTCTGCGACATCCACAGATGTTTTCCTTAATAGTCACCTTTTAGTTTCTCCACTAGCTTAAGTAACTTTTTTAGCCGAATCTTAATTTCCGAAATTTTATCAAAAATTTGAGAAGTACATAAAAAAATAAGATCAACGATACTAAACAAGGGCAAATTTGATAAAAAACAAACAATAGATTATAGAGGGAATAAGAAATATAGAAGTAGTCTGTTTAAAGCTTTTAATAATAAAGTTGGTTTTATGTAACAATATGACAATGACAATTTGCCCTTGTTTAGTATCGTTGATCTTATTTTTTTATGTACTTTTCAAATATTTGATAACATTTCGGAAATTATGATTTAGGTAAAAAAGTTACTTAAGCTAGTGGGGAAGCTTATAGGCGACTAATTAGGTAAACAACTGCGGGCGACGCCGAGTGCCGGTGAATGGCCCGGGCCTGTCCCAGGTAGCTGGAGGGTCAGGAGACAAGTTACTTCATACAGACTGTATAAGTAACTTGTAGAAGTTTTCCCCCGTCAGAATCATTACCTGGTTTTGAAGCCCCGAATATGGGCCAACTCCTAGCCCCGAGCCTCTCACATTCTAGAATGATATGTTTAGCAGTCTCTTCAGACCGTTGACATAGTCTACAAAGGGATCACTATTGATGATCCGGAGTGATGGCAGATGTTTCCTGAAGTGACCGTGTCCAAGCACAGCCTTTGGGTCTTCCTCTGCCGAAAGTACCTTCTATTCCCGTACCGAGTAGCATTATGTTGGACTTGATCGGAGGCATTTTCAGAAACTGGGGTAACATGGAAGACTTTTTTATTCTTGGGTATTCTTCTATATCTTAAACGGTTTATGAGCTACAGGCAATTTTTTTAAAATTCACACGTTCAATTTATTTCCAGAGAAGTTTTTTCTTATTCTTTAAAATTAATTTAAGGTGATATTTAATCTAGGGTTAGAGTAAAAGGTATAATAACATCTGTTATTTGTATTTGTTCTGTAGGCTGAAGAATAACAGAATTATTGGTAGAAAACAAAAATAATAATTTTCTGGTAATTGTCTAGAACGTCCACTGGCACACACAGTTCTTTTCTGTATTATAAAACACTGATAATGCTTTTGTTTCGACTATACTATTTTACTCACAAGGTCTAATAAATTCAGTAATAATTACAAACCGGTGTAAGCCAGTAGTGTTCTAGACTTTACCAGAAACTTTCAATAAAAGTTTCGAATTTTTCGAAACTGCTCTGCATTGTCAAATTAGCATAAAAGCTGTTTAATGGTATAAAGAGTATCAATTAACAACCTGATATTTATTTATAAAGTGTATTGCCAACATTATATTTGATTTTTAACTCCATTACCCTACGGATTATGATAATTACGTTTTGAATGTATTTTTACGTCACCTAATCCTATGAATCCTAATAATAGGATTAGGTGACGTAAAAATACATTCAAAACGTTATATTTTTATTCATAAAAAATAATTAATAATTTCTCAAAAATGTTGCAATTTTTTACTCCTTCCAGGTGAGTTAAAAAGAATTTTTTTGCTTTTCGACCTTTTAATATTCTTTATAGATTACAGTCTATCTATGTTTAAATTTTTTAAATGCAGTTCAAATGTTTTAGGTACGGAAAATGGACCGTCTGAAAACATTTTGTATTATCATAACTTTAAGCACTTCTAGCTCCCAAACAGTTGACGATATCAAAAAAATACCCTAGAATAAAAAGTATCAAAAGAATGTGTTTTATTCAAAATCGTCGTAAAAATAGGTGTTCTTATAAGAAAATTTGAGTTTACCGTCATATTGAAAATTTTTTGTAATACCTGTAGTTTTAACTAATAAATCTTGGGGTTACCTTTCTATACGAATAGAACAGCAGTTTCAATCAGTCCGAAGGCTACGAGGACACAATTTAAGGTCTTTGAACTTTATAAGGCGATGACAACCTAGAGGTTTAATCAACAAGAAAAATCTTCTCACAAATTTTGTCTGTTTCCTTGAATATGACTATTTTATCTGCAACGAACAAATTCCCAACGAACCATGATTCCTTTACAGGACGGAATTGACATATTTAAATATAGCACCATTACCAACAACAGATTACGAGATCAGTTCTGACCATTGATTTAATCTAAACCAAAGGCTTGTCCTCAAGCTAAGCCAATTAGCAGAGATTATAATAACTGCGAGTCGACCAATCAGACAAGACTTACAAAAGTGGCGTGTTGTTTTGTTTACTTCAGACTACGATTGCGTTATCTGTTAGTCATTCTATGACCTTGAAGATAAAATGATAAGCTGAATTCTCTAGTCTCTTAGTATTTGTTTTGTGTGTTCAAACAAAGTGAATATAATGGATTTTGACAAATAGGTTATGTATTCTTGTAGGTGTACTTTTTTAATATGCTGACTCATTTAAGTACTTTCATAAAAATAGATTACGCTACAACTGTTTAAAATGAGTAATTTGAAATGACGTTTTATTGTTCTTTACACGGAAACAAATGCCATTACGAATTGTACAGAATCCATTTTGTGTTTTTTTTTATTCTAAGATTTTGTATTTTCTGTTACAATTAGTTGTTTTGTCTTTCTGTTTAACGTCGAAAAACCTCTCGGTCATCATCGCCTTATAAAATAAAATAAAGATCCCCTAGCTCTCGAATACTCTAATAACGTCAGGGTCGAAAAAGAACAAGAGTTGGTCAAGAGAGACTTGATTGGAAATATGAAAGAATTGAATCCAACCAGACTGCATGAAAATAGATGTAAATCCAGATAGGTTCTCTCGGGATTGCTCACTAAATTTACCCCCTAAGGGTATTTGTTCTATAAATTAAATAAAAGAGTTGATTTATTTTGGTGTAATTTCAATCATGTTTAATTAAGAATGGTGACAAAAAATGCCATATGGTTAAACAAATTAATGAATAAAAACAAGTTGTTAGACACCATTATGGTATTAACCCAACCCCATCATACAGCTACTCTAAACGTTAGACCTGACATATCGCCTCTTGCTACTTGTAAGAAATATTAAAGTACAAGTTTCTAACCCGATATTTTGGTTTTCTACCAATAACACACGAATCAGAATTATCGTCAAGATGGCGACCAATACGTTTTGTTTAGGTCCTTACAAGGTACACTTGAGCAAATTTTAACCAAAATCATTGTAGCCGATTATGAGAAAAATTTAATCTCTTTGTTTTCTTATGGCAGCTACCTCCTATATTTGAGTTATCAAAAACTTCTCTAGAGATGACCAAATATGTCCAATACAGACTTTGATTCAAATCTGACAGCGCCGTTGAGCTGTAGCGTATTACACATACGTCAGGCTACAGACATTTCAAAAAGCAATTTTTTTACTCAAAGTGTATATTCAAAGCGACATCGTTTTTTGCACCATCACATATCTATGTGAGAAAGTTAAAGCAATACAATTAACAGCCCAAATATTTTCGTTAATCTTCAAAACATAAATTATTTGTTCTCATTTATGTAGTATTGGCTGACATCGTTACAAGTTTCAATTCTATTTTGAATATCAACAACTGTTGTCTAACATTCTATACCTTATTAATTAAAAGACAACAAGTAAATAGTTAACTAACTAGACGTGCCCTTTCAGTGTCAAGGTCTCTATACTCCCTTGACAAGTGAATCAATCATTGTTACTGGTCGGTCGCGTCTTGTTAGCTAAATTAATTGTCATATTGCACCAGTCTTCATTGTAAGACCAAAAATAATAGCCATATATAAGATTTTCACTGCTCTGTACTTATCATATCTCTATAAGTGACCTCTACTAGGTCTTAGATGAGATTCTATTGCGACTAATTTCCCAATTGTTTATAAAGTATCCCGGCAATGCATTGAAGAATGTTTAATACCATTACTTCCCTGTTTAAAATAAAAATGGATACAATATTAAATCAATTGTCACGGAATAAGCTTTAGAAGAAGTAGTTCATTGTTTAATGTTATCTATATTTTGTAACAAATACAATTAAATGTTAACAAAATAATTTTAATTAAACTCTTATGTTTTATTAGCATCTCTGATGTGTGACCTCTCAACTGCTTTTGATAGAGTTCTCCTTCATAAACTTGATTATTATCGTATTCACGGAAATGCAAATGATTGGTTGATGTCTTAGTTAACTTCGAAGATAAAGACTAGTTTATAAATACTCTTGCAGATCGCACTACTCATCTTGGAAAATCAATTCTTGAGGAGTCCCCCAGGGAATATTAGGTCCTTTGATGTTTTTTTGCTCTATTTAAATGACCCGCCTTAAAATAATGTTGAAAGAAAAACTGTCTTTTCTACTGATGACGCCATTTAAACGGTTGGGGGGGGGGGATATTTTCAACCTTGAAGAATCTGTCACTTTATCATTATTTATGGTACAACATTGGTTCGTATCAAATGGTCTAAAATTGAATTAAAACTTAATTAATTCAATTTCATTGCGAACACTAAAAAAACATTATTTCAATCCGTAAAGAATCAACTACAAACAATTGTCACAATTTCTAGGAGTGGAATTGACGAAAAGATAAACTGGAAATCACACATTATCTTTCGAAAAACTTAATTCAGCTTATTTTACCCTCCGTGCTATTTCACGTACTTCCAGTTAGGTTACAATTAAAACCTTGCATTTTGCATATCTGTAGGTACTCTAAACCTCAGTGATATAGTGTTGTCTTTTGGGGAAATTCTGTAAGGTCTGGATATATATTTTTGTATTCAAAAGACAATTATAAGAAAGATTAGCATTTTAAAATGTCGGCAATCTTATACAATTTTTAACTTTTGTCTGTATATATATTCTGAATGTCCTGCAGTTATCAGTCAATACAAGTCATGGATATTCCACGAGTCAGCAAATCCTTCAATACCCAATCCAAACATTAAAGCAGTTTCAGAGTGGAGTGCGCTACTCTGATCTCAAATTGTACAACAGGTCGCCAGATAATCTTAAAGAAGTGCTTTGGGACCGCCACTCGTAAACAATTTTCTATTGGCATAAGTAGAACAGACAGAACAGCTGAAACGTTGTTGGCGTGTATTAAGGACAGTATTTTACCGGAATAAAAAGAATGTGGAACCAGTAGAGATTTGTTAGATTCCTACTTACGTGAATTCATGTGATGTCGTAGGAACAAGGATGAAGATCTGTTTGTCACCATTTGGAGGGGCATCTATTTATATTGGGCTCAAGAACAATAAAGCGTGCATTCATATATTATGTATAAAGTTGGTTAGGTTAGGAAACCTTCTGGGTGACACTGTTTGAGTGACGGTCCTCTTATTGAACAGGCCTCGGCTTGCTGGTAATTTTTTAAAAAAGTAATCCTACTGCAGTCAGAGTTCATTTCATTTTTTTTTTTTTTTTTTTTTTTCAAATTACATGCGAACCTTAATTTCCTTTTGCTATTTGATAACATTCATCTAAGTAACAAATTGTCAAATTAAGCGCCGATTTTGTGATATTCCTAATTTTAGGACGGTGCCTATAGTCATTATTAAATTGTTTACCCAAACCGGAATATATTTAGAGAATAGATGCCATTAGTGTTTGTTTTAACTAACGTATAAATACGTTATGTGTGTCTTTGTAATCTTCAAGAAAGTACTGTAATGCACAATAATCATGATTACAAGAAAACCTGAGTAACAACTGTTTAAAATAAATTTATCCTGTTGGTACCCCTGATCTACAAACAACGGAATAGCGTACCTAGATATGCTGGGCAACTTTTAAATCCGAAAGATTGGTGAGGACGATCAAGAACACTTCCAGCAAGATGGCGCACCGCAGCAATACCTCACCGAGGTCGAGGTGCATTGCTTAGCCATCTCGTGAGACCTCTCGAGTTTTACTTCTGGATATTTCTCTTGGCTAAAGTTTATAAACCACCCTTGAAGAAGTTACGTATGACATGCTGCCGCGGGTTTGACAGGAAATCAACTTTAGATGGTACATCTGGAAAATGACCAATTGATGTCGTATTTACCTATAAGGTAAAAAACTTGTATTTTGCTACAAAATGACACTAAAACCAGCTCTCTAAGTAGTCTGAATAAATTTATATGAATTTACAAAGTAGTAAAGTCGTTTTGAAGCACTCTGTATTACTATACAGTGTGAGTCAAAAATATGGATACACCCTGTTAAATTTTAAATGGATAAAGATAGAAAAATGAAACTCAGAACACTTTTCTAGGAAATAAAAGTGAACTTTTTAGTCACTATTACAACTTTGCCCATTTCCCCAAAATGGAATTTTTGGGGGGTAGCCCAAAAATTTTAAATATAAAGACCCATTAAGTGACGCCTCGTTTTAAAGTCCTTGATTAAAGAAGAAGAACAGTGGAAACTAGAGCTTTCTATCTCAACCCAGTACAAAATGGCAGCTCATTGAAATTAAGTAAAACTTCATTGAGGCAAAATATGAACATCCACATTCAGGTGGTAAATAACCCCAATAGACAAACAATGAGCTGCCATTTTGCACTGGGTTGAGATAGAAAGCTCTGGTTTCCACCGTTCTTCTTCTTTAATCAAGGACTTTAAAATGATGTGTCACTTAATGGGTCTTTATATTTAAAAATTTTGAGCTGCCCCCAAAAATCCCATTTTGGGGAAATGAGCAAAGTTGTAATAGTGACTAAAACGTTCACTTTTATTTCCTAGAAAGGTGTCCTGACTTTCATTTTTCTATCTTTATCCATTAAAATTTAACAGGGTGTATCCATACTTTTGACTCACACTGTATATAGGCCCTACGTCACAAGAAAGGAAAGCCCATACAATCCCAGCTTCCACAGGACTCTATAATTCATATACTTAAATGAATGCTTTCAACCGCACCTGATCATAATCTGTATTCCTCTTGTCATTTCTAAAATTTATCAAAGTCATAGGTCGGGCGTGCATTTCCTAAACATATGCAACACACAAAATACATTATATGCTGGCATGCATGCATCTAATTAATTACTAGATGAGGGTTTACATTAGTACCACTGGCCTACATTTCCTTGGCAGGTGGGATTATGCAACTGGCGTTATGCTCCACCACCATCCTACAAGTAATTTGAGACAGAAATAAATTAAACATTAAATCGTCGTCTTCATGCGCTATCATATATCAAATGCCTAAAATGACTCCAATTTAAAATAATTAAACTACAGTACCAGAGTACAATTCAAGGATAGGTATACTATAAACGATGAATAATATTTTCGATTATTTTATTAGTCATTAATCTGCTTGAAGACTTAGCTCTAATGTCTACACTCGCACCTGCATTTACGTTTGTCAACCGAATGTCTGGGAACCGGTGGAGGTAACGAGGCACAGATCCAGGGGCATACAGCCTCGACTAGGGACGACCTATGTACTTTTTCGTTTCTTTTATTCCCCTCAAGGACTCATTTTAGTGAGTACAGGTTTGATAATCCCGAAGGAACCTATCTGGAGTTAAACATTTTTACATGTAGTCTTGGGTAATATCCCTCTCTTTGATCTTTCCTATCAGGTCTCTCTTGGCCAAATCTTGTTATTTATTCGAATCTGACACTATTAGAGTATTCGAAGGCTAGGGATATTTTTATATCTTTTCTTTCTTTATTTTGACCCTCTTGGAGCTCAAGTAAATAAAGCTTGATTCCAATATGACTTAGGAAAGTAAAAAAATTGTGTGACATTTATTCTTAAGACAGTTTTTTTTTTTTAATTTAAAAACAAAAACCGTGTATAAATCAGTTCATAAACAAAAATTTAATAGGGAAATACGCGTACACACACGCGCGCGCACGCGCACGCGCACGTAAAATTGCACACACGTTTGCGTTCATTTAAAATTCTTATATATAAATAAATCCATAAATTATTAATCTAAGAAATCAATGGTAGAAAAAAACTAGTAAGTGAATCTGGCAACAATGTAACAATGAATATAGTTTACAATAAAAACAATTTGGCAACACCTCTGTTTTAACCAGACAAATAGACTCTACGCTTGTGAAAGTAGTTACACTTCATATTGTCGCCATCTATGAACGTAAGAGTGAACTAGTAGAATTAATTTCCTATTTCATCGATTGTTGTACTTTTTAATTAAGGGAAAATTCATTTAGTTTTCGATTTTTTTTTAATTTTAAGGTTAATAAAAACTTATGTTTTCATCGTAGATTTAAAATATATTGAATCGATATTTTATTCTTTTATAGAAATTTAAACAATTTTTAAATGTCTTGTAAACAGGTATTTGTATTTCATAATGCGTATTGCAACTGAAATACTCGGTTTATTGTTTGATTTTTCCTTTTTTGTGTAAAAATAAGAAACATCTCGGACATCATCGCCTTTTCTCACATTAGATACTCAAAAGACCAATAATTTATTTTGAATATGTCCCCCCACCAAACCCTCAAATGGAAGTTGAAATACAATAAAGGTATCATTTTTCAAAATTGCTATGTAAAAGAAAAGTATTTCCAAAAGTTTCGTTTTTAAGTTCGTTTTATGAGTAAATTAGAGATTTTTGGTAGTGGTATAGAACGTCCAAACTAAAAAATTACCGAATTTAATACAAAATTTTGTAAATTTGTACCATTTTAGAGCTTTTACTAAAACAAGTCTCATACTAATTACTCAAGAAACCATTTTTTAATATGTTCAACCAACACAAAGATTACAAAAATATGGC
The DNA here is from genome assembly GCA_963513935.1 of Aphrophora alni. Lineage (NCBI taxonomy): Eukaryota > Metazoa > Arthropoda > Insecta > Hemiptera > Aphrophoridae > Aphrophora > Aphrophora alni. The sequence goes on along the minus strand of OY740767.1, from coordinate 142,060,904 downwards.
AGCCGGGTTACAAAACAGCGTCACTTTTCCAAATTGCTACGTAAAAGAAGAGAATTTATAAAATTTTCGTTTGTAGGTCTGTTTTATGAGTAAATTAGACATTTATGATAGTTGTATAGAATGTCCTTACTAAACAACCACCCAATTAGAATGGTGTAACTAAATATTTTGTATATTTTACGATTTTATAAAATTTATTAACACATCTTGATATTTTAGATTTAAAATTTTTGTTACTTTTCACATTGGTACTGTAATAGAAAATAAGACGACCTTTTTAGATGATTTACGTTATTTTAAATTGAACGATTGACAAGAATGATTTGAATCATCTATTATCTATCAATTTCAGTACACAAGATAAACAAATCTTCCAAAAAACAAAACAAAAATACAATATTTTATCTCAGAAAAATTACGAATTTATGTTGCACGAAAAATTCAACATCCATTTTCACTCTCATAAATGTATAGAGAAAATTACGCGAGTATTTAGCATAAATATTCAACTGTAGTCTCCTGATAACAAAAAAAAGTTTGTTTTGGAATGCTACTCCCCTATTTGCCCGTTTGTCGTCTATGCAGATCTCTGAAAGTTCTTGATATATTGATCAAATTTTATGGGCCATAATTTAAAATTTATATGTAACAGTCAAAAAAACAAAACTCAAAATACGACTCTAAAAAATGTTGGTCAAATTTCTCTTAAAAGTAGCTATAACACTCAAACAATTCAGATTTTTCGATTAATTTTGTTTAATCGTAAATGATGATTTATGGTATTTTAGCACTACTCATTTCCTAAAATCATCTGTAGCAATTTCGTTGGTATTATTATTAAATGTTAAGCTTTATTACCCAAATCAATATGCCAGATCACAGGTTAACGAAAATTACGGTTCTGGAATAATTGCCAAAACAAAACTCAATTTTAACCTTGGCCATCGATATTAAAAACTCGATTTCAATGAAATACGATTTTCACATAGTATAAATTTGAGGCTATTATTTAAAGATAAAATGAGGTTTCTCTTGATCAAATCTTGATTTTTCCCGACATTGATGCTAGAGTATTTTTAGACAAAAGATCTTTAAAACAATGGCTAAACTCTAAATTGAGAAACGATGGACAAAATACTCCACGGGAAAACTATACGGATTACTGGTCCAACCAGATCTGAAACTCTCTACATTTGCCACTTCACAATGTAAACGAAATCTAAGGAATAACTTAAGCTTCATATCAGGCCATGGCGCTTTCAAGAAGCATCTTAATACCATGGGATTATTCCAAGGAAACTTGAAATACAGAGTATGTAATCACCACCTAGAAACTGCAAAACACATACTTACAAAATGTGAAGCATTAGGACTTAGAAGACAACTGATCTTCGACCCAGATGCGACTTTTAAAGCAACAAGGAAAATCCTGACCCTAACCAAGGGAATAGACATAAGCTAGTTAGGAAAATTTAAGAAGTACACAAGATTTATATGCTGAATTGTCAAGGGGAAAAACCCATTTCTTTTTATAATAATAAGGGTCTATATTTTTTGTGCTTTTCTTCGTTTTTTTTTTTAAAGCCGAGAGGATTTTCGCCTTTAAACAACCTACAATTTATTCGACAGAAATGTCTAGCCAACAAGATTGTATAATCAATTAAAGGTTTTATTACCTTTTTTTGGTCCGTCACAATTAAATCCATTTTCTATTTCAATGGAGCAATTGAACTAATCTGATGATGACAATTTTAAGAATCGAAACCGGTCATAGAATTGTGACAGACAATTATAAAGAAATGTTTTATTTTCAAAAATTACATTTACCATATATCAAAGGACTGTCCTTACATGAATATTTCATTGATAAGAGGTTAAGTTCTTTAAGGCAGTACGATGAATTCCCTTCTCTTCTACTCTATATTAATGATCCTAGCTGGATTTACGTACTCTACTGCATTTTCCATGTGCAATGTTATCAGGGCAACTTCAAATAATTTTGTATTAGCTTGGATTTTACTATCACACTATAAGTAGTAGAAAACAAATTTGAGTTGGGTTAGATGTATTACGCTGGGTTTATCCATACAGGCTTAGTAATCTCGTAGCTGAATCTACACTTTTTACATTTAGCTTTGGGTTAGATCCCGCTTTGTGATGTATCCTATCAGACCTTTCTTGACTGAATCTTTTTCTCTTCCGACCCTGACGCTATTAGAACATTCTTGGGCTAGGTGTCTTTATTTTATGCCCTTTCCCCCATCTTTTTTATAAGGTGATGATGATTGAGAGATTTTTAACCTTTAAACAAGAGGAGAAGAAACTATCACACGTATAAGTAATAAAAAAACTAACAAATGCTATGTTGACTTGTCAATAACATCATCTATATAGGCCTAGCAATCCCGAGGTACCACGCTTTGAGTTAAATCCCGCTCTGTGATAATATTTCCTATCTGATCTTTCTTGACTAAATCTTGTTCTCTTCTGACCCTGACATTCGTGGGGTAGAGGTCTTTATTTTATGCCGTTTTCCCCTTTTTTTATAAGAAGAGAATGACAGAGAGGTTTTTCACTTTCAAACAACGAGTAAGAAAATTGTCACACGTATAATAGAAAAACATATGCTCAGTTGAGTTCATCAACACCATACAATCCCTATGTAGCCTATCTGAAACTACACATGTTTAGTAGTATTTTTACATACTGGAGAATAACAAGCAAAAAACTTAACCAACTATTACTTAGAATTTCAAGAAGGTATACAAATTTGGCATGTCGAGAAGCGAGCAGCAGTTGGCACGACTCGATCTGTGACTGGTGCCAATTTTTGTATCGATATGTTAGAGCCACTGCCCAACTGATAAACTTACTTTACGATAGTAGTCTACATGCCAACTAAAAGATTATATTTATTGGTATTGCCTGTATTTTGAAGGTGTAGGCAAACTAAGAAGGAATTGGACTATGAGGTAGAACGATGGTTTATGTGCCAAACGAAAATTACATTTTTAGTCATTTTGAAAATATGAGAAAGGTTATGTGTATATATTAAAAATCTGCACTCGCTTCGCTCGTGTCAGAGTCTCGAAGTTGTACGTATAGGTGAGAAAACTTTCACCCGCTCAGCTCGTGTCGGTGACTCCCCAGACAAATCACTTAATTATATGAACCCAATGGGAGGTCAGTATTTAAAATTGCATTTTTTTAAATAATAACTTCGAAAGTAAGTTTGATACCATTAGATGCAGAATTGAAATCCGCACATTTTTATGTGTTCTTGAATATCACACGAGATCTAAAGAAAACGAAATGTGTAATGGGCGCCATTTTGAGATCAATTTTAGTTGAATTTCAATAATTTTCTTTTACGAGCACACAAAAGTCTCTTATATTAATTTTCATGATCCAATTTGTGACCCCCTTACATTTGTGACAACGACGACGGCATGTCCAACATCAATATGACGTAATCTATGTTAAATTGATTGTTCCAGAATAATCGGTTGTGACAATGAATAGTAGCAGTTTGTAGTGTCTCAAAATTGGCTCAACCGATTTCGATTACTTGTTTTGGTTCAAGAAGAATATTTGTAATTTCAAAATATTGCGCTTATCCGCGAGAAAAATACTTTTTGTAATTTGGAAAAAACTAACTTGACAGTGGCTAGGGTTCGTGTCAGTGTTTTTCAAATTATCCACAAATTTACATTTTATTTTTCTTGATGTTTCACACAATGGTTTGAGTTTTAAATCTTTTAATTTCAGACACAGTTGGTCAAAATCGTTTTTAAGACGTCACGATTTTATTCAAATTTGGTTTTACGATCAATTGTACAAGATAATCAATCAGAAAAGTCGGTAAACTTTTAAATGATGGTTGTTTTTTCAAATTTCAAAATACCTGTAGCTTCTAAACAAGTATTTCCACTTATACTTAAATTAGAGATAAATTAAATCTGTTAGGTATTTTTGGAACACCATGTATACTAATGCTAAGGTCAATGATAGCAACAAGCAACACACACAAAATTAAGCATAATTCATGTCTTCCGTATTACTGTATCAGCTGCTTATCGTGTATTTCAATTCTTGTTATGTATCTGTTAGGTATTTTTGGAACAACATGTATACTAATGTTAAGGTCAATGATAGCAACAAGCAACACACACAAAATGAGGCATAATTCATGTCTTCCGTATTACTGTATCAGCTGCTTATCGTGTATTTCAATTCTTGTTATGTATCTGTTAGGTATTTTTGGAACAACATGTATACTAATGCTAAGGTCAATGATAGCAACAAGCAACACACACAAAATGAGGCATAATTCATGTCTTCCGTATTACTGTATCAGCTGCTTATCGTGTATTTCAATTCTTGTTATGTATCTGTTAGGTATTTTTGGAACACCATGTATACTAATGCTAAGGTCAATGATAGCAACAAGCAACACACACAAAATGAGGCATAATTCATGTCTTCCGTATTACTGTATCAGCTGCTTATCGTGTATTTCAATTCTTGTTATGTATCTGTTAGGTATTTTTGGAACAACATGTATACTAATGCTAAGGTCAATGATAGCAACAAGCAACACACACAAAATGAGGCATAATTCAATTCTTCCGTGTTAGTGTATCAGATGCTTATCGTGTATTTCAATTCTTGTTATGTACGAAAATTTATGAAATACAGATATTTTAGATGTATTATTCTTGGAAATGTAACACAAACACTTCAGATAACAGCCTATTGTTATGATCAAGTTATAAGCAAACAACTTCTCATTTTGTATTATTTATTGATAAACGGAGTTGCTGGTTCCAATTTTAGCACATTAGTTGAGTTGATAGATTAGGCCAACACTGAACTAACCGAGCTCCATTGATGACGCTTTGTGTATTTAAGTTCATGGTTTATGTCCAGTTCTTGTTATGCTTTGTTGTTATTTAAAGGCGAAAAACGTCTCGGTCATCATCGCCTTACAAAATAATAATAATAATAATAATGAAGGAAACAATAAAGACTCCTTGTATATATATAATATAACGATCTCAAACGATCACAATGGATAAATAATTAATTATGCCTAGTATCAAATATTAAAATAATAATAATAATCAATCAAAAAGTTAATATTAATAAATAATTGTATAAATGTGTAAAATGAGACAAAAACACATGTGAACAAGCAACCTTACCGAAAGAGCAGCTGCAAGGTTAAGTTTGGAAGATAACTGTACAAATTGACAAACGTGACAAGAACAAGGGAAAGAAGACATTCTGTTTTACTTAAGAGAAGAAAGTTCGCCGACACAAATAAAAAATAAGTAGAAAACATAACGGAGTTTTGCTATTCAACGCAGCTGCGTGTCATAAAACTGGGAACCAAGAAAAATGAGAAAGCGAATACCTAACGGTATCTCCGAGGGCGAAGTCAGCGCGCGTAAGAAAAAATTAACGACTTTAGAAAGTTAGAGGTCCAATCAGAAGAGGCCTGAGTTTTAAAAAATGAGATTTTGACCAATAAGCGAAGAGGACGCTACACTTGAAATTCGGGAGAGGTGAAATCCAACGGTAAGGAGAGTCAGTCTAGAACTGGGGTTGAGAGCGTGTAGGCTTGGCTTACAGCTAGGAATCAGAGTAGGAGGTGTTAAGAATTAACCTGAGGGTTTAATTCAAAGTCATCGAGTAATTTAAAGGCAGAGTCGCCACAAAATTTAGTAGTTTTTCTTTTGAAGTTTGTTAGTAATCATAATTAAAATAGAGTCAAAGAGTATAAAATTTATAAAAGAAGAGGAGAGAATCATCGCGTCGAAATCAATAGTTAGTCGAGAACGAGTAAGGAGACCAAACAGAGTTTTAGCGGACGTATCACCAGAGATTCACCATCCGTAAATGAACCAGAGATTGCAGCATCCGACCTCCCAGGATAAGAATACGTCTTGTGTTACTGCATCGTTAGTGATTGTGTTGTGTACAAGTGCCAAAATTATAGCGGACGAGGAGAATTGTTTGATAAGTACAAAATTTCATAATAAATAATCATTAGAGTTAGTATTTCACTTTGATGAGTCATAAAAGTTCCCATGCCCGAGATAAGAGTCAAGTTTTTTTTTATAATTTAAATTAAAAGTAAAGTAATTGAGCTAGCCGGCAAAATAAAAGTAAATTTGGAAATAATATAAGTTAATTAAAGAAATTTGTTTTGTTTTTTGTTATAAAATTGATATAAATTTAATAAGAACATTTGGACAAGAGCTGTAGAAACATTTGTAGAGTTTTGTTTTTATGTAAATTGAATAATCAATTTAGATTTTAAAATTGTCATCCATAATATTGTGTATTAGAGTAAAATTAGTTTTAAAAGAATGCAAGTGTGAGAGAATGAAGTAGTCTTAAGATATTCAATGAATAGTTAATTGAATTGATACTTGTTTGTTATAAATAATTGTTTGATAATAAATCCTGAAGATAGTTAAAGGGTAAAAACTTGTTTTGTAGAAATAATTTACTTAAACCATCCTAGTTTTCAAGATAATTAAAACAAATTAATTTAAAAGTAGTAATTTAAATAGAGAAAAATATCATATAACAATTCTTTTTGTTATAATAAATATACTCTAATGGCGTCAGGGTTAGAAGAGGACAATATGAATGATAAGAAAGATGTATGAAAGAGGCATAACCCAAGAGTTCATGGAAAAATGTGTAGATCTAGCTAGCATTCCAAGATTGCCAATCCCGTACACCACTATTAGATTAGATTAAGTGGAGATGTTAAGGGTGTTAAACCGGCCCTCGGCACCACATAATGAACCTAATGTGCAACTAAGCCTCCAAATTCTAGCCCAGTAGGTTAGTCCCACTTACGAGTTTTAGCAGGAGGCGTTTAGTAGAAGTTTGGAAGCCTATACTTCTTATTGGAAAGAACCTCACAATCAAAGGTAATGTGGCCTGCAGTCTCTTCACCCGTGCAGCACAGTCTACATAAAGTTTCTCCAAGGTATGCTCCTATCATGTGAAGTGCGCCCTCAGACCGTAGGGTCCCATAATAAGTCCCGTGATTTGTCCAAGTTGACCTTTCCCAAGGTCAGTAATGTCTCTCCAGGTCTACGTAAAGAGACTTCTCTTAGTAGTAGTTTGCTATGAATGCTCCTTAAGGCGAACTCTTTGCTGGTGTTTACTCCGAACCCACCTATTTATGCATACTCACTATCGTTGAGCTCCTAAAAAGATTAATTTTGAAATGGTCATACGTGTTAGAGTCAGTTACATTTTTGTTAAGTATTCAAAATTTCTTTTACTTTGAGGAGTAGAGAGAGAATCGTAAATAGAAACCTCGTGAAAAGTTCTAAATAAAAAACAAATAACGAATAACAAAGAAAGTTTGGTTGTCTTAAAGTTCAAAGATTTTTGCGCCTCTTTATCTTTAATTCCCTTTCAGGGGCTCACTTATAGTGAGTTCGGGTTCGGGTGTGGATCAACATCGTTCTTCACGTAGTTATAGGTTAGATCCCTCTCATTTATCTTTTCTATCTCGACTCTCATGACAAACTGTTGTTCTTTTCTAACTCTGGCTCTTTTAAAGTATTCAGGGATTAGATGTTTTTATTTTATATTCTCTTCTCCTTTCTTTCCGATGATGACCGAAAGGTTTTTCGACTTTATACTACACGGACAAAAAATAAACCTTCCTTACACGAGTATTAGTTGATTCACTTCCAATTTTTATCAAGGACAACAAGTAATATAAATAAATTTTAGTGAGATATACTGTCATTTCAAAGAACCAACTCAGGAAGTTGGAATGAGCTAGCCATATTGTGAAAAAGGAAGCCAAAAAAAATGTTTATGGGAAATATGGAAAGTAAAGACCAAGAGGCCCTCCAAGAAACAGAAGGGAGGATGTTGTTGTTTCAAATGCCAAAGAGATTATGGGTGTGCGAGAAAAGAAGTTTTTTTCTGTCAACAGACAAGGTTGGAGAGCCAGGATAGAGGAAGTCAAGGCCTCGAAAAGGAGGAATGATCTCTCTAGGACGTAGGTGTGTGGCAATAATCTCCGCTTAAAATATGAAATTTAAGAATCCCAGACGAGTGTCGGTCGCCTGTCGTATATAACGATAAATAGGCTAGAAAAGTACTGGATTGGTTAGTCTGACTTCTTGACAAATACACAAAAAGATGAAGACTTTAAACTAACCAAAGATTTATGGTATAATTCAATTTCTTAAATTAAATTTACAAACCAATAAGTTTGTTTAAAATAGATGGTGTATATCACTACATTTTTACCGTCGCGTCGGCTAGAGCCTAACGGAGCTCGTAGAAGACTCCATTCGCTTCGCTCTCTAGCTTCGAAGAACCCTCCACGTATTGGTGACTCGTCACTACCGGATCTGGGTAAAATTACTTGCTATTTATCATCGTGTGTTTGGTAACATTACGTGCAGAATTGAAATCTAATTTAGTGTCTAATAATACACACGAGATATGAACTAAGAATTGTTTAAAATGGCAGCCATTTAGTTCTTAATAGCTTTGTGGCCGCTATAGTGCTTACGTACAGATGACATGTCGAAAATCACTGAGACTATGAAACGTGAAAATCAGTCAACGGTAGTCGAAAGTGTCGACGATACTGGGTACGCAATAGGCTATATCGACACCTTACTTCAAAAACAACTACAATACTGTCCACTCGGGCATTTCCTTGGAAGTGAACCCACAAATAAATTTATGACAAACACACATAAATTAGAGCAACTTATGCCATTGCTAGTAAGGAAGTAAATATTGACCAGGTCAAGGAGATATAAACATACAACAAAACGTGCTTTAGTATAAAAGTGTAGGACGCAAGGTTTACCAACAACATGTGCAGACTGTAGTCGTATTGACCCACGCTTTACAAACATCAATCATTGTTACTTGTCTTGACGTAAGGTGCAGAAATAAAAGTTTGCAACATGAGCCAAATTACTGTCACATCTGTTCTTTTTGTCCAGCAACAAACGTGATACTTCTAACATGCTTGTTTAACCGGGCGGAATACAACCAGTGCGAAGGTAATTTGGAAGTAGCTCTCCCATGGAATTATAAATCATCAACAGACGCATTCACTCCAGTTATAGGAAATATGAGTTAGTGTGCACTACCGTACTTTACAGATTGTACTTCTCTGGCAAGAGTCCAATCAAATTATCTATTTTTAGGTCAGGAGTGAATGAAATGAAAATCTACTAACCTGGGAAAGTCGACGATCGAATGTTTATAATTATTATAAACCAATCCCCCCCCCCTGTTAATGTCGACGATCGAATGTTTACAATAATTATTATAAACCTATCCCCCCCTGGGAAAGTCGAGGATAGAATGTTTATAATTATTATAACCCCCCCGGAAAGTCGACGATCGAATGTTTAAAATAATTGTTATAAACCAACCCCCCCCCCTGGGAAATTCGACGTTCTAATGTTTATAATTGTTATAAACCAATTCCCCCCATCTGTTGTTTAAAGGCAAAAACACTCTCTATAATTATAGCCTTATTAAAAAGGCAAAAAGAACATAAAATAAAGACCCCGAGCCCTCGAATTCTATAATATTGTCAGGGTCGTAAAAAACAAGAGTTGGTCAAGTTTGAACCTGAAGGAAACTTGAAAAAAAGGATCTAACCCAAAACTACATGAAAAAAGGTGTAGATCCAGCTAGGTCCCTCGGGATTGCCAAGATCCTACTCTCTACAAGTGAACCCCTGACAATAAAATTTAAAAAATTAAAAGCTAGAATGTTTAATACGAATATAAATTTTTGAAACAAAAATAAATAATTCACAATTAAACAAATTTTCAATTCAATAAATTCTTAACTAGAAAGTTATTCGTTCCATTATTTAAAAAATGTTTATACAGAGTGATTTTTTGAATCAGTTATTCACCGTAGAATACATATTTTAAAATTAAAAAACCCTCATACCACCACAGCTCAAAAATGTGTATTGGACAATATGGCCTGATAAAACCCCTTAAAAAACCATGAATTTTTGTTTTAAGAAAATAAAAATCAGACAACAGGGAGTTAAAAGGTGGGGTTAAAACGATTTTTGTAAATATCTCAAAAACTATACAAGATATCAAAAAAAGTTCTACAAAAGTTAATTTTCTGAACTTTGTGTGCCTATAATTATTAAACGACTAGAGATTTCTAAAAAAAACCCCAAGAATAAAACATTCTTAATATATTGTTTTACACATGAAAAAGAAATACAGGGCGTTCTATGACAAATTTCAAAGTTGGCCGCCATAATGGAAAATAGCTCTATTGAAAATTGAAGTAGAAAGAAATTTAAAATAGTGCAAGGTGTACAAATTTTCACTTTCTAAACATACGTATATAGAGAAAGTTTTGTGATACTGCAGCAACAGACAGACGCCATTCCAAAAGCCAATTTTTTTATACTCAAAACGCATAATATAGCCTAATATAGACTATATTTTTACATTTGTATATCTTTCTGTATACTAAGTATATGTGTGTAATACAGTAAGGCCTAATTATAAATTGTATTACATATAGGCTGAAAACTACCAGTCTCTTTTATTTTTGTAATCAACGGTTTAAATTTTTTAATTGTTTCGGTTGGGGGGGGGAGTTGCTCAAAAATTTCAATTGGCATGTAAAACGTACAATAAAAAATGGTATATTAAAAGGCGTATGATACCTCATTTGAAACGTCTCCGTGAAACAAGAAAATTGACAAAGAATTTAAATTCTGACAACACAAAATAAAATGGCGGCCAAAAGAGTTATTTTATTTACGAAGTTAAATTGGTAAGGTTTACCTCATATCAAATGTTCAAATTGTTCATCCTAAAACTTTTGCCTTTTTAAGTTGCCCCTATTACCTAAAAAGATTAATGCAAAAATAATTCAAATATCTTATATATATATATATATTTTATTTTGTCAAAAAGAGGAGGGTGGTTGTTTATTTTCAGTAATCTGACATATACAGGGTGATTTTTAAGCATGGAAACGACCTTCTATTGCGTAACTCAGAGGTAATTGGAGGCAGAAACAAATGTGGATTTACGTAGTAAAAAAAATTATACTTGTTTTTAAGTTAAATGTTTGTCCGCCATCTTTATAGAAACAAACTTTATTTTTTTAATAAGAAGGTGGACATGGGATACATGGTTTTCATGTAAAATTTTACAAGAAAAACCATGGTGGAAGCCGTTTTTCGATCAATTCCTTCGTTTTTAAACTTTAGGATTCAAAGTTCCAATGATGGAATAATAGCGTTAGTAATAAAACGGGGTAAAATGCACCTTCGAAACTTTTTCTATGGCGTTTTTCCTGCAGAATACATCCAATAACGAAACAGAAAACAATTTAATTTAAAGTACAACTTAATTTTACAGGCGAAATGAGTAGTTAATAAGCTGCATTGTTGTAACTTAATTCAAGCAGCTGATGTAAAGTAAAAGTTCATTTAAACCAGGGCTACTTTCATAAACGGATATTACTTGAGGTTAGCGCACTGCCGATCTGTAGAGGGGAAGCACTTTGATAATTTTATTGTATTAGTAATGTATGATGGCAATCATTCATTTAAATTTTAAAATTACATTTTCTAATATTTAAAGTGAATAATAACAGATGACATTTAATTTGTAGTTGGTTCTTAATTATTGGTTATTGTTTATTATTACTTTATTAGAACTGTTTGAAGTTCGTTATTGGATGTAGCCTATTCCACAGGAAAAATATAATAGAAAAGTTTCGACCGCGCATTTTACCCCACTTTATTGTTAACGCGATTTTTCCGTTATTGCAACTTTGAATGGTTATAACTTTAAAACGAAGGTATTTATTGAAAAACAGGTTTCACCTTCTTTTTCTTGTCAAATTTTACATGAAAAAAAATTGTTTCACATGTCCACTTTTCTATTAAAAAAATATATAATTTGATTCAATATGGCGGACAAACTATATAATTTTTTTAACTACGTAGATCCGCATTTGTTTCTGCCTTCAAGTACCCCTCAGTTATGCAATGTAAAGCCGTTTCTATACTTAAAAACTCACCCTGTATATTAATCAGAGGTGAATTTATGTCACACGCACTGTTTTCTTTGAACTGTATTGGTAGAGTGATTTATTTCTTATCAGCCAATGAAGCAGGAGTCATTGGTTTTCTTGTCGCACAGAATCAATGAACTAGAAACAACCAACACCAGTGACTACGAAAGAACATCCATCAATCTATCCTTTTTGTTGTAGAATGTGGAATCGTACATGGTGGTCCTTATCTGACTGACATGGTCAAGTTAATATTGCGATCATTCACTATGTTTTCAATTATTACATAATGTATTATTTTTGAATGATTATACTTAGAAGAAAGAGGTTTTTATGAAACGTATGATTTACATCCAGTATACGAAGTTGGGCCCATGTTTTTTGACTAAACTTCATATTTCTTGGCCACGGGAAATCGAAAAAGTGATTTTCAACGATAGCGACCACAAATATTAAGATTGAAACATTAAATTGTGTATAGTATATACAAATCTTAATGAAATAAAAGCGTCAAACTGGCAGCCATAATAAATAGTTTTCATTGATAATAATTGTATCATTGTCTTATGGAACTTGTTACGCACTGACTTAGATACAAATTAGCAGATTTCAATTCTGCATGTAATGTTACTAACTCTATCTATCTCCCTACTATAACAAATAGCGAAGATATTTCCAAAAATGTAAATGGAAACCCGATCTCTTGGGAAAATGTGATATTTACTTACACGAGTGGCCAGTCAAAGCTTCTTCACTTAAGTACACCTTTGAGACTCGCAAGACTTGAGACACTGACACAAGCGAAGCGAGTGTATACTGTTTGAAATATACACATCTACGAGGCCTGTTTATAGCTTAGCTGATGTGAAGTAACAACTGTTTTAAACTAACTTACTTTACTGGATATCCCTTGATCTATCAACACAATTTAACATTCCTTGCAAGACCCAAGAAACCAATTTTTGTGAATTACATTTAATGGATCTGCTTGCATTAGATTGTATGATGGGGCTGGGTAAGTACCATAATGGAGTCTATCAACTTGTTAATTTTAAACTATATTTGCAACAGATAGAATACAACATCTCACAAAAATAACGTTTACTCAATCAAACGCGTTTCAACAACAAAGTTGCCATCCTTAGTGATTACATAGTTATTGTAGCTCATGTATCACTAAGGATGGCAACTTTGTCGTGAAACGCGTTGATTAAGTAAACGATATTTTTGTGAGATCTTGTGTTCAAATTTTATTCTATCTAATACATAGTTATTGTAGCTCATTATCACTGAGGATGGCAACTTTGTCGTGAAACGCGTTGATTAAGTAAACGATATTTTTGTGAGATCTTGTGTTCAAGTTTTATCTATCTAATACATAGTTATTGTAGCTCATTATCACTGAGGATGGCAACTTTGTCGTTGAAACGCGTTGATTAAGTAAACGATATTTTTGTGTGATCTTGTGTTCAAGTATTATTCTATCTAATATTATCCAACTCAATATTTATTTATATATTTGCAAACGGCAAATTTATAAACTATAATTTATAATACTGGGTACTATAAAAAAATCATACGCCACAGTTCTCTTAATTTCCACACATTTATGTTTAATCTAGGCTACTCTTAAAATCATAAAAGAGTAGCTCTTTCCATTAAATGTGTTTTTGTCAGAGAACAAGTAATAAGGAAACAAGAGTCAGCTCAACTAACTGTTTAAATTGCTATTAGAGGACTAATCTTCGCCTACTGTCGACCATAACGCGTACATGTGCGTAGTAGGCCTGTGTTTCAATTGGGAAGCCCGTTCCGTGCTATAAAACTCAATTGAGAACGTACAGTAGCAATTGTAGTCAACTGCAATAAACGTAATAGAAACTTCAAAGGGGCATGTGTTCACCAATATCTCATCCAGTTTATAATTTTATCTTACAGACAATGGCATCCGTTACGTTAATGCTTGATGTTTTACAACTTATTAATTTAGTACTCACCCAACAAAATGAATGTGTTGAATTGTTGTTGTTTCATTTGTCGTTTCAGGGTGACATGTACTGGGTTGTCCATTAATGTTTGACTTGTTGTGGAACAGTTATTTTTAGACTGGTTTGATATCTGTAAAAATATACAAAACATTTTCAAGTAAATATCTTCCAAGCAAACAAAATAGAAGCTAGTTTTAAAAAATTTGAAGTTATTACAATATTTTAATTAACTAGATTTTTATTAGTGATACAAACATTTTTCTGATTTTTTAAAGTTAAAAATAAAGAGAACAATACAATATCAAAGAAGAAACAATGATAGCTATTGTATAGCAAATTGTAAACCATCTATCGCTATGCAATGATAGTGCCATCGAATGAAAGCTTTATAATCATGCCGAAAATGAAAATTTCATTTTCAATTGTCTTTCTCTCCTCATCCGTATATTATTGTTAAAAACAGTTGTCACACAAGTTCTATGAACAACGAAATTATTTATATCACTACTTTCTTCTATTCGGTTAGGCCCTAAAAATCTTCGTAGATTTGTAAGATGTTACGGCCAATGTGTTAAATCAGGCATTGTATACAATACCCAGGCATTATATAAATAGCCTAAAGTTGGCAGGCAAGCACACTCGTATTTCATACTTTGTCTAAGCATTCTATAGAATGCCCGCACCACTTCAGGCAGAATTTGGAATACCTGTTTATCCATGGCTTTCAGATTAGGTTTGGTTAGGTTAGGTTAGGTTGATTGATTGATTGATTATGTTTGGAGTTTAATGGGTCGTTTAGAGACCAGCCCTGGCACCTACGTTGTGCAACTAAAGCCTCCTCATTCTAACATAGCAGGTTTGGTCCCCTTACGAGTTTAATTAATCCACTAACTAGCTGTTCCAACGTTAGTTTCCCAGAAATCTGGAATCCAAAAACCTTTCGCCTCTTATTGGTTAGGGGCTCACAATTGAAAATTAAGTTGTTTCCAGTCTCCTCGTCCCTCCCGCACAGTCTACGCATAGTTTCGTCCTGATAGGTTCTTATCCTGTGCAAATGCACTCTCACATCACAGTGTCCCGTACTCAGTCCGAGTTGCCCCCTACTTCGGATCATTATCGTCTAGGCCTACTCAGGATTACATGAAGGGGATGTACTATGGTTGTGCCTCTTAAAGCTTCCTCATCTTTGCTAATGTTGTGCATGAACCCATCTGTTTATGGCCATCTTGTCCACACAAACGGACATACCTAAAGTTAGCTCAGGTCCTACAAACTCTGTAAGACTAGGTTACGTTGGGTTAATTTATTTCAGTAAATATTTAGTACGCACACATCCTATTTCCTCCATGTCATATTTTTTAAATTGCAACAAAAAATGTTTTGAGCAAATCTGTTTATTTAATACTTTGCCTAAAGAACCGTAGGTATTTTACAAAATGCCTAAGCAAAGTGAGTAAAGATCTAACAAAATTGCTTTATTTTATACTTTCCAAAAATGTTTAGACAATGTATAGAATACCTGGATTTTATACATTACGTTAACATTTATATTAAAATATTAAACCGTTTCCACTCGCTACGCTCGTGTCAGTACCTCGGCCTTGGAGGGTGGAAATTGTATTCAGAAACGTCCAGTCAACACGTGGGGGTGGCACTGACCTGCCTTTATTGAGTACGTTCATATTAATTTACTTTCGTCGGTCACTACTTTGTTGATTTTTTTGGTTAATTGATTATTGGAATTATTTTGTGTTTTGTATTTTGTCTAGTGTGTATTGACTGACTATTGAACAGTTTTTGTTGATTTATTTGTTGTATTGTTTGTGTAAATTTGAAATTGACTATGGCTTTGCAATTGTTTTTGTCTACGGCCATAAAAATAAATAAACCCTAAAAATTATATTTTCTAGAGAGGTTATGGTTCGAAATTACATTTTTCACAATAATGTGACATCCCTACAATAATAAATTGCAAAATTAATGTCAAAAACGTAATTTCCAACCACAAAACTTCCCAATAAAATGTGATATTAGTATAGTTTTACGAGATTCATCAGGACCAAGTTATCGACACGAGCGTAGCGAGTGGAATCTCCTTTTATATGCGTATGTTTTGAGACCCGTCAAGGCCGAGAAAATGACGAGCGAAGCGAGTGGAGGCCATTATCTAAAGGATCGTTAAGGCCTATCAATAAACCAGTGACACACAATTAAGAGGTTCAGAAAACCTGGTAATAACTGTTTTATCAAACTTACCCTACTGGATGAGATTCCTTTACCTACACGGCCCAAGGAACAACTTTTGGGCGTTACATTTACAGGGTTTTATTGTATGACGGGGCTGGGTAAGTACCTTGAGTTCACCCATCAATTTGCTCTATCTGTAAACAATCCCAAAGTCAGTCAGCAAAAAAAGCAGTTTTACAAAAAGATCAAAAGAAATTTGCGGTCTTTCATCTCCAGTAAGCCTATTCTCATTGTACTGTACTTATTCGGTCCACCCCCTTCATTTCCACTTTACTCCCCAGCTTCACGCATTGGGTTGCTCAGCCAAATTTAATTGTATTTCACGTTATAGATTTTACCACAGACTCGGCACTGGTTATTAATTAAAACACTATTCAGCAGTTTAGCGATACATTCTCTCAACGCACAGATGTAACACGGCCAATAAATTAATTACTCGATATCTTCATTCTCACGTTCAGGCTCTTTGGGTGGTCCCTGCTACTGGGCTAACAATTCCAATTACAACCTACATATGGCGCTCCTAAATCATTCTTTTTACAACACATCTTGCAATCATTTTAGTGGCAATAATTCCTTTTACCGTGTGCTTTTCGTTTGATCGAAATTCTATGTAAACTTGTAAACAATCTCTTAAATGTTTTAAATTTACAGTCACGTTTAGGTGTGGAGGGGGGGAGAAAGGGTTGTGGGGAATTTAGAGTGAATTAGTTATAAGTGAAATATATTCTGTCATTAGTAAATGGTTTTGAAGTAAAGGAGATATATTATCAAAGAGGTTGAGACAAAATTAATGCCATGTAAAAAGATCTAATGAGAGGGGTGAGCATTTTCAAATATAAATATTAAATTGTGTAATATATGTGTAGAAAACCAAAATGATACTTCCTTGTTGAGGCGGAAAACGCCTCGGGTATTGTCACCTTATACAAAAAAAATAAATAAAGACCCATAGCCCTCGAATACTAAAAGCGTCAGGGTCGGAAGATAACAAGATTTGGTCAAGTGAGACCTGATAGGAAATACGAAAGAGAGGGATTTAATCCAAGACTAGGTTAGGAAACATGTAGACCCAGTTAGGGTCTTTCGGTAATACCAAGCCCGCACTCACTACAGTGAGCCCCTGAGGGTAGATAAAACATACAGTTTTTGCCAACAATTTTTTTGCCATCCTGTAGTAATATTTCTTGATTATATTTTCAGGTTAAAATTTGTAAATACGATGTCTGAAATTTTAGTTTTGAGGATAACTCTGTCATTTTTACGTTTTTCAATATTCGTAGTGTACAAAAAGTTTTGCAATCAGTCTTTGTTTATGTTGTTTGTAATTTAGTTGTTGATCAAAGACAAAAAACTACTTATTCATCAATCCCTTATAAAAAAAGAAGAAGATGAAATAAATACCCCTAGCCTTCAAATACTCTAATAGCATCAGGTTCGGAAAAGAAAAGAACTTGGTCAAGTGAGAGTTGATAGCAAAGATTCAAGAGAGGGATCTACAATTTAAAAAAAAAAAAAAACTACATCCAGTTAGCCTCCCTCGATTTACATATCTACTCTCTTATAAACCTGGGGGGGGGGCTGATATGTTTAAATTTTAAAACGTAAAAATATGTTTAATATTGTTTTGGTACACCCTGTAGATAGCCCTAATCAAGAGTATTCCATTGATGTCTATATCACTTTTCTACGCCAATTAGAAGCTGAGATATTGCAACATATCGAGAAACCCTGTGTATTAGCACAATTTGTTGGTTATTCATTTGTCTAATAATTGAAATATTAGTGTACATCCCGAAAATAGACCTTAGAGTTCTACATAAAAACCTGTTTTATCTCAAACGAATTAATTACTTTAACAATGCTAAGGATATTTATAGATCTTGATCGATCGAAGAAATCGTCAAACTTGATGTTATTAAAGATAATTTATTACAATCTTGACATATACCATTCCTTTAATACGCATCTGTGAACTATAAAAGTCATTTTAAAATACGAGAAAAAAAATATATTCGTAAATTCTTCTAAATTTAATGCCTATTTAATTGTCTCGGCCTGTCTTTGGTGATATGTGGACCAGCAGTATATTTTTTTTTCTATAATGATGCGGCTCGTAAAAATAAAAGTTAAAGAATGGGACAGAAAATTACAGCTAATGTATCTTGATGGTTTATAGACGACGCCGAAAATAGAAGAACCCATACCTCTCTAGATGACAACCTAAATTACAAAATGGCTGACTCTTAGGGTGTTGCGTTACCTGGGGTGAAGAAATAAATTAAGGTTGAAAACTTCTAGTCACCTTATCATTTCTTTCTGAAGGTTTAATGTAGGAAACATAAGAAGTGACGATACAACAAAATGAATGAATGATTAAAGATTTTAAACCGCTGACATTATGAAATTTGATATAGGAATTCAAACAAAGGAATTTATAAAATGGATTTTTGACTGAATTTTCGAGAAAATATAATAATTTTGTTTGAGAAGTGAGGGGAGTTTGCTTCGCTATAAAATCTTTTTAGTAACGATCTATTAATCCATCCTCAAGGCACAACTTTCCATACAGTTTCCATCTGTATGGTCTTTCCTATAAAATCGTTATTTAGGGTTAAAAATATCGGAAGTGGAAAAATGTTACGTGAAAACTGCTCGCCTGGTGGAAACTTATGTAACACAGTATACGAAGTAAAGGTTTAAGTTTGGTAAAATTTGATCCTCCGTTTTTTACCTAATCTTCACGTTACATGTCCTTAAGAAACAGAAAAGGTGGTTTTCGACAAGCCGTCCGTCCGTCCGTCGTCGTTGTCGTTGTATGTAAACACGATAGCAGCCACAAATATTAAGATAGGAACATGAAATTTGGTATAGAGGACTAGAGTGAGCTCATATACAACTGTATAGAAATTCATCAAAATCGATTAAAAAATTAGAACATTTCGTCCATTTTTAACAGTTTTTTGTTCGTATCTCGTGTGTTACTCAAACTGTAATTCATTAAATTAGATAAAACTATGCAGATTTCGATTCTGCATGTAATGGTACCAAACGTACCTCTCTAGGATGACAAATAGCGAAGTTATTATAAAAAAATGTAATTTCGAGCTTCCAAAAAAAAAAAGTGATATTCGTATAGTTACGAGATCCGAGTCACCGATACGATCGTATCGTGTGAAGGCTTCATCATATATGTGGAGCTTCAAGGCCGAGACACTGACACGAGCGAAGCGAGTGGAGACTTTCTAACATCTACTAGACCCATTAACAAACTTATCCTATTGAATAAGACACATTAATCGACCAATACGATTTAACATTTCCTACAAAGCTGACATGACTCTAGGTAAGTCCCATGTTGGCGGGCGGTTATCACCTTGTCACATATACCTACACAAGAGACATACTTATATATTTTTTTAAACTCCCACTTTTGGCGGACGGGTCGTGGACGTGACTCTAAATTAGGATAGTGAAATTTTACCTAACTTAAACTAGAATTTCGCCCGTTATAAGCGATGAAAATAATGTAATGTCTATATTTATTTACTGTGTGCCCTTGGCATTGGACAAAACGTGATGGCCAAAATAAATGTACTTCTCGTATAGACTATACCCTACAGATGGTGTGATCGAGTGCCAAACTTGACTTTTTCAAACTTCCTTTATTCTAAAATAGTTCTGTGCCAAGGCTAGTTCTGACGACAAACACGGGCGGCAGCAGGTGTATACACAAGGTACGGAACAAGACTTACAGAAACTATTTACAAACTAAATAAACTGTTATTTGAGAACAAATATTATGATTACTTAAATATGTTGAGCAAACTTTTGAAAAAATAATACACAACAAGTAATGAAACAAGAATACATATCAACGAGAAGACATATCAAAGACTCCTAGAAAACAAGCACTATGCGAGAACATTTTTATTGTCCTTGCCTCTTCAAGTCACCGATCTCCATATGGTTTTATCGTAAATTAAAAAATATACCGCACTGGTAAAACAAATATGAAAGGAGGCGGTACGGCAGTAATAACCAGATAAGGATATTGTTGAAATTTTGTTATCCACACTATCACACGTTGAAGCTACGGGTATTAAGCTTGAGCTCAACAGCAAACACACTACACTCGTTTCATCGTACTCCGGGTAATATAAGACACCTGTGATATAGAATCTCCTGTTAACTCCTTACAAACATTTCATAGCCGTGGAATTAAATTCAAAACACACACGCTGGAGCTGCAGACATACAAATTCGAGTGGGGACATCCTTTATCGCTACATCAAACAATGCTATACTACTGGCTCCCCCTGAACCATCACACCTTAGCACTCACAATACAGAGGACATCCTTCACACGGCTATTGCTAAAGGTTTGACGGTGTCACCGCAGCTGCACGTAGATCGGAATCTGAACTCAAATCTAGTAATCCCGTCATGTACATACCCCAGAATAACCTATTTTCCGTTTAGCTCTGTTACAGACCAAAGGGTTCACTGCAGCGGCATGAGCGAAGCCGTCGCCACCAGAACGCAGTTCCATGCAGTCTAATTTTTCAACCTTATTTCAGTTTCCAGTAGCCAGCAGAAGAAGATGTAGTTTATAGCGCCTCCAATAAATTCACTAACAATAAATTCTAATAAATTTGTAAGCTAACCTACTTATCCTTTACCTTGCACACCACATCCACCAAACCTGGGTCTTCCATGATTTGTCGCGAGGTTTTACCTGACTGGACTCTGTCCCAGTTTCGTATTTACTTCGCCCTTCGCTCGGAGACATAACGTTCTGTTTTTTTTTTTTTTTTTTTTTGTTTTTCCACACTTACATTCTCGACATGTCTATGGAAAGAGCTTCTCAGCTTGGTACATAGAGAACTTCTACTGTTTTCTTATTCTACGCAATAGGAGTACTAACAGGAAGGAAGCTGAGGAAGAATCTCACATTACTTAGAAAATCGGATTTCTCCGTTTGTCTTTTGAAGATTTTCCACCTATTCTACGAAATTTATTTAAAAAATCATAAAAAGAGGCTCGATAAGAGTACCGGTTAATTTAAATAATAAACCTCCCAGGCTGTCTAATGAGTATGGACTTCGCAATCCCGAGGGGACCTAACTATATCTGCATCTTTTTTCATGTAGTCTTGGATCAGATCCTTCTCTATTAACTTTCCTATCAGGTCTCTCTTGACTAACTCTTGTAACCAACTCAGCCATATTCAATTTAATACGAGCAGACCCTCTACATGTAATATCTAAAAGTTGGTTTCTTGAATTTTAGACGAAATACTAAATTTTATTAGTGGATAACGGGGTCTACTCAAAAAAGGCGAAAATAATCTATATACTTTTAGACATTAAATTTTCTCTGTTCTCATATTAATTTGTCTTGTATATTGAACCTTTAAAATTATTTATCACATGGCTGTCATTTACAATCTCTTTCTACCTCCAAAATTAGGGAAATTTTTTAAACTTAACAAAAAGGTAGAGTAACTGGCTCATAATACATATGAGGAACAACATTTCAAAATTAGTCAGGAAATCTCCTTAGGAGCTCATCTATAGTGTGTATGGGCTGGGATTCTAGCTGGATCTACACCTTTATTCATGTAGTCTTGGATTAGAACCTTCTCTTTAACTTTTGTATAATTCATCTTGGGTTCTTTTCTGACTCTGACGCTATTAGAGTAGAGTATTCAATAGCGGGAGGGAGGATTCTTTATTTTATGTCCTTCCCTTCATTTTTTGTAAGACTGTGATATGACGTTTTCACCGTAAAAAAAAAAACAAAAAAAAAACAGGAACTGGAACTGGACATAAACCGTGAACTAAAATACACAAAGCGTCATTTTCCCAATTTTTGAATCATCAATCAATGGAGCCCGGTTAGTTCAGAGTTGGCCTAATCTATCAACAACTCAACTAATGTGCTAAAATTCGAACCAGCAACTAGTCTACAAGTATCAATAAATAATACATAATGAGAAGTTGTTTGCTTATAACTTGATCATAACAATAGGCTGTTATCTGAAGTGTTTGTGTTATATTTCTAAGAATAATACATCTAAAATATCTGCAGCCTATTTCATCAATTTTCGTACATAACAAGAATTGAAATACACGATAAGCAGCTGATACAGTAATACGGAAGACATGAATTATGCCTCATTTTGTGTGTGTTGCTTGTTGCTATCATTGACCTTAGCATTAGTATACATGGTGTTCCAAAAATACCTAACAGATTTAATTTAAGTATAAGTGGAAATACTTGTTTAGAAGCTACAGGTATTTTGAAATTTGAAAAATAACCATAATTTATTTTAAAGTTTGCCGACTTTTCTGATTGATTATCTTGTACAATTGATCGTAAAACCAAATTTGAATAAAATTGTGACGTTTACATCCTTTATCAACAAACGCAAACGTCTTAAAAACGATTTTGATTAACTCTTTCTGAAATTAAAAGATTTAAAACTCAAACTATTGTGTGAAACAACAAGAACATATGTATTTCATAAATTTTCGTACATACACGATAAGCAGTTGATACGCAAACAAGGAAGAATTGGTCAAAACATGAAATATGAAAAAAGATTACACGAAAAAAAGTGTATATCCAGCTAGGCTCGCTGGAGGTTAAGTTTAGGTTAGGTTAGGTTAGGTTAAGTTAGATTAGGTTATGTTAAAAACTAAAGCAACCTTCACTGCCATCATTCAAACTTCAAGAACTTGCTCTCGAAGTTTGTACGTTCTTTTTAGATACACATTGTGTACCAATTGTTGTTCCCCTAAATCAATTTGTATTTTATTCCCCCTAAAAGCGAAAACCTCTCAATCAACATCGCCTGATGAAAACATAAAGAAAATAACATAAACTAAAAATCCCTAGCCTGATACTTTAATAGCACCAGGGTGAGAAAAGAACGAGAGAAAGGATGAAAGAGAGGGATCTAACCCAGGACACGAAAAGGTGTAGATCCAGCTAGGGACTAATTAGAAGTGACCTACTGAAGGGTTAAATTGTAATTTAATTTCAAATACTCAAACCAGCTCGACACTAAGATTATTTGCCATTTTCTCTTTTGTTTTAATCATTCTTAATAATCCGCTGTTAAATCTACAGTATTGGAATAATTAATAATTCTCCTTCACTGCAATGGACTCTCAGTCAGAAAATCATACTTTCTGGTACGTAAAAGCACAATGATCATACAAACCCAGCAACAAACCATGTCGTCTCATTTGACAAAATTCTTCTACTCTATCCCCAATCTACAGTCTCAATTAAAATTGTCTTGAGGAAGAAGTTGTAGAAAGAAAACTTCCTCCCTCCAAACACAAATACACATGAAGCAACTGTTTACGGTTCAGCGACCACCAGGTTCCAGGAACCCTGATCTTGGCACCGTCGACAATACTGACAGCTCCCACCTGCTTGGCATCGTAACCCACGAATTAAACAACCGTTCGGATAACTTATTTATTTTAGGACCACTTAAAAAGTGAACGGTTTAAACGCGTGTCAAATAACGTGACTTTTGCCAACATCGGTGCAAAATATTTTAAGGAAATGGAAAAGAATGAAATTTCAAACAGAAAGAGTAAATTCTGTGACTGACGAGGTTAAATCACCAATATTGAAATTGTTTTTGTTTGTATAGAAATTAATAACAGGTTTTTTTTCCATATTTAATTATTTATCTTTTTGTTATGAAATCTTTTTGTTGTTTATGAAATGAAAGGGAAAACACTAAATACTTTACAGCAAATACTTTACTTTAAGACATTGTCTACAGTTGGTTAGATGTATAATGGGCGTCCCACCTAAAATGTTACAATAGCTAACTTTTGAATTATAAATATGTTAGAGTACTTTAAATGGGGAACCTTTTTTTCTTTTCAATGAAGTTCAAAATCCATTTTGTAAAATGTTAAAAATTGCCGCCATTTTCCAATATGATTTTTCCGTTCATTGGACCTTTGAATGCTTATATAACTTTAAAAGTGAGGAATTTATCGAAAAACTGTGACCACCATAAAAACTGTTACTCTTGTAAAAATGTACGTAAAAATCGTGTGTCACATGTACGTCTTCCTGTTAAAAATAAAATAAATTTTTATTCAATATGACGGATCCAAGATGGTGGACAAAAATTTAAAACCTAAAAAAGTATAATATTTTAAACTACGTACATTCTAATTTGTTTCTGCCTCCAAATATCTCTCAAGTTGCATTATAAAGCCGTTTCCATATTTAAAACTCACCCTGTATATAATGTATATAGTAAGAGTGTGTGTGTGTGTGTGAGAGAGAGAGAGAGAGAGAGAGAGAGAGAGAGAGAGAGAGAGAGAGAGAGAGAGAGAGAGAGAGAGAGAGAGAGAGAGAGAGAGAGAGAGAGAGAGAGAGAGAGAGAGAGAGAGAAGGGGAGCACAAATAGCGGCCATTTTAAACTATATTTGATTCATATCTCGTGCGATATTCAACATATAACACTCCTGTACTAATTAGACAAAGGTTTGTAGTTATCATGTAGCCTAATGTTATCAACCCCACCTCTCAAAGATTATAAGTAGCGAAGTTATCATCAAAAACGTATTTTCTAACCGTGACACCCTATGTGATATCGTATAATCACGAGATCCGGTAGGGCCGAAATACTGACATGAGCAAAGCGAGTGGATCCGCCTAGCCGATAATACAATTACGAGGTTCAGAAAACCTGTGTAATAATTGTTTTAACCTAACTTAGACCCCGTGATCTACCAATACAATTTAACAATTCCTACAAGGCTCAAGAAACCATCTCCGGGGTAGTACATTTAGAAGGTCTGCTCGTATTATTACACTTTATGATATGACTACTTGTTTATTTTTTCAGCAAAGAAATTAAATTCCGTATGGAAAAATATATAATAAAATTTCCATATACAGAAGTGTATTCAATCTATTCACCGACAGCATGTCACAGTACTCCTGTGGATTTATTTCTGACTGACAATTTGACGTAAATCTTGAGTCTATTTCAAGTAAAGAAAACACTACACCATAACCACACGGGTCCGTATGTTTCATGTAAATCTGATAAGACTAGTCTGAATGCATGAAACACTTGTCTCCATCTGGCAACAGGCCATTAGTAAATGTTACTTTTTCTTTGCCAATAAATTTCTGAAGATGTTTAAACAATTTAGTAAACAGTGACTTACAAGCTGTTAAATCTTAAATTGTTTATTTTACTAATTTCTGTGTTGAAAGTTTATTTCTGATTTCGTATAGAGTTTTTTTTTATATCTCTCGGGCATCATTATGAAAAGAAAGTAAGGAAAACATAATAAAACCTCTAATACTGTAGAGAATGGTAGAGACTAGATGTAAAAATGTATTGATCTAGCTAATTCCCTCGGGATTGCCTACCCTGTACTCACTATAAGTGATCCCCTAGAGAACTTCAAGATAAACTGGAAGGGATGTTAAATAATATTTCTAGACGGCTTTTCAGTCAAGCAACGTGTAGTCAGCATATCTAATTCCCATCGCTGTAGTTCTAGCTTTCGCTACCAGAATTCACCACCATCATAACTCGCGATTTTTCTTCAAGTGTCAAAATTCGAGACCTCTCACACAACAAGCGAGAGCGGTAGACACTATACCACTGGTGAGGGAACTCTCAAGCGTTACCCATCCGTTAAAATGATCTAAAATGCAGATATTCTGCAGCATATAACATCACTGAAATAATTACTATGAAGGACTTTAAAAAATATGTTTAAAACACACCACTGCCTCTTTCTACACTCTGATATTGTTATCACTACCTACATACTAGTTCTTTGTTAGTAGAGCACAGTCCTACAAACTGGACAACAAAAGGTTCATTCTATCAAAATGACGAGGTTTTAAAGTTTACAATAAAGTATGTGCTAGAACCACACCCTAACCTAACCTAATCTAATCTAACCTAACCTGCACTTGGTACCTATATTATTTAAATTTTTTAAATGTACCTATTTTACTACAAAATGACACCAAAACCAGGTTTGTAAGTACTCTGTATAAATTTATATGAATTTACTAAAGTCCTTTTTGAAGGACTATATATTGTATGTTTAAAAACGAGCAGGTATAAGTAAACACATTTCAAGACAGGTCTACTAAAAGGAACTAAGGGTTTAAACTATAAAAAGTAACCTTTAGATTTTTCTTTAGTTTGGCGAAACGCTGAACAGATTCTCATGAAATGATTCTTAAATAATAGGCCTAGCTTTAAGTTGGCACTTTCGAATGCAAATAACCTCTCCGTCATCATCACCATAAAAAGAAACAAGCATCTAGCCCTCGAATGCTCTCATAATGTTGGGGTCGGAAGAGAACAAGAATTGGTCAAAGGAGACTTGAGAGGTGAGATGAAAGAGAGGAATCTAACTTAAGACTGACGAAAAAAGGGTGTAGATACAGCCATGCCAAACACCCCCCCCCACACACACACACAAGATATATCAAAAACATGAAAAATAATTAAGTTTTTACACTATGAGTGATGTTTTAAAAAGAAAGGCATAGTTACCTCTGGAATGGCACACCCGCAGTAACTATAGAAATAAGTCCCTGAAAGGGATTTGACTAAAATCCGTGTAGGCCTAGTTAATAAAATGAAGCAAACTAACATGCACAAACTTTACGAAACATTTCTCTCACACACATAGACAAAACCGAAAACAAATTAAATTATAAAATTCCAACAGGGAGAAGCTACCAAAATAAAACATTTTGTTAAAATTAAAACTCTAAGAACCAAACAATACTATTTGGCATCTATCTCCTCAAAAATAAAGTTAGTCCAGTATTGATATAAAAATTTTAATCGTCAAATTATAACTGTTTATAAGAGAGACATTCAATTCAAAGTTTGGTAAAATATTCCAATCAATTCGATAGGTCAAACTTTGCAAGTAGGTACCATAAGGTCAAAACTCTAAATTACAATTTGTTCAAAATCGGCTATAACGGTTTTGATCATATTTTACTAAAAACGAAGCATCTGTTTTTAAAATTATAGCTTGCGGGTCTGTTCAAGAAGAGGACCGCCACTCGTAAACAATTATCTATTGACATAAATAGAACAGAACCTAACCTGACAGAACAGCTGAAACGTTGTAGGCGTACATTAAGGATAGTATTTTACCAGGAACGGAAAGAATGTGGAATCAGTAGAGATTTGTTAGATTCCTACTTACATCAATTAATGAGACGCCGTAGGTACAAGTATGAAGATCTGTTTGACACCATCTGGAGGGACATCAATTTATATTGGGCTCAAGAACAAAGAACGTGCATTAATATATTATGTATAAAGTAGTTAGGTTAGGTTATGAAACTTTCTGGATAACACTGTTTGAGTGGTGTCCCTCTTATTGAACGGACCCCGGCTTGCTGGTAATTTAAAAAATCCTATTGCGATCAGAGTTGATTTTGTTATTTTTTATGTGAATCGTAATTTTCTGTTTGCTCTTTGATAGATTCATTTAAGTAACAAATTTTCATCGATTTTGTGATATTACAAATTTTACGACAACGCCTATATCATTGTTAATTTGCCTGTACCCAAACCGGAATTTGTGAGAGAATAAAGGACATTAGGGTTTGTTTTAACTAATATATTTGTATAAACACCTTACGTCGTCTTTGCGATTCTTTTGTTGTGTCACTCACTACAGCAGATTTCGCCGATCAATGCGGCATTATCAGATGGAAATTACAGATTAAAAATTTTATTAACTTGACGTGCTCAAACAGAATCCAATTTAAATGTTCAGTGTTTACGTATTGTAGGTATATGTTTTTATAATGTTCTGTAATTTTCACCTGATGATGCCGCACCAATCGACGAAACAACTATAATGAGAAACACACCAAAAGAATTGAAAAGACGGACACAAGGTATTCATACACATATATTAGTATATTTAGCAATTCGGAGGCATAACTGAAATTCTTTAATTTAGAGACCACATTTGAGTAAAATTGATCAAAACCGTTCAGCCATTTTTGATAAAATTGGATTTTAAGTTACCTCTTAATTTTGGTTATTGAAAACACGCGCTTAATTTTTTTGTAGATACCCCTCATTATACCTAATTTAAAAATAACAATCAAAAGAGTACCTTAACAAACAAATATCGTTAGAAAACTTTTCAGACTTAAGGGCGAACTACTGTTTTTAAACGCGAAATATCTTTCGATCAACCGCCTTAAAAAAATAAGTTAAAATAAAGACTCGAATGCCCTTATAGTGTCGAAAGCGAACAAGAGGGATCCGATACGAAAGATGAAAGAAATGCATTTAACCCAAGACTAAATGAATAAAGGTGTAGATCCAGCTAGATTACCTCGGGATTGACAAAACCGTGAAAGTGAAAGAGTTTCACCCATTGGATTTTGGTACCTACAGAATGGCCCCCCCCCCGCCTACCGTAAGAATTGAGTAAAATTCACAAAACGTTTCCTTCATAACAACCTAAAACAAAAAAACTAATTCAGTCTATGAAGAGGCTATTAATAAAAATTTCACCCCTACTGGGAATGATGAGGATTGGCAGAAGGACTGTCCTGAAGCCTGTAATAGAACTAGTGACATTTCCGACGAGGGATGGAAACTAATTATGCATGACAGACCGAGAAGCCTTCTTTGATTTACGATGGTACAACTTTGTCACACCAGAATGCAGTTCACATGTCATTGCCAATACAATTAGGCGAGACAGAGTTAACATATACACCCTACGCGAACATATATAAAAATAAAACTATATTTTTAATTTAAAAAATACCTGAGTGGTTTTTTTTAGAGAAATTTTATTTCATACATATAAAATAATATGAATGTAGAATATTTAGAGATATATTTGTTTGAGATCCCTTGAGCTCTAAAAAGTCTTTTTGTAATGATAATAGTTTGTCGTCTGCGCAGTGGCAGTGCTTTAAAACCCGAACCCGTAGACTGGGCACATTTTGACCAGTACAACCACGCTAGTCCGGCTTTGTGGCCGCCGGTAATGAGTCCATTTAAAATGATGCTTCACAAACGAAATAGCGAATAATTCGTACAAGTGATTGATTGAGAAAGTGGAGGCTAAACATAGGCATTAAAAATAATTAAGGGAATAAAAATTACGTCTTTTTGATTAATTTACTTTTTATTTACATTTTAAATTAAATAGTAAAATACACTTTACAAATACACAAAAATTACATTTCCTAAATGAAAGTTTTAAATCTTGGCTTTAAATCTTTTAAAACATGTTTTTCTGTAACAAAATTCCAACATTTATATTTTTTTGTTTTTGTAGAATCGGGCCGGATTACAGAGAGGGCCGGACTATCGATAGTCCGGTTGAACGAGTTTGTGCTAGACATTCTTTTATAACTGTTTTGATACCAATAATAACTACAATAATCATTATTACAAATTTCACAAAATTTGATATAATGATTAACAAACTTCAGATAGACATAATTCTAAAAACCACTTTTTGGACTCAGTTGACCTCAAATCTGCAAAATACCTGTTATCGATTTTCTGACCTATCACATGACTAAACATTCGTATTCTACTGATGGAAATAAAGAAGAAAAAACATGTGAACATATCTTATAAAATGGTTAGTTACGGTATCTATCTAGCCGCCAATTTGTATTTTTAAAAAACCATATCTTTTGAACGTCAAATAATACAGAGTTGAAAACTTACAAACTACTTAACCTATTAAAACTGAATTTGAGAAAAATTATCAAGCTATTTCTTTTATTCATTTCAAAATGGTAGCCATTTAAAATGTTTAAATGCTAAAATGTTTTATTTAATTCTGAATAGGACTAAATAAAGTTTATAAAAATTCAATACAATTTTTTTTAAATCAGTTTTTGATTAAGAAAATATTCTTTGTAATATTCCAAAAATAGAATAAAATGATAAATGCTAACAAAATAACAAATATCAGTTAGCTATTGTAATTATTCGAAATTTCTTTCTCTATAATGAACACAGCATCCTGCCCGAATTAAAATTTTCGGTCCCTTTCCGTATTATTTCAGGATCGTTTCGTATAAATATAAAAATATATTGTGAATTTTCGTTTTATGCTAATGTTGGGTATTGTAGACAACTACCAAGAAATTATTTTCAGTTTTTACTCAATAACTCGATTATTCTTTAATGTATACACAATTAAAAAAAAAATTGTTTACATTATATTTGTCGTTAAAAGATTAATTGTCTCGAACATTTTTGTAAAATTAACAATTTTTGAGACATTTTAAATGGCCGCCGTTTTGAAATAAGTACAGGTAATCGGTTTAAACTTTTTCTCAAATTGAGTCTTTGTATCACTAACTAGCATGCAAATTGTAACTCTATCATTTCCCTTTCAAAAGATACGAATTTTTTGTTCAAACACTAGATAATCAACTTCCCATTTTTGGGCTTATGTTGGTTAACTTTTTCTTTATTTTTATCACAAAGCTTTTTTGTTTCTTTGTGGGATACCGTGCATATCAAATCCGGAGACGCTAGTAATATGTAATTTAGTGACAAAAATACAAAGCATAATGTAGTGATAGATAAAAACACATTATAGCAGTATCAAATTTGCTATTTATAATTGAACTCGCGAAATGTTAAATTATTTGACCCGTCCTTAATGGATCTCAAACAGATTTGTTTAGCCGTGGAAATTTCCCGTTGCACGTGCTGCGCGCTGCGTCAATCTAACGAACTAGATATTTTATACTTTAAATTATTATTTAAATACACTCTGCAATAGCGATATTTTATATAAATATCCAAATTTTTCCTAATAAGTAATTAACAACACCAATTCCGCAACCTTTAAGGAGACGTTTCAACAACTAATTTGTCATCTTCAGTATTTTGTTTAATATCTTGAGAATTAGTAAAGTTATAAAATTAATAACAACGAGAGCTTGTCGTCTTTTCTTCTCAAATAATTTATACAAAAACTTCCTTCATTCCCTCATTCACTCACCCTCAAAATAAAATAAAATCCGACCGGAACTATTTGCCAT
This sequence comes from Aphrophora alni, assembly GCA_963513935.1. Taxonomy (NCBI): domain Eukaryota; kingdom Metazoa; phylum Arthropoda; class Insecta; order Hemiptera; family Aphrophoridae; genus Aphrophora; species Aphrophora alni. Next base: position 142,029,483 of record OY740767.1, on the reverse strand, counting down.
CAAAAACTGTTAGGAAGTTGTTAGTCAAAAGGTGAAAATGAATGAACACCGTCTTTAAAACTTGCTTCGCGTGCACCATAAACACGTCCGTAAATCTTATTTTTTTGTTTAAATTAAAGTTCTTAATGATGGCAGCCAAGATACATTTTTGTTCTAACGTGAATTATTCCTTATCAAAAATATTTTTGCTATTTTCTACACAGGTTTGTACAATTAATCTCACTTTAGTGAGATAAAACAATAGCCAATACTCACGCACCGCTATTTTTGAAGAAACATTTTGTTTGGGTTCTTAGAGGGTATCAGATTTTTTTTTTTTTTTTTTTTTTTTTACGGTAGCTTAGTAGTACTCATCTCCGATCCAACCAATCACCAATTTAAAGTTATCGAAAAAAATCCACTCAAGATATTGTCGAAGTATGTCCACAGATTATATTTTATAAAAATCGGTCCACTCGTTTTGAGTGTAGAGCATTGCACATACAACAGACAACATTACGGGAGAGAACAGACAGACTGACATCATTCTAAAACCCACTTGTTTTGGACAAAGGGAACCTCAACACCTATTCAACATCGATTTGTTTACTCCTCACATAACATAACCTAACCTTCTCTGTAGGTCTATTACGAATTTCTGAAAAAGTAAAATTTAAGAGTGGAATGTATTCACCACACACAGTCAAAAAGCTAAAACGAAAATTGAATGGGGGAATATTACAAGTAATAAATAGGCCTATATACAGTTTGTTCAAAAAATGTCGTATCGAACTTTAAATAGTGGTTATGTAAGTCAAAATAAAAAAAAAGTTTCTATAAACATATGTCCGGAAAAGCACAGTTTTTTAACTGTCGGCCATTTTGTGATTTAAAAAAAAATAATGATACCGGGTAACTATTGAAATTATAAATATTTCGAATCGAGTATCAAGTATTGCAACTTTATCTTATAAATTGTCGAAATTTTTAATTTTTTTAAAGGGTACTGGCAGCATTTTGACATTGCACGAAAGTCCAATACCTTCCCTGTGTCAACAGACGTTAGACTCATAACACGATTCAAAGATATAAAACCTCGCTTTTGCCATGATCCATCGAGGGCAACACAAAGATTTCTATTCAGGGTAACAGCTTCCGCACAACTGCACAAGCCATAGATAGACTCTACATAAGTATACTATGTGGGTGGAGGTGGAAGATTGAGTACAGCAAAGGCTCTGTGCAGCCATATACCCTTTCCCAATTAATGTCATAATATATCATTGGCTTAGGTTTATCAGATGAATTGGGCCTACTAACAACAGAAATCTTCTTACTATTAGTAAAAGATATGTCAGAATGTTTACAACTTTCACAAAATAATCTAAACTTGGTTGCTAAGCTTACTAAATTAGTTTTTGTTATTTTTAGGCTGTGATGGCAAAACTTACATACTGTCATACTTACATAGGCTACATAGGGTATCAGATAGCTCATTAATGGTCATTATTTCATACAATGTGTCAGTATTTTTCTAGTAATATTCAAAGTTCTTATGTAACTTAGAACTAGAAATAGGTGTAGATCTACTTTGTTCACTTGATGTTGTTGGGGTTTCCTCAACAACTTTATTAGCTTTAGGCTTCCCAACATTTTTCCTATTCTTGTAACATCTGTAAGACCCTACTTTTTTCTTATTACCCGTGATAATATAAAACTTATTATTTCTTCTTATATATCGTTTTGCGAAATCTAAGCAATCAATCACAACATAATGTAGACAATCAATTCCCACAAATAAAGTAAACATTTAAATAACTTATATAAGTTAACCTAAAAATAATTTAAAACAGCTGTTATAAATTCTCAAACAACAAAATAAAAGGAATTGGAGAATTTAAACTGTTTAATTTTCCGATATGTAAATATCAATGACAACACAATGTGAATCTGCACAAAGTAACCACTATATAAGGGTACGAACAGAACAAGTGGGTCGCGGTGGATGCTACTAGATAAATCGCGGTCGATGTCGACATCCATGTAAAACAAACACATTGTAGTGAATGGAAGAGAACAGAGCAGGTAAGTCGCGATGGAGGTTTAGCGCGATGCCATCCAGGAGGTTTAACATCGATGCTTTTGAAAATCAAATGAGTTTGTTTTTACATGGATGCTTACTGCGCGGTCTACAAGCATGCTTCCCTGTGATTGGTGCGTTCAAGGCCAAGTTGCCATACCCCTCCACAGCAGATAGCATAGAACACGTCTGGCGTCTGTCATTCCATGCGCTAGGTTACTCTAGTTGCTTTCCATAATCTCTTTTTCGTAATAAGTTCATTTTTGAATTTCAAGTGCTAAATATGATAGCAATTGTGGAGCTCACTCCCGTATTGTGGGTATATTACCTATCAGCCACCACTTGGTGACAGCTGACATTTCATCACTATCATCACTTGACTCGCACAACATCGCAAAAGCACAATCTTCTTGTCATTCAAATTTCATCAAACTACTCCACTTGACAGTGGTCCTAGCTCGACTGAGCAGCGCAGGTAACCTCCTTGCTATGTGCTGTCGACATCGACCTCGACCTAACTAGTAGCATCCACCGCGACCTCCACCTCCACTCGACCCACTTGTTCTGTTCGTACCCTAATTTAAAACAGCTGTTATAAATTCTCAGACAAAATAAAATACAAGGCATCCCAGAATTTAAAAACAGCTGTTTTCGGAAACTGTTATTATTTACCTATATCAGTTGTTATTTAAATTATAAATATATTACAAAATAAGTGTTTCCAAGGGAAATGAATAATTTTCTGCAAATCTGCAAGTAAACACTGTTTAATTTGACACCCCAATCATTAATATTGGGCTTTAAATTAAAGAAAAGCGCGACTATCTCAGAAATACCTTAGTGAATTAAATATGATATCTTGATTTAACGTTAAAATAAATTATCATTATAATTATAATGAACATAAGATAAAAGTTTAACCATTTTAAAAAACGATAATTATCTTTCAGAATTGAAGAGTACTATTCTGATTACGATTTTCAAAACAAGTCATGACGTCACAAAAGTATTTCACAAACATGTTCCGCCATGTTTCATTTTTCAGTTGCCAGCTGAGACATGATGTGGAATGTAAGAAAATTAGTACCAATTCAGACTTGCCTAGTTTGTGATTTTTGTTTTATTTTTCCTAAAGTGATTTCATTTTGATGTTTCCATTTTAATTATCTCGTAGAGGATTCACAATGAATATTATAGTTTATGATGAAGAAAGCATGGTTAAATTTGTAAAAAGTATTGGATCTTATCCTATTTTATATGATACTACGCATCCCGACTTCCATTCTCGAAGAGAGCAAATTGTATATTGGACGAAAGTTGCTAATGAAATGGGAGATGACGGTGAGTAGCTTCTTTTATTCTTAATATTTTGTCTTAAAAATACAACTCTTTAATGTCCAAGTAGGCCTATACTGGTTGAATTAGTTCAAAACAGCTGTTGAATTGTTATTCATGACATAACAAGTTCAGTTTTGTCTTGCAAATTACTGATTGTATGAAATCGGTTAGTAAAAAAAGTAATTTTTATTTCAATAATATCTCTAAAGTTTGAATTATTATTAGTGCTTACATTATAATTCCCCCCCCCCCATTAAATCTAACCATAACTTTGACAGCAAGTTGGGATATGTCCTAATTCTAACCTTGTCAATCTTATCATTGTGTAAATTTAAAATATACCTTATTGTTTTGTATGGCTAGAAGTGCAATCTTATTTTATATTGGCTAAACTGATCTGTAATATTACAAAACTTGTAATCAGGTTGTGTTATTTAAAAGATTTATTTTACAAATATCTATTGTGGATTTTTAGGTTATGTGCATAGTTGCTTGTTCTTGACAAAGGTCTAAGTTATGATTTTTAATTACAAAAGCACAGACAAAAGTAGAAGTTAGAGATAATATTGATTAATAACCAGAGAATATTTTCACACCATTATGAGAGTTGCAATGGGTAGTTGTTTACAAAGAAAGTTCCTATTTTTTAAAGATTTTTTTTTTAAACATGTTCTACATACCTTATTTCAATGAAATAAGTTTTCAACTTGGGGCTAATTATTTCATAGAAAAATAGCAATTTCAAAACTACAGGATTCTAATACTTCTTACATTCATTTTTGACATTGAAGTCAACCAACATTGAGTGTGGTTAGTACTTAGATGGGTGACCGCTTGCACAATATCTTCTTTTTTTACAAATTTACGTATAGGTCAGGTAAGGTAATACGCTTAATGTTATAAGGTAAAAATTCGCTTACATACCTATTTTAATGTGTAATTCACATAATGGACCTTAACCTAGAATAGTTGTAATTATGGTGTTTTTCCGTGAAAAAGTTAACTCCAAGTTGGAAAGTTAATTAATTATTAAGAAATAAGGTATGTAGAACATGTTAAAAAAAAAAATCTCAAAAAAAGCAGTAACTTTCTTTGTAAACAATTGCATTGCATATATTGGACGAGTAGGAACAAACCATAGGCCCTATACCAATCACATTACCCTATATTCATTTGAACCAAAAAAAGTTTGAACTGAAGAACTCATTCGTTTTCTGTTTATGAGTAGGATATTTCTATAATTAGTCCTAGGCCTATTAGTAGGCTACTGTAATGATAAGCTAGGTAAAATATGACTTATGCATATCATATACACAGGCTTTGATCTTGAGTCAGTTCCGAAATAATTTTATCAGATTAAAAAACCATGTTGGTGAACTATTTATATTCGATTAATAAGGTAGGTTATATCTATATTGCAATGTAAGACTCTTTAATATTTTGAAATAACCTCAATATGTTACGGAGGACTGATAGCTTAACTAATCTGTATAAATTTGTTTAGTAGGATATAAAAGATAGACTGGAATATAGGAAATGTTTAGGCCAAATAATAATTCCAATATTGGCTTATTAAAAATTATTTTAATCAAGAACAGTAGATTTTGTTCACAATTTACAAACCAATCGTAAATCAAATTATTGTCAGCTAAATATTATATATAACTTAATGTACAAACATGAGTTAGGAAAATAGAGTATAATATCAAGTGTTACAAACTATTTTGAACGCATAATGAGCCAAGAAGGTGATAATCTACAAGATGCATCTAAAATAAACCTAGTATAAAAGTGCTGTGGGGAGATAATTTGAATACTACCGCAAGGAATGTGTGTTCTATCTTACTGGTGGTAGGTTAGTTTATTTCCACCCTAGTAATCAGTCAGCTATATGCTGATGTAAATGCATTGGCTTTTGTAGTGTGCAACACAAACATTGGCTTAAATTGAGTCAAGAGAAAATGCTGCAAAGTGGATAGATTATCATGGAAACGGAGGCGTAGGTACCACTTAGTATTACCACCCTTCCACATACTTTATGTCATTTCTCGTTGATATTTAACTCATCTAGACTCGCAGTACCTTTCCTTTGGTTGGCACGTAACATAGTTACTATATATTCAAAATCAAATTGGTAACAACAAAAATCTTAACTTTTCGATGTGTCACATGTTTACAACCAGTATGAAAAGTCCCATTTGAATAAATTTCTTCTGCAATAAAGTTGCATAGATTGCTCGTTCACTCGCACAGTATTTAGATTCCCTAGGGTGAAGCTCACTACAGCTGTCATAATGGAAAAGTAATTTTAGGACAGATTAGCTCATCTTTTCTATAAATAACGTATAATGTGTATACACAATATTTGAAAGAGACAGGTTAGGTGTTCTTGATTTTTAAAATGCATGTTATTAACTTTGAATTTAGACTAGGCCTAGACATATTAGATGTAAAACTTGACTTAGGTGTCAAATATTTACTGTGTAATAATATTATATGTTATTAATAGGATGATTAAATAATTTGTACAATAATTAGCATTCATTGCAATTGTTAGGCATGTTTTGCCCAGACGGTACTATGTAGTCCATAAGTGATTTTTAGACCTGCAACTGCTCAGTTTCAATATTGTTTGTGATTATCATGTTTATCGTTTCATATGATCACGAACGTGGGTTCCGAAATCATTGCTTCGGGTTATTGCTTCAGTAATAAACCTAACCTGTTTGTCGTAATTCTTACAACCATTAATTTAATCTACATTTTTGAATACAAAAATCTCTAGAGTCATGTCATTACCGTACTCCGAACATTTTTTTGCTTTCGGCAAAACACTGTGATTGTATAAGAAATTATGCAAAGTGTCTTTATTTCCGGTAATCACTATAAACTTACTTAAAGTTAGCTCACAATTGTCGCACAGAAACGGATTGAAACCGGAACACAGCGCCATTAGAACTGACCCATCCCACCAACCCAAACCTTTCGTATGTTTATTTAAGTTAATAATACTTACTTTGCGAGATAATTATATAGGCTATCATGACAGGTTTGGCCAGGTAGATATATAACCACCTGGCCAAACCTTTCGTTGGTAAACGGATTGAAACCGGAACACGACGCCAATAGAACTGATTTCAAAGGACCGCTTCATATCGCAGCATTGATAAGCCTTTGACTCTGTGTAACTGGTATTTGTTAGTTGTTCCGGGCCTTCAAACATGTTTATCTGTTGTTTGTAGTCCATTGTTGATAACATATCTAAATACTAAAGAAGTTAGAGGTGACAAAGTAGTTGTAAACAATTACCCAAATAGGTTAGGTTAGGCCAGATTATATTAAATATTCAAATAGCCTCGCGAAATTATGCTCTTTAAAACCAGCATGATTAATAAATTCAACTTTAATGTAATAGCAGATATTTCTTGTTGAAACTCCATATTCAAGGATAAAATAAAACAAAAGCTTAAAGTTTCAAATTAGTAGCCCGTCGATGCCGCAAGGTGAAACAATTGTAGCTCATTTATACTATTAAATATTTGAAACTTTAAGCTTTTGCTTTATTTTATCCTTAATAAATTCAAGTTGATAATTGTTTTTTATAACCTATCAATGTTTCTGCTTCTTATTGCTGAGCGACCTCTAAAAATATATAAACTTACATGTTAAAATGTCTATTTACCGACATTTTTATGGATACAAACATTCTGAGTAATCATGTAATAGTAAACAATTACCCATTAGGTTTATTTTGTGTAATGGAAGCTCCTGGGATAAATATAAAATAAACTGCATTGTAGTATTTTATAACTTTTAGGGTTAAGTTATGATAACCTAAATTGTAGGAGAATAAAATTATTTTTCACTGATTATATCTGAAATAATTTCATCTCCATCTTAAGAAAAACATAAGTTAGGCTTAATTTATCTTTTAGATGTTAACTTCAAACATGACGGGTTTCATAGAACAAAAACTCAAACACAAGATATCACAAAAACTACGTTTATTCAATCAAACACGTTTCAAGGACAAAGTCGCCATCCTCAGTGAAACATGAGCTACAATAATATAACTATAACTATAGGCTTTGTCATGGAAATGTGTTTGATTGAATAAACGTAGTTTATGTGAGATCTTGTGTTTTTGTTCTACATAATATTGTCTCATAAGTCAAGCTCAATATTTATTTATAACATATTTTATTACTGAAATTCACAAAAGTTACAAGATTAAAACAATGTTATAAGACTTTCGACTTTGTTGTAAAAATTGTATTTTTTCAATATCATTATGTACAACTGATGAAGAAAATTTTTTGATAAAGCTAACTGTCAATAAAACAATTTTGTCAATAAAGTAAAAAAGGGCCTTCAGTTCACAAAACTTTCTAATATATCGAAATTAATTGAAACATTTTTAGGCCAAGAAGACTTTTTATTTTTGGCATAAAAAATATAATAAAATAGGTTTTATTCAATTTCAATCTATTAGAAAGTTTTCTGAACTGAAATGCTTCCATTGTCTGTACTATAACAAAAAATTTATTAAAAAAGTTATTTCAATCATTATGAGCACATAGTAAATACAATGAATTTTTTTTCTTTATTGATAGGAAAGGCCAGGATTCACTTGTTATGCCTCTCAGCAATATAGTTTATTGGTTATCCTCAGTCACAGGATCTTCCTTATCAATCCAGTCTGAGGTTTTTGAAAAACCGTGAGATGCTTCGAATGATCGATCCTGTTTTAGGTATTTTTTCCTCTTCTCCATAGATTACGTAGAGATTCAAATCATTTTTGGTTCAGAACTGGGCAGTCAAAAATTGTGTGTTGAGCCGTTTCCATAGCTATACCACATATCCTACACAAAAGGTCTTATGTATATAACTCCATTTTGTGTAGTTGGCTAAGGAAAATCCAGTGACCAGTAAGGATTCCAGTCGCACTCCATAGATTGGTCCTGTTCAGTTTAAGAGCTTCCTCTGTGTGGAATCTAGGTTTAGGGCTAAAGCTCTCTCTAGGTCTGATTCCGTAAATACCTAACCTTGGAGGATTTAGACCATCCATGTCCAGTGCATTCCTCATATAGCTAGGTTCACCTTGAGACCATTCTTCTCTGTCAACATAACTGACTTGATATTTTCAGGAGAAATGATTGGCAGTTACGAAAAAAGGCATTGCCCATCTCGAGCAAGACGATTTGCAGCTTAAGGGTTAAATAAAATTTGTACTGGGCCTACGTAGACCATTGTAATATTTATAATAATATGATTGATATAATTGGGTTTATGCATCAGTTTACTGCTAGACTTGCATTTATATCAATAATTCCTGTGAGAGCATGTGCTGGCCATTTTTACTTTTGATTATAAAAGTACCGGTAGGAAATATTTGTTGTTTTATAATTTGCAGATTCACTTTAGACAACATACATATCCAAATATGAAAATTAATGTTATTGAATTAATAACAGAGCTCAGACAATTAAGTATTGTGGACAATTTTACATGTCCTTGGTTTCTGCCGTGGAATAATTATGGTAAGCCAATGTTAGATAGATAAATTATCCAAATATTAAATAATTTTAATTTTATTGTGCAAATTTCATATTTTGAAATGAAATATATTATTTAGAAGTTAATTTTTTTTAAAAAAAGGCAAATATTTAATAATTTAGTAAAGGTTCCCAACAAAATTTTTACCCAATAATATGGAATTTAACTCATTAAAGTAAGCGTCTACTAGTAGGCTATATATTGCATTTATTCTTTACATTAGTTTTGTACTCATCTAACAGCAAATTATTCATTGGGTTTTAACAATTTTGATTAGGGTAGCGAGATTGGATGTATCATATGAAAATTTTGGAGAAACTCTACATTGATATGTAACAAATTAGAATTTAACATATGATGTTCTCTATACTCCTAACTTTTCTTGTTTGTGTTGTATATACCCATACAGAACTCCAATTCCTTCTCTTTCCTTGTTCAATCAAGTAACTAACAACTGATCTTTATAGCTTTTGAAACACAACCACTGTTATAACCAATGAACACATAGTATTGCAACAAAACTGAAAATGTATAGATTTCATAACCTGGGAGTGGAAATCTGAATGTAATTGCTTAACCAACCCTTACACATGGTGTCCATCTGATATGGACTAATGGTCATTTATCTATAAAGTGACCACCAAATACAATCTTGTCTAAATGGTGGGGGGCATTATTGTTGTCCTTAAAATTTTTAGACTCTTACTAAAAACCTGATAGCTGTATCTGCATTTAAATTTATGTATTTGCAATTAATTTCAAATAGGCCTACATGTATAAAAAAACAGAATGAAGTTCCTCGTTACATATGTACTGGTGATTTTAGACTCAATAGGTCAAGACCTAAGCACTGACCATGTTGTAACCAGTGCCGGATTAAGCACTAGTTAAGCAGACAAAGCGGCCGCTTTGGGGCCCCCAAGGGATTAAAAAATATATTAAAATAGTATAAAATATTATACTATCCGGGTTGGGATGGTCGGGTTAATTGAGGGGGGTTGTCGAGGTTGGGGGGCCTCCTTGCCTATCTCGCTTTGGGGCCCCAAGGTTCTTAATCCGGCACTGGTTGTAACTTGGAAATTAATATTACATTTAACTGAAAAATTTTAATAAGTTGTAGGAACTAAGATGTAGGACCTAGCTTATACACTTTTTGAATGCTTCTATAAGACTAGACAGGGACTTAATATAAGAAGTAATCACTGTCATTATTGTTATTTGCGTTATTTATTTATCTTGTTTTCTTTTGTAGTTTATTATTTGTCGACTAATGGTTAACTATTTGTGACCTGCTATAGTTAAATTATGTTATTTTAAATATTTTTATGTATTAATTAGGAACTATATATGTTGTACCATTTAATTGTTGCTGTGTTTTGTGTATTAGTTTTAATTTAGGCCCTATTAAGTTGAAATTACTAAAATTAGGTTATGACGAAACTATACATTTTAAGATATTCTGGGAATAAATATTTATTTGGTTTGATTAAATATTTTAACATTTAGATAAACTATTACTATTTAATAACTGTTAATAATATACAAATTTAATAAACCTTCAATTAGACACATTTATCATAAAATATTTCATAAATTGTAAGAGTTTATAAATATGTAAAAGAAAACATTGAATATAAAAATGGAAGATTTACTACCAACATTAGATCTTAATAATTAAACTATTGATTTAGTTTATTCAAACATTTTTCATTATTGTGTATGTAAAAACTAATACATGATGGTTCAAGCGTATGGATCAACTTTCGTTATCAAGAGAAAAACAGATCATAACTTAGATCATAACAGACATGAAAAGGGCCAATAGCCTAGTATTGCAAAATAAAATTATTAGCTAAGAAAGAAACTTCGGGGGTAGAACTATATGAATTTGATCAGGAAAAGCCATAAGAAACAAAAATTCACTAGCATTAACACAAGAACTGCTAACACCACATTGAACAGCGATCATACCTAAAAAAAAGGTTGGGAACTAACGTTCCTTAATGATTTTATGTGAACAACATTTGTTCCTCTCTTAAAAGTGCAGTACATGACCTTGTAATCACATCTTGCGGTAGATTAACCAGAATAATAACCTTAATAAGTAGAGGAATTTTTATTAATGGAAGATATGATTGCTTTATTTCTCTACAGGATTTGCCGATACAATATGTTCCTTAGCTTTATAAATGAAGCTTTAATTTTTTCCTTTATATAAGTTTTTTCTTAGTGTATCATCTTTCCCCTTTCTCGATTAAATTTGTAATTTTTGTATGAAATATGTTTGGTTATTTTTTTATTTATTTACTAGACCCAATTGTGTTTAAAAAAATTTTTTTTTTATGTAAACTAATTCTAATATTTAGTGTTTTTTGTCTTTCATTTACTGTTTATCACATTCACATTTAATACAATTTGATTTTGATGAGATGTTGCCAAATAATATGAATAATCCATCATCATTATCCAGTAACTTTAAAACCAGAATTAATTAGGATGTACTTTCTTGTAAGTTTTTTCTTTACCTGAATTTTATTTCATCTTTTCTCTCTCTTCTTCTTTATATACCAACATCAGTCAAGCTCATACATCAAAATAGGTACTATAGTGTTTGTTTCTGAGCCTGTAAATATTAATTTATATGTAATCATTTTGTTTCAGTTACTTTATGCAGAGATAAATGGAGAAATGTAAAAGCTAGTTATACAAGATATCTAAGAAAAATACATAATGGGGATAAAAGTTCAAAACCATACTACTTGGCAGAGTATATGGATTACTTAAGACCCTTTATAACTTTTGGGTAATGAACAAATAATTTAATAACTACAAATGATTTCATATAAATGTTCATAATCATGATTTATGATATTGATTCAGAATTAAAGACTATAATTTTAAAATGTTGAATTTGAAATAGGTTTGCCCACATGCTTATGTATATAGGTAACTTTATGATAATGTTTGACATAATTTTAAAATGCCCCATTAAACCATGTACAGAATGGAAAAAGTATCAGAACGGCTTAATATTTAAATCTATAATACACATAAATACATGATCCATCATTTTGATATCTCTACTAAACAGGATATCTTACAAATATGTTAATGTATAAAGGGTTTTCCGCAAAACTATAAAACTTGTACAAGTTTTGTGGAGAGGCGTTGACTGAATTTTAATTATTAGCCTGGCATTATAAAGCTATACATTAGATTATATTGAAATGAGAAATTAAAGGGTTAATCGGACCCAAGCATGGTGACCATTGGCTTATTATGGACTAAGCCTCTTAATTCTAGCTCAGTTGATTAGTCCACTTACCAGCTCAACCAACAAAAGTCAAGCAAAAGTTTAGATTACAAATCATAGATTATGTGGCTTGTGGTTTCCTCGCCTAACCCGCATAGTCTACCCACTGTTTCCCTCTAGTATACTCTTATACCCCTATCCAAGTGCACTATCAGACCACAGTCTTCTGTAATAAATTCTGTGATTTACCTGAATTGCACTCTGCTCTCCAAACCCACCTATTAATCTTGGCTAGTCACACAGGTATCTCAAATAAGACTCATGTGATGTAGATTAATTGTTTATCTTTGTTCCCATCAACATTCTTGTGTCCCAATGTTACCCAATTTTCCAGAGACAGAGCATTGAAGGTTACTCAGCATTTCCTGACCAAACTAGATTTTATATTATTACCTGCAAATACTTCTATTGGTCCTGACTGTCAGTGTAGATATGAATTCATGTTTTGTTACCCATGTTTTAGTTTTTCCTAAACTAATAATGGTCATTATCTTCGCCTGAAAAATTGTGGCATATTTTCCCAAGCGAATTGAATGCTTCAACCCCGGTCTCAGTCTATACACCCCAGCACAAGTGACTTCCTTTGTTTTAAAACCATGAGTGTACCACACCAGATCCCTTGAACTTTATACTGGCAAAAGCTATATATACTTAAAGTTGTTACTTTGATATATACTATTTTATAAATTTAGTACATTATAGTGTAGCACACTTACACACCAAGAATATGTGGCTCTCTTCTCTTATTGGAAAAGAGCATTACAATCCGTATTTTCAATTAAGGTTTGCACTAAGCCAAATTAAATAAATCTATAATTTAAACCTTCACTTTCATTTTGAATTTAGAGATGGATTTAATTTATTCTTTGGTTTGAACTTATCTCTGTAGGTATTATTGGACAGCATTCCAGCTGATTAATTTATGTTAAAATGTACTTCTTTAAATTTTGTATCTTAAAAACAAGTACGGTAAATAAAGTTTTGTACACTGAAGTCAAGTACACTGAAGCATTGATATAATATCTCTTAATTTTGCTATCATGGAATAAAAGTTGTTATGGACTAAATATTATATTCTATATCAACTTTTTATAAACCAAAAAGTTTTCGTAATTCAAACATTGAAAATTTAACAAATGGAATTGAAAGATTAGAATCTAGATTTTATTAACTTTTCTTCGTTTTTGCAAATTTGTAATTTAAGTTAGCACATACAGAACATTCTGCCATAATTTTCTTAATATAGTTATGCCAGGGTGACAAAGTAATCTATGAAATTCAGCGAGATTGTGCTTTCCTTCGACAACAGAACATATTCTGTACAAAGTATCAGCTACTACTCGTATGTGCACTTTTCCAGGGCGGTACACAATATCATAATTAATTCCTTCCGAGATGACATAACATCGATCTGAGAATCCTATTATATTTTTAGCCATTTTATTATTAAACATGAAAGATACAGATTTCTGATCTGTTACTAGTTTGAATAGACATCCGATTAGAATTTTTTTCCCCCTTAAGTGCTCCAACAATAGCTTGAGCCTCTTTTTCAATAACTGGATAATACTATTCACAGTGAGATATGCTTATATAACTGGCCTGCCCAGTTGAGTAAGTGTAGCACTTTTACCATGGCCGTATGTATTAGTTTCAACTGAAAATGAAATGTCATATTTGATTGGAACATCATCGCTTCTGGAGGCAAAGTCTTGGGCTTTTCTAGAGGATGCAATTTTTCAGAGAAGTTTGGAATCAAATTAGCATAGTGAAAAATCATAAATAGAGATGCAGTGTTAGTGGGAATAGTCAAATCCATCAAGAGCATGAACCTTTCAGGGTACAGTTTTATTGTACGATTAGATATTATGTAATCTAAAAGCCGAGTCGTATTGCAATAAATTTCACATTTCTCTTTATTTACAAGTTGTGTTTTATAACAGCATATATGAACCTTTTGAAGTTTTGATCGTGATCCTCTTGGTTCTTTCCACAGATTGTTACATTATCAAGATATGCATAAGCCTGTTCTAAATATTATTTAATAATAATTTGGTTCATTTTCCATTGAAAAACTGCCAAACAATTAATTACTCCAAAAGGAATCTATATAAATTGATACAACTTTCGACAAGCTTCAAAGGCAGTATAAGAACTAATTGGTCCTTGAAACTTTGTTAACAGTGTCCTCTATTCTAGGTTAATTGTTTGAGAATAATCAATTACCATTCTCTTTTTATGATTTTCATTCTTTGTAACTAAAATTTGGGCAAGTGAAAGTGGGAAACTATGTTCAATTATACTCTCAGATAATAGTTTAAGGACTTCCCTTTTTATGAATTTGGTATCTTAAAAATTATACCACCTGATTTTATTGCAATAGGATTGTAATAACCTATTCAAAGTCATTTTATTAAATAGACTAACTGCAGGAATATATGCTGTAAACAGTAACATATCACAATTTTCAAAGGATCTTCATCTCCACCAAATATTATTTCAATACTAGCATAGTTTTTAAATATCATGACTGATAATTTATGCATAATTCGTAGAGAATCTGAATCTTTACATTTTTGTATTTATATCCCAGAATTTTCAAATCTGCTTGACAATAACTATTAGTTTGAGATCGAAATGAAGTTGAGGCCATAGCTATGCTGGCTTTAGTAGTTAATAAGTTTCAGTTTTCTTTCTTGAATTAAACATTGACTTACAAAACTTTCAGAACTCTGTGAGTCACATGAGCAACTGTAATATTCCATTAACTTTAATTTGATATACAAATTTTCCTAAAGAATCAGGTGTGGCGGCACATACATTAGTTAACTAAGAAAGTGATGATATCTGTTTACCAAATGCTTTGTTTGATTTGCAGACTTTAGCAAAATTATCTGCTTTATTACATTTATGGTACATGCATTTATGGGAAAATGCTACAGGAATGTTTATTCTACTCACAGAAAAAACATTTACATTTCATAGCTGTAAGATGTGAAGTTTCTAGTTCATCAGATTTAGTTTCATTTTTATAGGCCTAACATATAAAGATCTTTAAGTAGTAATTGCACTCTCATATCAATTAATTTTAGAAATAAATTTTTAAAAAAAGGAGAAATATAATTAATTTAAAAGACCTAATTTTACTTCTTCTGAAATATCTTTCATCAGTGGGAAGACGTTAGCAAATGTTTGTACCAATGATGCGATTGCTGAGCAGCAGTTAGTAAGCTTTGGTCTGCATGAACTACTAAAAACAGATTAAGATTGTATTAAAAGAATGAAAAATATATACAAAAATTTGATCTATTATTAGGAGTAATTTAAAGAATATAACCTAAAATTCGAAGTAATTTAAAGAATATAACCTAAAATTCGGAGTTATTTAACTAGAAACAGGCGCATACAGCATACTGAACAATATTAATATTTAATAATGATACATATACATCTGGTTAGATTAATTTTGTATTGTACAAATCATGTAATTAGTTATTTCAGATTCATGCTGGAAGATACAGATTTTGTTACAAATGATGAATAGTATTTTTTAATAAGGTAGGGATCAGCATCAATTTCTTGCAGCATGTTGATGCAAATTTCCTTGCAACTTTATTTTCGTCATCCTGTGTAAACCCTAGAAACCATCTATACTTCATTCAGTGAGTGTTGAGAGTGAAGCGCCGCCCATCCCTTAACGGGACACAGGACTCTAGCCAATACCGGAAAAGGATGTCATGTGGAATGTGCCCCCAATTCAGTCATACCCCAGTCGACAGCCAGTTCTAGAATGCTAGAATGTTAGTTCGTTGAGTTAGGTGTCCGATTTAAGGGATCATTAAAACACAACAACCCCGTCGAACGCATAAGGGCCACTTGTAAATCGGCCTGACCCTGATGTCAGTGCCTTAGTAGGCGGTGCTTCACTCTCAACACTCACTGAATGAAGTATAGGTACAAACTTTTTTTTTACATCGAGATTTTACTCAAAATTTTCTATGGAGTGTCTTTCCATGTTCATGTTCATGAACTAACATTGAGACACTGATTCAGTAGTTTTCTCAAATAATCAAGTTAATTTGTTGTACATTTTCTTCAGTCTTGAAATATATGGTTGTCCGGGTATTCCACATTCTGACATTCTTCACTTAATTTTTGTGTTACTCATACAGACGTATACTTGACGTGCAGTTTTCCCCCATAAGCCTTTCTGAGCATTTGAAAATATTCTGTTAAATTTTATTAAACATTTTAAATTGACATACTGCTAATTTTTAAACTTAGCATTGCTCTTGGCACACAAGAAAAAACACAACTGGACTCAACGTTGACTCACAATCAACTGAATGACCCAAGAGTATTGATGTTTGTCAGACAGATCCAAAGTCTCTGCCTAAATCAGTTCTCACTGTTTTCTCTAAGAGTTAGAAACACAATCTCATTATTTAATCGATACCCCATAGATAAAAATAATTTTATTTTACAAATATCATCATATATTATTTTGTTTTATATATGTCTAAAAACAATGTTGTTTAATATTTTACAGAAATAAGCAACCAAGAAAATTGATGAGCTATGACAATATTCAAGATTCTTCCTCTTCAACTGAGATCAGTCTAGACTACCACACAGATAATTATGTTAAGACGAGAACTAAACCGACTCATGACAAAGACACATCAAATGAGATAGTGGTAAATATAGGTAAAAAAAGTTTTAAAAGAAAATTAAGTGAAGATGACAGTATAGATGACACATTGAAATCAACAAGGGAACAAGAAATTATGAACGAAGGAAACCTTAATTTCCTCAGGAGTACGTTGCCAGAAGTTAGTAGAATGTCAGAAAAAGAAAAACTTTTGTTTAAAATAAAGGTGCTTAATATAATAGCAGAGATACGAGGTGTGTTTTAACATCTCATAATAATATGTAGTATTTATTGTTATACTCCTTGGTAAGAAATGAACAATCAAATTGTATTCCGTAGTATGCATTTTGACATCCAGAATGAGCATAATTTAAACAACATAACACAATTGTGGAAATTCACAAAAAAGTGACAAAATAATAAATCTTCCGTTCTGACAACTTTTTTTGTTTAGCACTCCCCCTCCCTTTTGTTTGTACATGAGAATACCTCCTAAGGCAATTTACTCACAAAAGCTATGAGTCGTTTCAACGGTGTTATATAATTTTGTTATAACCTGTCTTTAGAGAGTTTTTCTTCAATAACTACTGTTCTTTATTTTTAAATTATATATTATAACAAAGTAAACAATGTGACAAAACATGTAGGAAAGTCAGTACTGGTATTTTTGCTCTAAAGAACATTAAGAATTATTGCACCAAACGAACACTCATTATGTCCTACTATGGACTTATATATCCTCATTTAAAATATGGAGTTATCTTTTGGGGTGACTCTTCAATGTATGTGGTTAGTAGAATGTTACATTTACAAAAAAAATATAAAACATTAAGAATTATATAGTAGGTTCTAACAGAATGACATCCTGTAGAGAAGCATTAGGCATATTAACTTTTCCATGTTTATATTTATTTTTTTGAAACTATAATCCATTATTGGAAAATTGTCAAACATTGCGTAACATGGATTGTCATGATTATAACACAAGACGCTGCTAACTTTTTAAGACATCGGCCTCATATGCTTAATATTGTGAAAAACTTCCTTCTCATCCAGGTGTTGAAGTTATTATCAAACTTCCAGATTATTTATGACGAAGTAAATTTCATAAAATTTAAAAAATAACTTAAGACGACTTCTGTCATTAAAGTCCTTTTACTCGGTAAGTGATTTCATCCACCATACTTTTAGTTTGTTTTGGGAGGGGCGGGGTATTTTGGCTAAATGTTTTTTTTGGTAGTCGCTGTGTTATACTTTAACGATGAATAATGTGATGGTTGTTTGTTATTACCTTTGTTTTTTGTTTTTTTTTTATGTTTTATTGTAATTTGTTCTGTATATATATATACCTTTTAAGCTGGCGAAGGACTTTGTTTATGCCTGGATATAGAAATGAAATATTATTGTATTTTGACTTGAAATATGTTTGGGTTTTAAGCTTTTACTGATGTTTGTAATTTAGGTTTAGTTGTTTTTCAACCTGATAGCAGTTGTATTTCAATTGACTATTATTGTGATAATACCAAAGATAATATAAATATGTATACAAAATTAATAAACTAACTATATTAAGTTGTATTTTTTAATAATTTTGGAAATAAAATTTCAATTTAATCTGTCTCTTCATTGATTGTAGTACATAGCATCCTCATCTCACCCAAACAAAGATTTAATTTATCTGATCCCAGATGTTAAATGGTATTATTGAAAGACTTGTGTATTGGCTCTCAGAGTGATGTAATGAGTCCATTAGTTACAATTATATAATGCTTCAATCACCTGATAATTGTTTGAATGTTCAGAATTGTAAACTTCATTCTTTGATTAACATTTGTTGACATGTAGGTAATTTTGTATTATGATAAATGGAATTTTATTGTAATAAAAATGAGTGAGAATTATGTAAACAGTTTAATTATTAAAGTAAACTTTTTTAATGTTTCAGGTTTGAAATGTTTTTTATTATTACTTACATTTGAATTATTAGATGCTCTACAAATATCCCATCTCAAATCACTCAAAATATACAGAAGGGTTAAAATGCAAAAGACCCTGTATATGGGATTAGATAAAATAGTGTTTCTAACACATGTGTAAAAGTTTGTTTACACTACTTAGGTAATTAAGAAACTCAACTTCGTGATAGTAAAGAACTCAATTACAAAACTTGTTAGGTAAATATGTATTAAAAGTTACTGGATTGACACTTGTCTTCAACAACTATAATTTACAAGGAAGGCAAATTCAATTCAATGTTATATTCAGAATCAACATATCCAGGATTGTAATTCTGCAAATTATAGTTCAATAATTTTCTAAGAGAGTTGACTCTAATCCATTCATACAGAGTATAAAATGGAACCACAACATTTTTGCTAACTCTATTCCTTTAAAAAATCTTGCACAAAGTTGCCCCATTTCTCTCCACACTATCTGTTACAGTCCTCCTTTCCTTTCTACATTAAATTTGTTTTTCTTCTGATTTTACAGAAGACCTGAACTCATAATAAATCAAATGGGGGAAATTTAAACTTGACCTAATAGACATTTATTTCTAATTCGAATACAATAACAAAATATAAACTTCTTAGGAATTGATGCAAAAGAAACATAAAGCATACATTTCAACTATTCTTTTATTAAAACTCTCATAAAAGTAAACGCACAAGTAAATTTACTCTTTCAACACTCGAAAGAAGAAAAAAAATCAATTTGTTCCACAAACATGAATACATCAATGAAAATTTGAAATGTAAGATTTTACAGTGTTGTGTAAATTCTACGTAGAACTTGTGTTAACGAGTGTAGACATTACGGAAATATGGTTGGACAAAAACGGGATTTTCCTGTAACTTTTTTTATTTATTTTCCTAACAACTTTCACATTATCCCCTTTCTATATACTCTCCTCAGTGATCCCTACATTGCTCCCTTCAAACTATCCATTGTTCAAAACAGTGTTTCATTTTCTGAAATCATTTTCATGGTCTCCGTCGCTTTTTCTTTCTCAGCTTCACTTGTATCAAACCTAGTTCCTTTCAATGCTTCCTTCACTTTTGGGAACATAAAAAAGTCACATGGGACTAGGTCTGGTTAGTAGGGTGGATGTTCTAACAGGGATCCCATGCTTAGCCAAAAACGACTTAACAATCAGTGCAGTGTGGGCTGGAGCGTTGTCCTGATATATTCTTTCATAACTCGGGTCACTTTCTTCTTCTCGCTCACGGAGAGTAGTTGTTAGAACCTCAAGATAATATTCTTTATTCACTGTTTGACCTTCAGGCACCCAATTTATATATATAGAATCCCACAGATGTTGAAAAAAAAACAATCATAATGATGTTGAATTTTGATTTGGACATTCGAGCATTCTTCATTCTTCCAGTGCATCTATTGGCGCTTAGTTTCCGGGTCATAAGTAAAAAACCACGATTCATCACACGTAATTACTCTTTCCAAAAGTGTAGGATCCTTTTCGATGTTTTTCAAAATGACAGAACAAATAGTCATCAGTGATTCTTTTTTTGCAGGCGTGGGGATCTTGGGCACCATTTTGGAAGAAACTTTCCTCATATTAAAATGATCATGTAAAATTTGTCTTCCAACAAATCACAGATAAAGAAAACACAGTGCTTGTAGATAAGGTAGACGACGTTGAAATACCACTCGTTTCTCTTAAAGAACTCAAACACGTATGTAGACACCTCAACAACAAGAAAGCACCTGGTTTCGACCTTATTACAGGACGGATTATAAAGGAGCTGCCAGAGATAGCACTCATTAAATTACAATACATAATTAACGCCTGCCTAAATCTCAAGCATGTTCCTCGACTCTGGAAAATTGCCGAGGTTATTGTCATACCAAAGCGAGGAAAACCACCCACAGAGGTCACATCGTATAGACCAATTTCTCTATTACCTGTAATGTCAAAGATCTTTGAAAAACTACTCATGAAAAGACTTGAGCGTGTATCATAATGAAAGTTACTATAATGACTCAAAACACTAGATAAAGTATTATTTTTCCTTTTTCAGATAAGTTAATGAATCATGAAATAAATTTCTTTATGTATACACACAAAAATATGTTGATTTATTTTGAATGTTTACCAATTTGATGGAGGCCAGTAACAGCCACAAAAAGTATGTAGTAGGCCAAGACCGCATCTTACCTCTTCTCAACACTGCTCCTGGTGACCCTAGAGCTCCACTATATGTGGTATTCTAGGTTCCTTTCGGCTAGGGGCCTTTTCAGGGCTACCAAGAGTGCTGTAACACTTCCTCACCATTCCCCCAAAAAAGCCCTCGAAACCTTCCCGGGTCCATCTGCCACACAATACATTCATCTACCAGTCGCCTCCCGGCCCGACTCGACTTACTTCAGGGCCAACTCCTCGTCCCCTGTACCCCTCTTCCTTCCATACTCACCCCATGCTACATCAACCCCTAATTCTGGAACATTATGAATTCAAAGGAAATTTTTTTTTAAAGACCCCTCTCCTCCATATGTGATTTAGTAGTAATTATTACATTTTACTGCATACTAGCCTATAAATATGTAAGAAAACAATTAAAATATATCTTCTATATTGAAAATTTCTGTTTCATAGTTGTTGTAATAACAATAAACTAGAGTAAATAAAAATATTATTTTGATTGGTTACTGTAGTATTTTATATCTACAATTTAAATCAATTATGTGGTTTTGATATACTGCATTTTGAAAATGAATAAAAAACTTACTTTGTATATTTATATTAATATGGTCTTTCAAATTCTGTGTTCTGCCAGATAATTAGTTTTTTGGGGAACATTTTTTGCTTTATCATATAGTATCTTTCATGTTTGTAGCATCTTATTACATTTTTCCTCTTATCTTGAGAATATATTTCTGCAAAACAAAAACAAAAAATTATTTGTAGCATCTTAATAGGTTTTCCTCTTATCTTGACAATATATTTCTACAAAGGAACAAATAAATAAAGAAGATTTTAATTTTAAATTCAGTACAACTTATAAGACTTTCTTTCATTTAATTTTACCACATGTACATAGTAAACAGTACATACATATACAAACATTATACAATGGGTCAAAAAATCAATTTGAAAAATATTTCGTAAAGGTAATTTCTATTATTTGCAATTTTACGCATTGGTTTGGGATATAAATATTTCACACTTCATCAAAATTTATTGAAATCGATGGAGCCAATTTTGAAAAATTACTTCAAACAGCTTCATGGTCAATTTTTGATTTTGTTTTTAATGAAATCGGCATTTTTAACCGGCATTTTTGGAGAGATATTAAAATTGAGTCACACTCACTTTATTTTTTGTACACAGGACCTCAAAACAGATATTTTCGTGAAACTTTTTTTTTTTACAAATATAACATTACTTATGTATTATTCCATAAGACAAAATATACAAAAATTGACCTTAATATTTATTTTTGTTTTAACACTTTATTAATTTGGGATTATCCTGATAATGAATTAGTTGTTAAATTATTTTGGTGATGCACTACTAATAATCACCTATATCTTTAGATATCAGAATTTTGATGACTCATATATTGAAACTTGGTGGGTCTATGATGAACTCACAGGTTATGTTTTACGTTTTCATATTTTTATTGTTGTTATTTACTCTCATTAACACACTGGCTGTTTGGGCAAATGTAAGACAAAAACTGTAAAACAACTGGCCACAATTGCACATTTCCAACTAACCTTACTCATTTGCCAAGTGAGAATAGACTGCCTTCTTTTATCCCAATTTATATTTCCTATGCCAATTTTTCAACCTTTACTCTTTTACTTTACATACTTTTTGTAGCTGTTACTGGCCTCCATCAAATTGGTAAACACTCAAAATAAATCAACGTATTTTTGTGTGTATACATAAAGAATTTATTTCAAGATTCATTAACTTATCTGAAAAAGGAAAAATAATATTTTATCTAGTGTTTTGAGTCATTATAGTAACAACCACACAATTTATTCTGTATAATACCATTGAAGGTCCAATCTGCAATAAAAACAACATAGGCTACATATTGAAAAGATGAGGTCAATAGTATTTTTCATTAATATTCTTAAAACAAATTATTATTAAGCTTTGATTTCAACTTTTCTTTGAAGTAATATGCTAATCAATCGGTAAATGATGAAAGGTAATAAAAAGATTTAAAAAATAGGCAAATGGTTGTCTGATATGAATAAATGTAGAGTTCACAAAAATTCAAAGTAATTGTTTGAAATTTGTTAAGGGTAGTTCAGCCATTGCTTGAAGAATCCTTGATATGTAATAAATAGCACCATTTCTAAACACCCTTCAAATTAAAAAATTACAGAGAATGTCCTAAATATTCTAAAATAAAACACAAAATAACTTACGGTATGGAAATTGGTAACTATTCTAAGATACCTATTAATTACTTGATGCTAAAATTGTAATAATTTTTAACAAAATTATTATAACTCGATACTAAATTTTGCTGAAATATACTTTAGGTCTATGGTCAAATTTGGTTTTTATTCTCCTGTACTTCCCTACTTCCAGTTGCCATAAGCTTTAAAGTTTTACCAAGAGCAAAGTTGTACCTCTTCACAGATTAAGTATTCAAAGATTTTATTAAATGTCAGTATAAAGTTTATAAACCTACACAATGAATATTGCCATCTAAATCAAAGTAGTTAGAATAAGTTAGTTTATTATTATTTAACATTTTTTCATACAAAAATAATAACAGGTGTTACAGTACTTGTAAAACACCTGCACACATCTTGCATAGACATGTAATTAAAGAGAAACTAATGTAACCTAACTTGTCCTAAGTGCCAAATATTGGATGTGTAGGTTATAAACTTCATGTAATAGTACTGTAGTACAGTACTATACTTTTTTTGTTTTTGTGATGCACTGACAAGTCATACTAATTTTTTAAGTTGATTAATAATTTGTGTGCTTGAGTGATGAAAATAATATGAAAAAGGGAGAGCATAAATTCTACTATACCTAGGCCTTTGCTCAATTTGATTCATTGTTTATCATTTATATTTGGTAGTAAAACTAAATCATAATGACTTGAACTAAGCTGCATGACACTAAACCAAACACAATTCCTTAAATTTTCACAAAAATAATTCTTTTCTCCTATAATTGGCATCTACTACAATTACATAAACAATAATTATAGCCTACAAACCCTCAGAATCAACGCTTTCCTACCTCTACAAGGTTTGAATAATTTTATTGAATTAGAAAATTGCTGAATACTTGCCCTCACATTTTACAAGTTTTGAATTGAATGCTGAATCGTATTTGATATAAAAAACCATGTTGAAACTTATAAACACAATTCAAAAGTTATCACTAAGCAGACAATTTAAAACGGTACTTTAGTTTGTAAACTGTAAACAGATAAGCAGTGTAACCAACTTATAAAATTAAATTATAATTTTTCACGGTATCAAGACATCAAAGAGCTCGTAGGACAGGAGGGACATCATCTGCAATACATTTGTCTTCATTTAATTTCACTATCCTTTCCACTCTGTAATGTGTGCTCAGAGTTTAACATACAAGTAGGGTTGCTAAATGAAAAATTCCAAAGTAGGACTTTAGTCTCTAAAAGGTAGGACATTGACTGTTCCAATATTTGCATCAATTAAAATTATATTTATAATTCAGTAGATAGATCTAGATGAATAGGATAAAATAGAAAATTGTAAATTACTTATTTATTGAATTAATACAAATTACAAAAAAATTAAATTGATAGAAAATTAAAATAATACAAAAATAACAGTGAACATTTATTAAATATGATAAATCCTCAAATTTTCAAAGTCCGAGACTGGTCGTGTATTTTGGTATCATCGTACTTATGAAGTAACTTTGTATAGTTTACTGTTCGGAGATCACGAGTGGTGTAGCAGAAGGAATGCGTCTACTATTGGCTGATGCGACCTGTCACTCGTATTACAGACTATTCTAAAAACATGCACCTGATTGACAATGACAGTGTATAGGCCAGTATAGGGCTTATTAGAGGCCTATTACGAAACTGATTGGTACCTATCATTAAAATTGATTACTATATAACCAAGAAAATAAGGCGCTACGAGAGTGAACATGTACATGTACGCAGTTAGTAATGTTTTGGCCTTGGCTAGTACCTTTGTTTCTCTGTAAAGATGACACAAAAACTTCTGCCCCTTCCACAACCCCGCTACCCCCTCGATACCCACTCGTCTTGTCTCTCTTCTTCCAAATATTTGAGGATCCAAGACCCGTACTCGAGTACTTCCTATTAGCATAGAAGAAGGAATTAGAATAAGAAATTCACAGCCCATGTTAAACAACGTGATACAAAATATCCTTAGTTTGGCTTCTGGACAACAGAAAGCGCTAGTAGCATCGGGACAAAAAAAGCTTGGCTACTGTATCACAAGCCCTGTTGGCTACTAGCGCTTTCTGTTGTCCAGTAGCCAAACTAAGGATATTTTGTATCGCGCTAGAGCCTATACCTGTGACTTTCTTATTCTAATTCCTTCTTCTATGATATTAGTCTTATTGTATGCCTAAATTGTGAATTCATATGCCGCTGTAAAACTCTTCTACCTGTCTTCAGTTCTTCAGTAAAACGATCTATAATATTAAATACCAAGTGTATTTAATGAAAATTTAAAAAAAAACTATTTTAAACAGAAAATTGTCCGTTTATACTTTTACATTTTCTTCTCGAATTATACCTTAAAAAAAAGGTTTTATTCCTTGTTTTTCCCAAAAAGGAGATTTTTACATTTTTTTTTTCATAGGAAATTAATAATGTAACCTAAAATTGTGTGCAGTTTTCATCCATCGTTCAATTTACATGACTATTATTTTGTTCAAATATAGACCGTATTTCATTCTACTCATATTATACATGATCCCTTATTTAGAAATAAGCATGACCGATATAAAAATGACGTCTATATTAAATATAGGACAAACTAACACATAGCCTTGTAATTATGCAAATTTTATTCTTTCGTTCAATCTATTGTATTTGCTGAGAGTACTTGAAAGCATTACATAAGTTCATTGGTGTTTCGTTGCCATTCAGCTGGTTATTCTTAGCAGTGTACTCTACAATGGGGTATGCGGGTATCACCAGTTTGTACCCGTTTCCATTGTTTGTTGAATGCTTTGTCTTATAGGCTACATTACAGTTAAATAATGTTCGACAACAGATGATATCATAGGCCATTATATCTTTTCGTGTTTTAATCCTAATTTTACCAAGCTTGCATAAAGTTATCTTTTGGTGTTTTAATCCCAATTTTAAGGAAGCTTGCATAAAGTTATCTTTTGGTGTTTTAATCCCAATTTTAAGGAAGCTTGCATAAAGTTATCTTTTGGTGTTTTAATCCCAATTTTAAGGAAGCTTGCATAAAGTTATCTTTTGGTGTTTTAATCCCAATTTTAAGGAAGCTTGCATAAAGTTATCTTTTGGTGTTTTAATCCCAATTTTAAGGAAGCTTGCATAAAGTATCTTTTGGTGTTTTAATCCCAATTTTAAGGAAGCTTGCATAAAGTTATCTTTTGGTGTTTTAATCCCAATTTTAAGGAAGCTTGCATAAAGTTATCTTTTGGTGTTTTAATCCTAATTTTAAGGAAGCTTGCATAAAGTTATCTTTTGGTGTTTTAATCCCAATTTTAAGGAAGCTTGCATAAAGTTATCTTTTGGTGTTTTAATCCTAATTTTAAGGAAGCTTGCATAAAGTTATCTTTTGGTGTTTTAATCCTAATTTTAAGGAAGCTTGCATAAAGTTATCTTTTGGTGTTTTAATCCCAATTTTAAGGAAGCTTGCATAAAGTTATCTTTTGGTGTTTTAATCCTAATTTTAAGAAAGCTTGCATAAAGTTATTTTTTGGTGTTTTAATCTCAATTTTACCAAGCTTGCATAAAGTATCTTTTGGTGTTTTAATCCCAATTTTATCCAGCTTGAATAAAGTTATCTTTTGGTGTTTTAATCCCAATTTTACCAAGCTTGCATAAAGTTATTTTTTGATGTTTTAATCCCAATTTTACCAAGCTTGCATAAAGATATCTTTTAGTGTTTTAATCCCAATTTTACCAAGCTTGCATAAAGTTATCTTTTGGTGTTGCAATCCTAAGTTTAAGGAAGCTTGCATAAAGTTATCTTTTGACGTTTTAATCCTAATTTTAAGAAAGCTTGGATAAAAATATTTTTTGATGTTTTAATCCCAATTTTACCAAGCTTGCATAAAGATATCTTTTGGTGTTTTAATCCCAATTTTACCAAGCTTGCATAAAGTTATCTTTTGATGTTTTAATCCTAATTTTAAGAAAGCTTGGATAAAGTTATCTTTTGGTGTTTTAATCTCAATTTTAACAAGCTTGAATAAAGTATTAATAATATCAATCGAAAATCTTAACTAAATACGTTAAGGTATAATAAACTCCACTAAGACATAAAATACGACCTCCGAAGAGGTAAATAAAGTTGAAATGTTGCCTTTTAGATCTAATAAAAAGCGCTAAAACATTGCACTAACTTTCTAACTCACGTGCTCCAAAATCAAATAAGAAGGAACCAAAACTAATCGTCACCAAAAATGTCAATTCCGTAGTTGTAAATTAAAAAGTGAAAATGTGGGCTACCATGGACGTCGACTATGAAAAAATATGCATATATTGAAATAAGGGTCCGTACGTGCTTTGCGTGTTCTCTGCATAAGTTGTATTTGATTATATCGAGTTTTTTAATGAGGCAGTCAAAATTTGTTTGCGTTTGTGCTAATTATTTCTAATCCATAATATATTTTTGAATGGAGGGAAGCGTAGCCCTCTTATCCGCAGCTTCGAAAACATTTTTGACATTCTACTCCATTAAAACTACCAGTTGGATTTTAATGAAATTTAACATAAATATTTATAATGCATTAAAGCGTGTACAGATAGAGTTTGGTGTGTTTAACAATTTTACTTTTAAAAAATACAGTAAAACTATGTTAAATATTAACCTCTCAAGCTGAGATCCCCTGAACAAGATGTTTACTTCTTATCAAATGTTTAAGTTAGCACTATAAATGTTACGATATAAATCACATGTTTCAGTACTGACAGATGCTTAGCTCAGATCATATGTTAACTTTGTATTGTAATAGGTCTATTAATCACATGTTTAAAATTTTCTTAATAATTGTTACGTTAGTTTTATACGTGAAATTTTATGTTATATCAAACTAGCGTTGTTTTTATTGTAGTTTGATTTTAATGTTGACAGATATTTAGATCTGATCGTATATTACTATAACTTATATTGTAATATAAATCACTTGTTTAGAATTATGTTAATTGTTAGATTTTTATCAGACTGTGAATCACTTTATCATAACAAAGCGAACAACAGAATTTAAATAATGTAATAACAAAAAATAAAAATACTCTAAGTAAATTTACTTGCTCTTATAATTTTACACATATATTTTCTGTTAGAGAAACGAGATTAAATTTCGGGTAATTTAAAGAAAAAGAAATACTTTAAACTTCACTCCGCCTTTTCCTCTACGTAAAGGTTATCCCTGGTATTTCTTATTTTTCACACGGTGGGTCATTTTATTAAAATTTGAATTGGTTCGGTAGAGTCGATTGGAGAAATTTTTTTTTATAAACCCAAGCCTGATTTTTTGCGTTTGTAACCGATAACTCACCAACTGGCGTTTTTGGAGATATGGCAACCAATATGCTTCGTGTTTGAGTCTTTGGAGGGTTCATTTGAGGAAAATTTGATCAAATTTGTTTGAACCGATTATGAAAAAACATTAATTTTGTGTTTTTTTTTTATGGAAGTTACCCCATTAAAAATTCAAATAATTTGCCAAAATTATTTATGCATTAAATATTATAATAATTATATTTATAAAAATATTTATTATATACTGTATTTGCCAAATATGCCTACATAGCCAATTTGGTTTTGAGCTGTAAAGCACTGCACAGATCACAGACGAGACAGAACCACATAATTCTAAAAATTACTATTTTGGACTCATGGAACTCGGGTAAACATCCGCAAAAAACCGGACATCGATTTTCCTGTAGACAACGTACATGTAAAAAAGTAAACTATGATACTTTGGGCCGCATTTAGATGTTAAATGAATTTTGAGCCACCCTGTACAGCGCCGCGTGTTCTAATTATCATCAACCTGAATCACTCGTCTTCTGCCGAGATTTGATATTTCACACATTGTTCCACACTCACGTGATTTCTTTAACACGGGGTTACACACATGAAAGGTAATCTGATTCTCCTAGACACAAAGCTTGCTTTCGTAATCCTTTTGATAAAAGCTTCACAATTTAGCGAAACCATTGTCTCGAAGCATTAAAGATAATTCGTAAACAAACACTCGACTCTCGTAAATCACTTGAGAGACACCAATATCTTCTCATCAAATGTGTCTGTCTAACACGTGAGATAAAACTGTTACAATGAACATTGAGTATATCACGTGCGAAGCGAACGACTATTCGTAGTTTGTCACACTGCTTGCACAAGGACACAAGATGGTGTTTGCAATCGATATTCGATATATTGACATCGACTTGTCAGGTTGTAGTAAAGTCTCTCTCAACTGAGGTGTTAAAAAAAATAACTCATTTACGTCACTAGTAAGGATAAAGTGAGAAAGATCTTTTATTGATAAATAAAGTTTTAAGGGTGATTTAACTATACAGGGTGATGTCTTTATTGTTGGCACTATTGGTTTGTCGTAAATCGTAAACTATTATTCTCATGAAAAACTTTAAATGGAGGACCTTTTTATTTTTTTCATATAACTTAAATGGTTTTTAAACTCTGCAAAATGGCCGTCATTTTCCAATATGGTTGCCAAATTTTTTTTTTAATGGAGATACCTAGTTTTATAATGATAAGACTTTTTTATTCTCGATTTTGTTATAAACCTACTTCGTTTAGGACTTTAGGCGCTTCAAATTTCAAACATTTGACTTTTGAAGCATTTTCAGAAGGCAATTTTCCATACTTTCCATTGTTGAATCAAGATAAACATGTAAATAGGCATAGTCTAGGATGTGTAAATACGCAATACTTTGTTTACTATTAAATAGTGTTTATCAAAGCTGACTAGTGTTGTTATTGAGAGTGGCCAGTTGGGCCAACGATCCAACCTCTGTGTGATCTAACCTTAGTGCAAGCACAGTCCCTCATTAAATAATCCCCCTTGTAATTAAGTATCCCTAACGATTCTTCTCCCCTATGAGTCCCCATTTTACGTACATAATAATAAAATAATCAAAAGTAGCCCCCCGTTTAATTATACGCAGCGTGTTAAATAAGTCCCGGAACGGCTTAATATTTTTTAACCTTTACAGATAAAGCTACAAAGCTTTGCACGTTGTTAATGGACACCTAAACCTATTTTAGTACGTATTCAGTGGACTGCTACCTTTCCAGGGGGACGGCCCACAAGGAGTAAGTAGGAAAACTTATATGAGAGTATAGATCGAGTTGTACATCGAATTAAAGGCCTTTATGAGTAGAACGCAATGCCGAAAACCCAACCTCAAGAGGTTCACCCTAGCTAAAATAGCGTGGGTTTAAAGTAATTAATGTTTAACAGCTGTTACTAAAAAAAATGATAGTTTTGATGTTTAAAAAGATATTTCCTCTGATACACCAGTTTACCTTTATATTGTGATAAGATTGTAGAGTGCTCCATAGATCATTATCGATCTGGTGATCAGAGGATTACAGACCTCATCTCTGCAACGAACCATCCTGCATTCGAAAAAATAAAGTTTAAGATAAGAAAAACCATCTCTTTTTGTGTAAATAACTCCAGTGACGGATAATAAATTAGTTTTGTTTAACTCCAGTACATCCATCATACTAAGCTAAGGTTCCTGACATTGTGACATCTGTATGAAACGAAGCATTCTACGGGAATCTAGCAATGTCTGCTGATAAATAGTCCATGACTGTTTCATCTCCACAAATAGAAACTGACTTGTTGTTTCTAGTAATATTCAAAATAAGACAATTAAGATTCTGTCGAGTGAACGAAACTTCAGGCATGAACTCTCTCGGATAATACAAAGTTCTCTTATCTACATGTAAATCCTGTGCGGATATGTAAGAAAATTGTTTTGGCATACTTGTTGGAACTAAACTATAAGTAAATTCTTTTTACATTTTTACTTTCTATTTGTAGTATAGAGAAAGTGTTGTTAATCAAAAAATCAATGTTTCTTTTGCGGATATATCAGTTTTGAGATCCCTTGAGACCAACCCAGGTTTATGAAATGATGTCTGTCTTTTGTTTGTGCAGCACTCAGACAAGTGGATTCATTTAAAGCAAATTTGTTACGTGGGTATATTTTGGTCATATATCTAGACTTTATTTTTCTTCTTTTTTATATTTCAAAATTTGAAGTTGTTATAAGGATTAAAACAAAAATTACAAATTTCTCAAAATAGGTTTTAAAATTATTGTCCATTAATTTTCTTATATATGTGTCCAAAAATTTTTTTATTTTTTTAAAATGATGTCTGTCTTTTGTATATTAAGAGCATAGACAGATTGAATAAATTTTGATATGTGGCGTAATTTGACCATATCTCGGGACATGCATTTGTTCAAGAAAGGACCGGCACTCAAACAGTGGCACCCAGAAGGTTTCCTAACCTAACCAACTTTTACATAATATACGAATACACACTTTATTGTTCTGGATTTCCAATATAAATTGATGTTTTTCCAGATGGTGTCAAACAGATTTTCATCCTTGTTCTTATGGTGCCACATGAATTCACAAAAGTAGGAATCTTAAATATAACTCTACTGGTTCCACATTCTTTCTGTTCCTTGTAAGCTACTGTTCTTATACATACCAACAATACTTCAAATGTTCTGTCTGTTCTACATATGTCAACAAAAAATAGTTTACGAGTGGCTGTCCTTTACTTGTACAGACCCAATAAAGGATAAAGGATCTAATCCAAGGCTACATAAAAAGGAGTAGATCCAGCTAGGGCCTCACTGGATTTATATGCCTTTTTATAAATTTAAACAAGGACTCAACACATGTTTTGAGGATCAAGATCAGTGCTCATTTGATGATCTCTTATCTCAACTAGGCAGCTAAAAAATTTAAAAAAATTCACTAATGAGAAAAATACGTGTTTGATCAAACTATGCAGACTGTAAGTAGAAAGACAATAGAATTCAATAGACCATTGAAACTGCACATGATGATGGGGTCAATCAGTATGCAGAATATGCTGAGAATCCACAGAAACATTGTCATGTAAGCTTAGCAAGGAAGACTCTTTGATGAGAATGAAATG
Source organism: Aphrophora alni (assembly GCA_963513935.1). NCBI lineage: Eukaryota > Metazoa > Arthropoda > Insecta > Hemiptera > Aphrophoridae > Aphrophora > Aphrophora alni. The sequence continues at coordinate 141,997,170 of OY740767.1, read as the reverse complement.
AACAGTGGATATACATTCTTGAAACAACCATCTGCATTGCAGGTGTATCATTAATAATTATCAACATGATACTTTTATCAGGTTGATAATTATACTTGTATCAGGTAGCCTACACTTCTCATCTGATATTATAAATAGGTACACAGTCAAAGTATAGGGTCCAATAATTTGTGTCACAGTAACAACCAGATACGAGACTTAGCTTATATATTGAGTGAGCTCTTGTATCAGATGTACGCTTGATCTGATTCACTTAACAGATACATAGTTAAAGTACAGAGTCCATTCTGTATCACATTAACAACCAGATACGAGACTTAGCTTGTATATTGAGTGAGCTCTTGTATCAGATGTACGCTTGATCTGATTCACTTAACAGATACATAGTTAAAGTACAGAGTCCATTCTGTATCACATTAACAACCAGATACGAGACTTAGCTTGTATATTGAGTGAGCTCTTGTATCAGATGTACGCTTGATCTGATTCACTTAACAGATACATAGTTAAAGTACAGAGTCCATTCTGTATCACATTAACAACCAGATACGAGACTTAGCTTGTATATTGAGTGAGCTCTTGTATCAGATGTACGCTTGATCTGATTCACTTAACAGATACATAGTTAAAGTACAGAGTCCATTCTGTATCACATTAACAACCAGATACGAGACTTAGCTTGTATATTGAGTGAGCTCTTGTATCATATGTACGCTTGATCTGATTCACTTAACAGATACATACTTTATAAATACTATAAAACACGACATGGCCATGTTAAATATTCTACGCTTATTCTTGAGTTGACCAATACCCGCTAGGTCGCTCTGCTAGAATCTGAAGTTGATGTGACTGGCGCTAGGTGGCTCTACGGTCAAACAATGTTTCAGGCGGGTAAGAGAAAACGCACTGATGCCACATAGGGGACCAGAGATGCGAGGGAAGGTCGAGAATCGCTTATATCAGAGCACGAACTGACAACACTGACTATGCTGAAGGAAGTAAATGAGAAGGTTTGTGAGAGAGAGGTCAACAGTTGTACAGTCTCAACCAAGTGGGATGTGTATAGTCAAGCACCTGCTGCTAGCGCTTTCTGATAGCTGTGTGTCAAACTTGTGACGAACAGCACCCGTAAAGCGTAGACTATTTCCCTATCCTATGTCGTTTCTTATAGTATTTATGTAGTCATTGGTTATAGTACCGGTAATTCTAAAAAGTAAAAAATTTGATTAATATATAAATGGATTTAACTGTAACGGATCATGTACTTTATTTTGTTCTATTATAAGAAGAAAAAAAAACAAATAAAATCTATCGCTAATTGTAATGAGTTACACTTGTGGAAACTTCAATAACCATATGATAAAAACACAATTTTACACCAAAAAATCGCTTTATTTGTGTAAAACAGAAACAAATACAAGACGACGTTTCAATGACTAAGTAACCATCCTCAGCTGGTACATACACACAAACCCTACTGACAGTAGTCACAGTAGGGTTGTGTTTAACCCAAATAGATTTTTTGGTGTAAAATTGTGTTTTTATAATTTAGTTAAATATACTATAGTCAATGAAAGTTTTAACTTACTTTTGAAAGAGCCGGTATTTCGATTTAAAAGTTTCTATTTTCGTCTTGATAGCGCATCCTTTAATTACAAATAAATTAGTTTTAAACGCAATTTGTAGATTCATTACGATTAGCAATTTGTTAAATGTTTTAACAGAATCCTTCTCTGGGAATTTGAAGGTTATAAATAGAGTACATAACTTGTTTGCCTAAATAGGTTGTAGAGTTTAAATCTATAGGTAGACGGGCATAAACATATCCAAGGACAAAATCTGATACGCACTTAAGAATATGGGCATACACAATAATTAACATTTAATTATAACTCTGGAGATAGATTAGATATAGAGTTCAGATTTTGTATATGCATTTCTAACACGTATACCGTAAACCAAGACTTTATTTTAAACATTTTCAAAAATCTGCCATTTTAAATTTTTAATGTCACATATCTCGAGAACTGTTAATTTTAGAAAAAATTACAAAATTTTACAAGAAACAAAATTTTTAAATATTTTAATGAAGAACAAAATGGTTTTTATTTAATTAAAAATATGTTATTTTTTGTAATTTTTTAGACAGTTATTGAAATGATAAGTTATTATTTATCAATTTTATTAATTAACTTTTTTTAGTGTTCTAATCAATTACCGGGAAAATTACATTAATTTAGTTTTTTTAACGATAACTCGGTTATCTTTTAAGCTATAGAAAAAATAAAAACTCCATTTAAAAAAATATCTTATTTTTTGTAACTTTATTAGAAAGTTTTTGAAATGATTAGTTATTTATTTATCAATTTTATTTATTTACTTTTTTGGTGTTCTAAACAATTACCGAGAAAATTATATTAATTTTGTTTTTTAACAATAACTCAGTTATCTTCGAAAGTTATCTTCATTAAAAAACGAAAATATATTTTACTCATTTTAAAGTTAACGATATTCGAGATATGTGACGTTAAAAAGTTTAAGTTGCATATTTTTTGTTGATAAATTAGGTTATTATAATATAAAATATATAAAAAAAAATAAAAGCTGGCTTTAAAATTAACTTAAATATTGATATATTAAACATTAAAACCCAAATAATCCTTATCAAATTCATTTTTATCTAAGTTTGGTTAGGTTCGACTTCTGTTCTTTGACTGATATTCACGTTTCACGGTGTCAGGAAAACATTCCGTCCTTCCGTCGCGTCGTGTCTACCTAAGCATGATAGCTGCCACTGAACAGAAATTTCGTATGAAGGACTATAGTGTGCTCGTTTAGAAAAACCTATTGAAATTCAGAAAATCGAAATGAAAATATCAAAACTGTTTTTGTTCATATATTGTATTATTTAATTTATAACACACTAAATTAGAATAAAAATCTGCATATTTCAATTCAGTTCATACAAACCCCACATATCTGAGATGACAAATAATATTGACAAAAATGTAATTTCGAAACCAGAGCTCCCAAAAAAAAATGATTCAATAGTTACAAAAACTGAGTCGAGTAACCGATGCGAGCGTAGCGAGTGGAATTCACGTACTCGTATATGCAGCTTCAAGACCAGCGACGACTGAGGCACAGACACGAGCGAAGCGAGTGCAGACTAGAACCTACCTGACTTCAAGATAGTAGTTATGCAACCACAATTTCAATACATTATATAGTTTCCTACAAGGCCAAGGGTGCCAACTTTAGGACATTAAATTTAGAAGATGATTATATTGATGGGGCTGAGTAAGTACCATAATAGAGTCTATCATTTTCATTTTAAATATTTCAATATCGCACCTTTGTATATACTGTAATTTTTATAATTTAAATTTTGTACGTTGTTTTCACCTACATTAAATTCAATTTTAGAGGACCTTTTTTTTTTAAAAATCATTGAAACCTTCCGTAATATTTGGCGGGATCACTGTCAACTCGTTTTGTTTCGAGCCTAAGCAATAGAGAATAAAAATTGTTGAATCTAAGTATTGTATATAGAGTCCAATAAATTAACAGCTCATGAACCGATTAATTCCACGCTGCAATAAAGTTAATCGACACATTTTATATTAAACTTTTCAATCACGTGTTAAGAACTAAAAACGATGAAAGCGTCACCATTTCACCGGCTTATGTCGGATTTTAATTTTCCAGAGCGTCAATATTCCTTTATCGTTCCAATCACTTTAGAGGGTTCTGTAGTCCGTAAGGCGATTGTAGCAAAGTGGCACGCACAACCCATGCACGCGACACTGACTGACGGAGTCGATAACCATGGCAATTCTTCTCTCTAATAATCGACTGATAGTATAGTCACCAAATATATCGAAATCAATTCAGATGAAATCGTCCGTAAAATTATTACTATTATTTTGTTTTTTTTAATATTGGTGAAAATTCAAAAAGTACAAGGATAAGTTTGGTAATCGACAAAAATTTCGACTCCCGTTTATTGACTGATCTTCGTGTTTCATAACTTCAAGGAAACCGTAAACGTTACGCCGTCCGTCCGTCGCCGTTTGTACACAAACACAATAGCGGCAAGTCCTTTTGATCTATAATACATTCCTACAAGGCTCAGGAAGCCAACTGTTTGTTTTACATTTTATGGTTTTGCTGGGTAAGCACTATGACGTAAAGAAGTTGGGAAACGAGGAGGCAGATACATTGTTCGTTGGACCTGAGCCGGCAGTAGGGATACCTGACCAAGATCACTATTAATAGGTGGGTTCAGATAAAAACGCCAGAAAGATAGGACAGCCTTAGGGACATTCCCATAGCAAATTACTACAGGTAGACCTGGGGTCTGGGGAAACTATACGGGATGGATTAAGAAACCGAAAGCCACATAATATTTGATTGTGAGGATCTTGCCTATAAGAGGTGCAGGTACCAAACACCTGGTGATGGTATCGGGTGCCCGGAGCCCGTTTAACCATTAATCTCTCAGTTTTGGAATGTTTTTTGAAACACTGTTTATATTTAAATAAAACCTAAATGAAACCAGTTATGGTTAGTTTTTGTTTTTTGAGATTATTCCTGAACAGCGGTTACTTAATATTTGAAAAATTGAGTAATTAAGTCTTTACATTAAATGAAAGTTTTAACAAAATTGATTTTGAGATATTGGCCTTTTAAAATTATTAACCTAAACTAACCTGAGAACACTTTTTACTCCAACGAATAAACAGGGTGATCCTTTATCGTTGGACACTGTTGGTATATCATGTAAAATGTATACTGTTGGTATATCATGTATATCAAATGAAAAACTTTAAACGGGACTTAAACTTTTTCATACAACTTAAAAACCTGTTTTGTTAACTCTGAAAAATGACCGCCATTTTCCAATATGGCTGCTAACAACTGAATATTTTTATGTGGACCCCTATTTTTATGGTATTATCTGTTTCTGTACAAAATGTTAAGACTTTTTAATTCTTGATTATTGTTTGATAAACCTACTTGTTTAAGATTAATAGGCGCTTAAAGTTTCGAAAATTTGACGTTTGAGCATTTTCAGGAGGCGATTATCCATTGTTGAATGTACATCAAATGTAAGTAGACATAGTATATATAATATGTGTAAATACTAGTATAAGGTTGCAAATGAAACAAATAATTTGAATTCCTTTCTTAGCTTATTCAACACTAGTACGCTAGGATAAAATAAAGCAAAAGTTTAAAGTTTCAAATATTTAATAGTATGAATGAGCTACAATTGTTTCGCCTTGCGGCATCATCGGGCAACTATTGTTGCCCTACAATGTTGCAACTACAATGTTGCCCGATGATGCCGCAAGGCGAAACGATTGTAGCTCATTTATACTATTAAATATTTGAAACTTTAAGCTTTTGCTTTATTTTATCCTTGAATATGGAGTTTCAACAAGAAATATCTGCTATTACATTAAAGTTCATTAAACTAGTACGCTACTTTAACTTGCACTATATTCTAGCAAGTTTTGATTTGATCCACAAACTATTTGTATTCCTTTATTAGTATTTACAGATTCTAGACTATGCCACATTTTTATCTCGATTCAACAATGGGAAGTATGGAAAATCACTTCCTGAAAATGCTTCAAATTATACTACAAATATTCGAATCTTTAAGTGCCTATTATTCTTAAACGAGTATGTTTATCAAACAAAAACCAAGAATAAAAAAGTCTTAACATTTTGTGCAGAATCCTAAAACATCATAAAAATGCGCAAATTAAAACATTGGCGGCCATTTTTGAGAGTTTGCAAAACTGATTTTCAAGTTATATGAAAGAGAAGCAACGGTTCTCCTTTTACAATTATTTTTCATCAGATTAATAGTTTACGATGTGCCAATAGTCCCTACGATAAAATAATCATTCTGTATAGTGAAATGCAACAAATTACAAGTTGCAGGTTATAATAAATGCAATACAATTGTTTCAATAAACGAACATAAAGAACTACTTTTTAATTCACATCAAACCTATAATTCTTTATGGAGTTATGATTATTTTTGCGCCTACTATGATTCCAGAATTGATTAGTGTCGACCACTGGAATATTGACAGTACAAGACTATGCTTTTCAAATTGCTTTCTTCTGGAGAACTATCAATTTATGACTTTGTCTCATTAAAATTTTTGTGTGAATATTTAATTTTTAAGGAGTTTTTTTTTTAATAACCTATTTTTGAATTTTAGTTAGTGTCTACAAGTGTTTTAATCGCTGTCTGACTGCCAATGTATAGACTTTATGAATTGAAGACATTACCTCAATCAGAAAAGAAGAAAAAAGAAGCTTTTTCAAGGGAATCTATCCTTTAAAAATACTGGATAAGCAAACCATCAAGCAGAATTTCCTACGACAGTTTAATAAAATGCCTTGTTCTGTATTAAATTATTAAAACAAAGCCAAGAAACTAATTACACAGTTAATCATTAATTCAAACGCAGGGAATATTTTGAAACTTGACCACGAATATTTCCAGTAGGGATGTTATATACAAACCTCCCTTTTTAAATACCGTCGTCGCCATTTGAGTAATTATACATCAAAACCACGCGGCAGATAAAATAAACCCTAACAAGGAAGGAGAGGGTAAAACAACACGCACTTCAGTACATGCTTATGTAGTAGAGTATTGTTACTGCATGAGTAGCGTTTTATGTTTACGATATGTATAAAAACAGACTCGCCCTTGCTGCGCTACCCCACACCCCACTCCCCCAGGGGTTTGTTTCCTATAGATTAAGGCAAGTTCAATCAACACAAAATTAAGCACACTTTTTCAATCGTACGTACAAAAACAAAAAAACAACGATTTGATTTGGTAAAGCAGAACACTGCCTTGTTTCTAAATTGAACTTCCACCAGCTTTACACATGTCGTGGCTCCAAGTTGTTCATGCAAGGCTCTGTAGATCGCCATCATTACAGTAATTCATATATACACAGTGTTTCGAAAAATCTTTCCAAAACTGAGGAACTTATTCTTTACATCATCAAAACCAATGAAAAAGTTTATATACAGGGTGATTCTTAAGCGTAGAAACGGCTTTATACTGCATTACTGAGAAGTACTTGAAGGCGGAAACAAATGCGGATCAACATAGTTTAAAAAGTTATACTTTTTTGTAGGTTTGAAATTTTTGTCCGCCATCTTGGATACGCCATTTTGAATAAAACTTTATTTTTTAAAATAGGAAAGTGGACATGTGATACATGATTTTCATGTAAAATTTGACAAGAAAAACGAAGATGCAATGACGGAAATAGTAATAAAACGGGGGGGATAAAAATGCGCGGTCGAAAGCTTTCTATTATATTTTTCATGTAGAATAATCCAGTAACGAACTTTAAGCAGTATTAATAATGATGATAATAATAAACAATAACCAGTAATAAATTAACATCACAACTACAAATTAAATATTATCAACTTATATTATTCACTTTAAATATTACAAAATTTAAATACATATTTTCGATCATACATTACTAATAGTCTACAATAAATTTTGAAACATTTTAACACACAATAAATGTTCAAAGTACTTTTCCTCAACAGATTGGCAGTGCACTAATCTCAACTAATATGAAAGTAGGCCTAGTTTAAATCAGCTGTTTGTATTACGTTACAACAATACAGCTTATTAACTACTCATTTCACCTGTAAATTAAGTTTTAGTGGTTCAAAATTGTTTTCTGTTTCGTTATTGGATGTATTCTGCAGGAAAAACAGCATAGAAAAGTTTCGAAGGTGTATTTTACCCCGTTTTAATACTAACGCAATTTTAACGTCATTGCAATTTTGAATGCTTATAACTTAAAAACTAAGGAATTTATCGAAAAACTACTTTCATCATCGTTTTTCATGTAAAAATTACTTCTTTGAAACTTTAAAATTTTGTTATTACAGACTATTAAAGTATAAAAAGTTAAAGACTAATTATTGAGTACGTTATGATAAAAAATATTGCATTTTAGCCTGAGTTATTGACACTGTATAATAAGGAATAACTAGTAATTAGGTCTATCTTAATGTTTTGCGGTTTCTTGACAATTACCCATTTTATTTTTGTTTTATGCTTTTTTGACGATAACTTGGTTATTTTACAAGTTGCAGGAAATTTTTTTTAAAAAACCCCATTATATTTATCACTAAAAATATAAATATTTTGTCTCTTGTAATATTTACGGTTTCCGAGATATTTGACTTTAAAAATTATAAACTGTCGGCATTTTGAATATTTACATAATAAAGTTTTATATCTTGGTATAGCCTACTGATTAAAAATACCTTAGACAATGCGTATACAAAATTTAAATTAATAACATTACTAATTTCAAAAGTTATCATTAATTTTTTTTAACATAAAATGGCCAACAGTCGGAAAATGAAGCGATTCCGGACCTATGAATATATAAAGTTTTTTTCTTTTCTTTTTTTTCTTCATATTTTTAGCTCTAGAATCAGCTCCCGAAATATTTCCGAGCAATTTTGAATCACCCTGTAGGCTATATACGATCCTGTTTCGTAAAAAAAAAAATACATAAAACAAATTTGAGGTGCCTACAAATTAAATTATGGTTACTAAAAGAAATGTCGCTGTTTTGTAAAAATTGAGTGACATAATTTGCTCTTTTATCCCTACAATAGTGCGCACCCTTCCATCTACTCTGCCTTTGTTATAGGCAATAGACAATTAATCACTGACCCACCTTCACGATATCAAAAGATTTTGGCCATTGTGAAAGAGTTGACGCTATCGGAGGAAGCGGCCCGACCGGTTGTGGGATTGGCCTTGACCAGTTCAAATTAGACTCTAGCAATAGACGCTGCGATTCACAACGATTAACCGGTTATAGATGTAAACATTTATCATAGCCATTATGTAATACAGTATCAACAAAAATTGTTTTGAGGCCAAACGTGTTTCCGTTAAGAGAATTGTAGCAAAACAATCTTAAATCATTATAATTCATAAAATAAACTGTGCAACATTTCTCACTCACACATCACCAAAACCAAACAAAAACTAACCTAACCAATTCTGACTAGGCCGATTTTGAAAAAAATAGGTCAAAACTTTTATAAAAATCTTTATAACCAATGTTGATAAGATAGTAATTATTTTGTTCTTTTTTCATTTTGACAGTAACCCTGAAACGTTCAGTAATTGGAATGCACTAAGATATGGCCAAAATAAGCCGACATGCAAAATTCATTAAAATTGGTTCACACGTTTGAGCAATAGAGCGCTGCACGGACGATGACGACTGACGTTATTTCAAAATCATCTTTTTTAAAAATTCAGAGGACCTCAAAACGAATATATCTGTTCTTATATAATGATGTTTAGGATAATTTAAATTTTTTTTAAAAATAAATAAAAAAAAAAGTTTGATTGTTTAAATCATTTTTGTTACGAAAAATCTCTTTTTAGCTTGAGACCTTGCTAGGTGTACACTCCCTTTAAGAATTATTGTAAGTTACCAAATTAATGAAACTACAACTTTCCAAAAGAACCCCGTAAGCAGGCAAGTCTGTCTCCAAACAGAACACAATGCTTCGGGTGGAGGGTGGTAAATGTTCTAAAGGACACCATCGTTAATCACAGATCATATGATAATTTACTAAAAATGAGTCACTACTACAAGTCTCGTCGATCACATCCTTTGAAGTACCTACATCGAGTAGGGAAGATATAGTGGAATAAAATATATCTATAAGGTGTATAGAGTTGAACGCTAATGGATCTGGAACTGGAGTCTAAGGTAAATCAACAAAGTTGACCTCGGGAAATCATGCAACAGTATATCAAGCAGTAGGCCTAATTGTGATACTAGAATGCGCACAATTAAGTCTGACAAAAGATACGTCAACGCCCATATTAGTACTTCAGGATGTCATTAAGTCAGTGTGTTCACACATGAATTCTCGTCTTTAGATTATTGAAAAACTCTCAACCAGGTGAAGATTGGGTGGGTGTCTGGTCATAGAACACTTGAGGGGTAACGATAAGGCTGATGAATTGGTAAAGAAAGGGACTTCATTCATTGATTCAGTACCTGTTTGCAAAATTAGCAAATCTGTAGGTATAGAGGTAAACTTTATTTTCCCACACCAACTAAAATATCTGAACCGTTTTAAAGTGTGAAAAAAGGTCTTCATCTTTGTACAGTGGATATTCAAGAAACATCTAAACACTATGACTTTTGAATGCACGGAAACTGCATAATTCTTCCTCCTGAAATGTGAAGTACTGGAGCGTAAAAGACCACTGATTTTTGACACGTCTCTTACTGCTCTTACACGGGGAAAGCAGATACTATCAGCGAAGCAAATTCTGGGACTTGCAAATAAAATAGTTCTAAGCTGGCTGGATTAGAACACAAACGTACACAAAAAGGTTTTTTTTTAGACAGGTGTCTAGGGAGCAATACCTACTTCCTAAATCATAATAAAACAAATTCACTCGTTTTAAATTTAAAGCAGGAATTTTAGGATATCTAGTACGGTATGCGCCAAAAGAAACAGTAGGTCTACAGAAATTCTACCAGCTGTGATGAATTCTTCAATCAGCTGATTCTATTGTTGATTGTTGTTAACGTTTGGCCTACACTGCTTATTAAATTTCTAGTTTTAAATTAGTTTACGCTATAATGGTTCTTATAACCCAAGAAAAGTTTTTATAGTTAAGTATTATTTTCGTTCATACGGAACAAGTCGTTCGGGTGGTTCAAGTTTAACAATAACTGATTGATTTTAAAAATAATTTCACAAGCAGCCGCCAAGTAATGCTGTAAAAGGTGTAGTAAAGTTCAGTCGTACGGGTAGTTTTGACTGGTTGTCCAACCCACCGTGACTACAAATGAAAACCACGACAAACTTCTTCAGCAAATCTTACACTCTCTGAAAAGAAGCCTCCGTCGGACATATTTAAAAATGAATATAAGTGGTACTTCTTTAAGAAGAATGTTTAAGAATTTTTTTGGATTTGGGTATAAAAATCGTTAACAATGGAATACGAATACCCTTAGTTTTTCTATCCAATATATGGTTTTCAGATGAAAGGTTCATTTGAACGGTTTCATCAAGCAGAGAGCAGGTTTTTTTATTTCAACGTCATGTTATGGTCGTAATTTAGCCACAACATAATGAGCGCGTAACCGTTTGGTGAGCTATATCAGCGAGGGGTCATTTCGTTGACGATGTTATGGTCGTAGATTAGCCACAACACAGTGAGCGCGTAACCGTTTGGTGAGCTATATCAGCGAGGGGTAGTCATTTCGTTGACGATGTTATGGTCGTAGATTAGCCACAACACAGTGAGCGCGTAACCGTTTGGTGAGCTATATCAGCGAGGGGTCGTCATTTCGTTGACGATGTTATGGTCGTAGATTAGCCACAACACAGTGAGCGCGTAACCGTTTGGTGGGCTATATCAGCGAGGGGTCGTCATTTCGTTGACGATGTTATGGTCGTAGATTAGCCACAACATAATGAGCGCGTAACCGTTTGGTGAGCTATATCAGCGAGGGGTCATTTCGTTGACGATGTTATGGTCGTAGATTAGCCACAACACAGTGAGCGCGTAACCATTTGGTGAGCTATATCAGCGAAGGGTCGTCATTTCGTTGACGATGTTACGTTTGTAGTTTAGCCACAACTTAGTGAGTGTGTAACCGTTTGGTGAGCTATATCAGCGAGGGGTCGTCATTTCGTTGACGATGAAAACAGGAATGCTGTTACTGTAAACCAGGTATGTTACAGAGAGAAAATCATTTAACCTTTTGTAAGAAGGTTTTGTCGTGCTAGTAATCTGGATTTTGGTTCCAGCAAGATGGCGCCACTAGTCACACGGCATTAGACAGTCTTACTTTTCTTGAAACGTTTAGAGACCGCCTGTTTCCTGCGGAATAGGTTTTCGATACCGATCGCATTCTCCTGATCTTTCTCCTATCTTTGAGGAATGATTAAGGAAAGCATTTTCACAAATGATCCACCAACCTAATCGCCAAACTTCAAGAATGGAAACTTCCACAACCACCTTTCACCGGTATATTTCAAATAGTCCAAGAATACTATGAATGTTGCCTTGTATAACACTTAAAGTTTCTGTTCACTTTCACACTTGAGCTTTTTTTCCCAAAATAAAACATTTCAAACATATAATATCTGTTTGTTATGGCGCATACTCCATACGATATTTATACATATTTCCAAACGTAAACATGAATTTTAACGATAACTATAGCCTTGTCCTGGAGTTCCTAAAATGAAAAAGACCTTCAGAAATGCTGCATAGGGACACTACCCACGTAATAAACTCCTTTAGAGAGGAAAGAACTAAAAACATTAAATGAACGTTTCCACAGAAGTGAAAACAATTTATGTATCTCCATAAAATATCCTTGTGGTATATGCAAATGATATGCGTTTACTACATAACCAATATTACTATTTACAAGACTAAGATGTGCTAGATAGCCTAACGACATTCGATATAATTTATCTATGAGGACATTTATTCAAACAACAGAAACACCTTTCTAATGTCTAGTGGATATCCAACAGAGAGGCCAAGGTCTAGTCATTCAATTCTGATTCTCTTGTTGGACATCAAAGACCATAACGGTTTTATATATTGATATCTTTGACTACGACAATCGTAAATTGTAGTGGTTAAGGTCGTATATATATTTCTCTTTAAATATGGAAAAAAATACAAGGATAAAAAAATACTTAAAGAAGTTAACAGCTGATGAAGGAATTGCTTCACTTTAAGGATTCTCTGTTTGTACTTTCCCACGTTTGTAGGTAGTCTTAGATTGATCGGCATGAAGATTGTTTTATAGATTTCCTTTTAAATGTTATCATTGAGATTGTAAATTTAATGACATTGTAAATTTAATGACACAAAACAACTTCCAGCAAGATGGCAAAACTTGATAAGCAACCGATTTTACAATATTGTTCTCATAACGAATTTTTTGGAACAGTATTGTTCCAAATGTTCTTCTGATTTTCATATTTAGAGTTTTCTTAAAGTAAAGATTGAATGCAGATGGTACAAGAACACATTGTACATCGTTGAGATATCACTCGATAAACCAACAATATTGACGTCAAGACACTTTTCAGAAGATCTAAAAACAAAGGGACGAGTGGAGTTATATTTGAATGCAGGAGGAGGACACTTCCAAAATTTGATTTTCCCAATGTCTTATTTAAGTTTTGAACCAAATAAATCTTTCGTGGTTAACAAAAAATATGCTAAAGATAACCAATACAAAAAAAAATCTCATATCACCATAGCAACTGCAACAATAATCTATAACTAGCTGTTTTGAATCTCCAGATTTTTTTCTAATTTGATCCAGTTTTATGTAATTTGTGTGCTTAATAAATGTTTAATGTTAAAAAATTTCTTGATGATCTTGTAATTTTAAATTTCACAACTTTTTTGTACAAAAACACTAAAATTATTTCTTAAATTGTTTAATTTAAAACCCAATATTTGACTTCTTTGTCTTTTGACGAACGCAATTTCAGACCTACAGAGTTCCTTCCTTGATCCGTTACAAAATGAACGACCATTATCTAATGACTGTAATAAGGTAGTACAATAGAACAATACCACATCGTCGCCTCAGGGGAAGGTTTGATGACTGGTCATTATTGTTTATATGTTATGGAAGGTCGCATTGAAAGAAATGTTATTAAAGATAACTAATTTGATTGCCCAGCCTGACTCAAGGTCATTAGCCTTCGTAGGCGCCTCATCAAAGACATTAGTTTTTGTTTGTTTGCCTCGACTGCTTTGTCCAAAAAAAAACTACACAACTTGGTAGTTTTGTTTTGTTTCTTAGTCTTCGACTAAGATGGTTTCCATCGTCAGAAGTCTTACTGATAAACTAAAACTAACTCCCTTGGGGACTCACTTTAGTGAGTACAGGATTGGCAATTCTTTTCATCCCTAGCTGGATGTATACCTTTTTTCATCTAGTCCTAACTCAAGATTGCAGATAGGTACGTAATTTAGTGATTTATAAGTTGAATAACACACGAGATAACATTTTACATGGCCGCCATTTTGAAATTTTTCGACTATTTTACTTACTCGTTATATACGAAGTATAGTGTGAGACTTACTCGTAACTTTGTAACGAAAACTCCCCCTTTAGGGGCTCACTATAGTGAGCATAGAATTAGCATCCCGAGGTTCCCACCTGGATCTACACCTTTTTTATGTAGTCTTGGGTTAGATCCCTCTCTTTCATCTCTTATCAGGTCTCTATTGACCAATTGTTATTCTGGGACTATTACAGTATATGAGGGCCAGGAGGCTATATTTAAATTAATTATTTACAATTTTAACAACAACAGCATAATTTGCCAAAAAAGTGACATTACTATACCAATTATATAAAACATAAATAATATAAAACAACTTAAATTTTTTTAACAAATCTACTCAAAAACATCATTTATAAGTTTGAAATTTTTTGATAGTTGAGAAGTCAAAGTTGTGAAGTATATTGTTTCAATCAGCACAGATTCTGTTAATGATATTAGTGTTATTAAAAATAATTTACAAAATGATTCGATATGTAAATTACTGTAACAGCTATCAAAGGATGATAATGAACATGAAATGTACTTCTTAAAACAGCTCAGAAGAGTCGATCTCAGAGTGTATTAACTTGTAGAGGAAATATAACCCATGTTTTAAAAATCTCTTTTCAAAGGTATCTATTTACAAATTTTCACTTTGCAAAATTGGTACATTCGTAACTTAGTATTTTATAAATTTGTTTTTAATACGTTCTAATCTAAGAAGACCTCTGTGTAAGATTTCCAAATTCCATAATCCAAAACATTCCTCGCATAGGTATAGTACAAAACCAGATAGTTGTATGTTCCTTGAGATCCACCGTCTGCCTTCTGATGAACCACACATTTTCTGTAACCCTCTTACATACTATTTTAGTGTGTGATTACAAAAATTATACCACTGTCCAGCAACATACCAAGTTCATGAACTAGTTCAGATTTTTTCAGCAAGAAGTCTCCAGTTTATAGAATGAAGGAAACAGCAGCCCTTCCACAACTGATAGTTACGTTATCAGGACATCAGCCGCAGAGCCTGTCAAGATCGGACTGGAGCTTAAGAAAATGGTCCTCAGAAGTGCTCTTCTGATAAAGTTTCATATCATCCGCAAATAAGAGACAAGAAACGTGTAGGAAAATACTGGGTAGGTCATTAATCTAAACGAGAATTAACCAGGGTCCCAAATGTGAGCCCTGCGGAACGCAGACGTGAACAGGACAATCCTGTTTTTAGGGTTTGTATATGTTCTTCCTGAACCAGTCCTTATCATCGGTCTCTTCCTCTTTTATTGCAATTTATCTGAGGTTTCAGTGGCCTTTATGTGTTCATGGTATTCTTTTGTTTTCCTGGTAAATTAGGAACTTCTTATCTTCCTGATCACCCTCTTCAATTTTCTGTAGAGCATAAGCCTTCTTTTTGATATTGTTGTTGTTTTTCTCTTCTTTAATATATTAATATATTAATATATATATATATATATATATATATATATATATATATATATATATATATTACTTCCAACTTCCAGTGTTTTAATACTAATCTCCTTACTATTTTTAAAGCTCTCACTATTGTTCTGTCTAGTTGCCATCACTACCTTGTTTGTTCCGATTCAAGAGCTGCTCTTCAGGTTGTCCAGGATATGTATTCTAGGAATCTCTTACTTGCAGACATTCTGTGCTCCATACATAGGCTTCAGATACGGGTTGCAGAGATTCATTTTGATGAGTATCATAATATTATAGTATCACTTTAGTGCGAAGAAATACTATCTTAAACTAAAACCCACGTATAGCAATGAATCTACGATAAAACATCGTACATTGCTATAGTGTGCGTCCCGTTTGGCGAGAGGCAACAGAAGCTAATAGCCTAGTCTGTTTATAGCCATAAATTAAAAACAATAATATTGATTTTAAAAAAAAAACACAATAAAAGAATATGAAAACAGGTTGGCATTGGACTAGAGTTAGAGAATGATGCAATGTTATACAACTCTTACATAATTTATTGCCCCCAGGCTCCATGGCGAAGTCATTTCATTGAGAACAAGTCTAGAGTCAGCCAACTCCGTTATTAATTACCTGCAATATAACAAGGGAAACAAATTTTAATTATTTTAAAACTCTCTGGAACCATTCCAAGAAAGGTTTGCTTTTAAATTAAAGAAATAATGCAACTTTTAAATTTCGCTATTAAATAATTAAGAAAACTTGTTTCTAAAGTTTGCAGTTTGTCTCATAAATCTGTCGTAGAGTTATAGTTTAATTTAAATGTACTCACAGGACAAAGTAAGTTTTATAGACTGCTAGGGGAGGGGAGTAATTATTATTATCGTAAAAAGATAGGGCGAGCGTATCTTTTAATACACATATCTTACGATAGATATAATTATCGTACTGGTGTGTACTTGTTAAGCCACTACAACACGCACTAGCGATACCTATCTTGTAAGATAATTATCGCATATCGCTTACAACAATGAGATATGTAGTGTTTAACTCTAGTAGAGAGAATGTTTTGTGATGTTTCATAAATGAATGTTGAGTTTTGCGGATATATTCGTTTGATGTTCTCTGAGTGCAAAAAAAATGGTTTTTTGAATTTTCTCTGTCTGTTTTATATACAGTTTAGACGCGTAGGCATAATTTAATCAAATTTGGTACATGAGCATATGTTAGCCATATCTCGGAATGTGTTTCCGAGTTTCCGATTCTCAAAATCTGCCCTAACGATTTTAAAATATTTGGTCAAATATAGCTTGTTAAGAACTCAAACAAAACGTAACACGATGTTATGGGGGAGGGGGCTTTTATAAAATGAGTAGAATCTCAAAATAGGCTGTAGAAATTTTGCCGAAACGTGAAGCTTAATACCCCAAATCCGTGTACAAAATAAAAGAAAAAAAGAAAAGAAACGTTGACCGCCGTCATTAAAAGTTCGATTTTAATCAAAAAATAATTTCCTTTATGGTTGAAACTAAGCAAGTTTAGACCCTTTTTAAATATAAACTTCGTGAGGATTCACCCAACACTTCAGGAAAACCAAGAATTAAGTAAGATAAAAATCAACAAGGATAGGGTTCTGCTCTACAGAAACTTGAAGGGGGTGATCAGGGAGAGAAGAAGTTCCTACTTTACCAGGAAAACAAAAGAATACCATGAACACATAAAGGCCACCGAAACCTCAGATAAATTGGAATAAAAGAGAAAGAGACCGATGATAAGGACTGGTTCAGGAAGAACATAGACAAACCCTAAAAACAGAAAAAGAAAGAGCAAGAAGCCAGGGGGTGAAAGAATACTGGCGAAGAAAGAAAAATATAAAAACACACATCGTATTTAGGTAAGTATCGGTATACTAAACTGCTTCTAATCACTGTAAGAAAACGTCAATCTTAAAGCGCTGAAATCATTTAGAAATTCGCTAAAAAGTATTTTAGTAAATTAAATACCGCCCCAGCAGCATTCACGAAATTATAAATACTGTACTGACAAAAGCTTTTTATCATATATTCGGCAGGTAATTTCCTCTCTGATCGATTCAATTATCAAACAGGATAATAGTGTATTAACAGTTACACTGTTACCAACATCCGCAAAAGAGATTGGTCAAATAATGACGAAAGGGTTAGTCAGAAAGTTTACAGCTTCGTTTCCGCTATTTGTCATCAACGATTATTCAATTTCAGGACTCGACAATAACAATAATTGCTGTCGGTTTACCGCAGGTAACCAGCCAAGCCTGTAATAATGGTGGGCCACGGAGTCGTTTACATGCAATTCGGTCATTAAACCTTGTTTGCTTTGCCTCTTTTTGTTTGATTAACTTTACAAATATTTTTCCGTCGTTTACTTTATCAAAGCCATTATGTGGGGAATATTTACACGAGAAAGTTGGTAATGGAAGTGTAGGGAGGTTACGGGAAATTTGATCTCTCGTAGCATTGTTATTAGGACGTGCGTTTTAGTAAATTAGTCAAATAATTTAATTCCTGTATAATTTTACACAGACAACACCACTTTGAACAAGTTTCAAGTTTATCAGTCTGTAATTTTTTAAAGAAAAAGTGAAGGGAAATTAATAAAATAGAAAGGGCATTAATAATGACGCGAAATTTAACCGTAGGTTATTGCTCTGTAAAATTGATTACATTAAACGATGCATTTCTCCCTTATTGTAACTTTAATAAAAAGAAAGAAAAGAACAAAAGATTTAAAGATTTATGTTTTTAGAACATTACGGAAGAGATGGCTAAAGGATGTGGAGGAAAGCCTTCGAGTTTAGAGGATCAGTAGAGATTGAGAAGTGTGGAAGATTGAAAAAAATAGAACGAAATAGAGGAAGCACCTGGAAGAAGTCTAGGGATGTAGTGCCACAGCATGAACTTAAAACTTAACAAATAGTACTTACCCAACCCCATTCGTACAATGTAATACAAGTAGAATCTCTATCCCAAAGGTTGGTCTCTTGAGCCTTGTAGGAAACGATATTAAGTATTGGTATATCAAAGCGGCTTATCCAGTAGAGTAAGTTTGTTTGTTACACAGGTTTTATAAAACTCTTAATTCAATACATCACTACTTTCTTAACTTCGCGCCGGCAGATTTTTGAAACAGTCTCCACTCGTTTTGATCGGGGATCGATATTTTTTTTGCAATTTTTGAAGTTACCCTATACTTCGTATACTGGGTATAAACTAGTAATGAAGTTAGTAATTAGGACGGAACGACAAGAATGAAATTGATACAAGTAGCCGCCAGCCATCTTATCACTTTTTTATTATGACAATGTATAGAAAACTCACGTAACAGGAAGGCATTTGTTTATAAACATCCAAACTATCATTTGTAGAAAAATTGTCAGTATTATCTTAATGACATTCATATATGAACTTTAAGTTGAAATAGTTAAAACGACCGATCGTGGATTTTATAATTTCTGTCTATCATTGAAATATTCATCAAAAATGTATCATTTTAGAAGTAAGATCATATGAACCTGCAAGACATCAAGGAGTTCTGCTGTTTTAGCCTACTATAGTCTATACTTAATTTGGGCACACCTACGAGTTACTGTCAAAAGAGTAGCAATTTGTACAATTATGAGATTCAGTATTTGTGTAATAGTTGGTTTGCTTGATATGATAATACGATGCTGACGCCCGACAACCTGTTAATGATAATTTTGTAGGTATGGACTTACAGGAACGAAATTTCATAATTTGATTGTTAGTAGTGCTTTTTGTTGTTGATGTTGTTTTAAAAGTGATAAATCTCTCGGTCATCATCGCTTTAGATAAAAGATCCCTAGCTCTCGAATACTCTATAGCGTCAGGTAGGATTGGAAAAGAACAAGAGTTTGCCAATAGAGACTTAATAGGAAAGATGAAGGAGAGTGACCTAACTCAAGATTAGATGAAAAAAGCCGTAGACCCAAATAGATTCCCTCGCGGTTGTCACGTCCTTACTCACAGTAGCTGTGCCCTGAGATTTCTCATCAAAAGAACATGACGTTTCCTTTTGTTATGACCACTGTATTATCAATATACTATCAATTAAATTTGCAACTAGATTTGTTTATAATAAACTACTAACATTATTTTCTTACCGATAATCCACATTGTGGTAATTGATCAAACGTGTTATCATTTGATACGAAATTATTGTAGAAGAATTTGTAATATAGTGCCTGCAATAAAATATTCACCCTGTATATTCCAGTACCCTCAGCAAGAAGAAGGATTACAGTTTAAAGAAAAGAGAATTTGAGAGCAGAAGAAAATATAAATACAAAGGACTTATTTGAAGTTTTGTAATGTCAACGAAGAGTAATAATTAAGCATATTCCAATATTTGCCTTGCGTTTGAGAGAGTCAATATTAAATCTCTTGCGAGAGAAATGACAACACAATGTTCAACCTTCGTTTTGGGACGCAACTTTGTATGTTTTGTCTCTTGTCCTCTTAAAGGTCAATATTAGCTAATTTCTAGTAAAACAATTCAAAATCATGAGAACTACTACTTAGATTTGTTGATACTTGTGTACTATACGGATTCCGCCTTTTTACGTTTTGTCCACTGTCAACTGCCATAACATAACTGCGACTTTCGTTCGTCCCACTACAATCCTTCCAAGTTCGGCCATTCATCCGGTAGGCTGCGCCACTACGAGGTCAGTGCTGGTGTAACACTCTTACGAGAATCATTGATTGTATTTAATAGCTGTTTGTGTTGTGATTTTGCTGATTTATTAACTTATGTTGGTTTTAAACTGAACAATTTGATAAGCCTATTTCAATTTATAACATAACATAACCTGGCCTAACCTAAACTAACGAGTTTTTGGTAAAACAAAAAATAGATCACATTTGTGGGAGCAAAAATCACCATAAATATGTATACATATATATATATATATATATTAATAACGTCATTTATGACTCATTTTTTGCTTTTTAACAGTTATTTCTGAAATGAAATCTTTTTGTACTAGCAATTTTCACGCGGGTTTGGGTCATTAAACTTCAAGTTTATGAAGAATAGCGTAAGTAAACTATTCACTTTATAATTTAATTTGCAGCTCAAAGTGATTTGTGTCAAATGTTATAAACTGAATTGTCGTTGTGAATAAGGAAGTTTTTTGTTAAAATTATTGTTATACACAAACCTCCCCCTCGAAATAGAGGAATGACAAACAACGCTTTTCTCGGAAATCTATTTTTATTATATATATAATGAGTTACATTGAACTCTTGGAATAGTCTAGAATCCCAGATAGAAGTCTGTTCTTAAAGGCTGTACAAATATGTTGTAGCTAAACGATTTCTATAAAATAATATTTCCCTGGAGTATATAATACAAAACTTTTTATAAAATAATAAGTTATAAAAAAGAAAGATAAGAGAACAAGTGGATTGGGCCATCATCGTACTTACCAAGCCCCATAATACAATGTAATAAAAGCAGATCGTTTAAATAATAAGTTGGTTTAATGGGCCTTGTAAGAAATGTTTAATTGTATTGGTATATCAATGGATCTAATCCAGTAGGAAGTGTGTTAGACAAGTTTTCTGAACCTCGTAATTGCTAAATCACTACTTTTTTGGACTTAACGAGCCTCTAAGCTGTACTTATGTGAAGGAACCTCCACTCGCTACGCTCATGTCAATAACTTGGCTCTGCCAGATCTTGTGACTATACGATCACATTTCATTGATAGGTCAGAGTTCGAAATTACAATTTTGACAATGAACGTCGCTATTTGTCATCGTAGAGAGGTGAAGAGTTGGCAACTTTACATTCTCATTTATATTAAAATTAGAGTCTTATAAGTTTAAACACGAGATATGAACAAAAAAAATGTTTATAATTGATTCCATTTTAACATTTTTAATTCAATAGGTTTGTATATATCTCTAAAAACTACTATTTTGAAATTTATTGTCAGATTTTTCTGGTCAATGAACCTGTTTAACTGGTTATACAATTTGGGTTCAATTTATACTAAATTTTAATAAAAACCGACTAAAATTACGTCCTTCAGAGCTTTTAATAAATAACATTTATATTTTTAAAATTCTAAAATGCATTATGTATCTCATGGTAGATAATGCAGAGCATTGTATAAACATAATAAATAATGGCAAATAGAGATAAAGTCTAGCCTGTTTAGACTTGGAGAATAGATACTGTAACAAGAAAAACGCAACACCCTCGTGACCTTGACGATTTACTAGTTCGAACTGCGGCGAGATGAGAGCGCCAACAGAGCTATTCCGCTCCCTAAATTACACATAGAAAATAAAATAGGTAAAAAGAAACTGTTTACACCATTTTGAAATTTGGGAATATTTAATCAAACCTATTTCTATTCAGTGCTGTCGAATTGTTGGTGTAGGAGAAGCAAGAAGATCTGTCTGGAAACCGTTTCACTGTCTCAATTCATTACCAACTGCTAGGGATGGGCGTTATATAATGTAATAGGATGAATAACACTATTACCAAGTACAAGCCGTGATACTGGAAACACCCTGTTACTTTAGTAACGCGATCACTGGGTCGCCACCACTAACTGGAATGAGATCATCTACGTCTCGAAGTCTCGAACAAAATGAAGTGACCAAGTGAAGAACTATTGGCTGGTAATAGGTGATTAGTAGCATTATCACCTTATGCAGCGTTCTAACTTCTGAGAATTTTCCACTTCCGTTGACTGTCACCATAGTAACTACGTGATTCTGCTGCTACAATATTTTAGCAAATAAGAAACACTGGAAATGAGGGAAACCTTCCTGGAAATTATCCTACTTCAGGCTTATAGATTTTAAACTTTTGAGAATAAGTTGTTATAAAAATTACTAACATTATTCAAATAAAAACATTGTATTACAGTAAATTTGCTTAAATTACTGTATTATTGCTATATTACTTATATTATTTTTCAATCATTATTATTATGTTGTATTCATATTATTATGTTTTTAATTTTTTAAAACATACTCTTTCAAGTTTTTGAGATAATTTTTTAATGCAGCTTAAAATATTCATCCCACTAAAGAAATAATGAATTTTATTTATAATATGTTAGAAACCTATATTGAAATTAATTTGTAAATACATTATTCAGCCACAAAAACAACTTAGGTGTTGTTCCAGTGACATTGTCAATCAAAGAATAACGAATTAATGTAAGAAGTGTTAATTACGGCAATAGTCAGTCGTGGGACCAACAATTTAAACTTCTAACCTAACTTTAACGTCATAATAATCAATTGAAATAATAGCTTGTAGCTTCACAGCTACTGGGTGCAAGCCGGTGATAGGTGATTTAAATAATAGGTGATCGTCAACTATTACCACAATAACGGCATAACGGCATAACGCGTTACCACTAAGTAGCAGTATTCTCCATCACTCAAAGATTAACGTAACAGCAACCAAGATTTTGTAACTAAACCAAACTCGCTAGACTGTAGCTAACTGATGTATTCCATGATACATCTGTATTTTGTACAAGTAAATGCGACTAAAATGACAAATATTAGACGAACTTCGATTTTGCAAATAATGTTTTTAACAATTTTAAAATGTAAATTTTATAGCTGCATAAAATGAGATACGACACGGTGAAAGTCTACTGCTATTTTGAAATTTATCAACCAATTTTTCTGGCTAACGAACCTACTCTACTAATTAAAAAAAAACACAGGCCATTCCAAATTTGAGTATTTGAACTAAAACAACGTCTTTCAGGGCTTTAACACAGTCTGGCCAGTCTCGAATGACGTGTATCGGACACTTCACTCTCGTACGCGCACAGACGGACCGACAGACTATGGTTGGGCGAACTACCTGTCACTCAGCAACTGTAACAGCTGTTTTACTTGGAAAGTTTTACTTGATATATTACAAAAAAAGAAAAGTCAAATGGTATTCCCTAAAATTTATTATGATGTCTTATTAGGGACTTTTTAAATTTTGATAATGATAGCCATTTTTCCAATATGGAGGCAAACTTAATTTTTTTACATAAATACCAATTTTAGATAGTACATATAATTTTAAGACTTTTTTCATTCTTGTGTATTTTTTGATACATCCAAATTTTAGGAGCTAACTACAGAGGCTCAAAGTAGTGAACAATAAGATTTTAGGGTTTTTCAGATGTCCATTATTTGCATTTAAAACAGTTGAATCGAAATTAAAATTGAAACATAGAAACAATACTAAAAATTAAAAATGGGGGGGGTCTAACAAGTGGCGATATTTAGTGAACAATTAATTAAAAACTAACTTTCCTGATTAAATTTTTATACTTTTACAAAATAATGACTAGTTTTAGTTTATGCTAAGCAAGATTAAATATTTACTTTTATTGTACGTCACAATGTAGCAGAGATACTGGAAAGAACTTGAAACAATTCTTGGTAATTTATTAGAACACACAGAGTTCATTTTTTTAACATGATATTTAAATTAAAACATGCTATTTGTTAATTTTCGAATTTCTAGTAGTTTTTATTACACTACACTCTATCTACGTTCAAATTTCAATCTCAATTCAACTGTTTCAAGTAAAGATAATGGACCTATGAAAACGCCTTAATTTTTTTTTCTCACTACCTTGAACCTCTTGTAACTCCTAAACAGTTGGATGTATAAAAAAAATACACAAGAATAGTCTTAAAAATATGTGTAGAATCTAAAACCGGCTTCAATCCTTAAAGGTCACAAAAAAGTTACGGTGTTGCTTCAGCATCGTGTAAAAATAAAGAAGCAACAATTGATATCAAATTTCTGTTTGAGAATGCTACAACAGTGACGGGAATTTGATGTGCTAACAGCACATTACTAGATTAAAAAGACGTTTTGGCCCTTTAGTATTGATTAACCGCCGAGTTAAGGATTGAAGTACATTTCATGATTTCAAATCTCGGCGTTTCCAAGAAGAAGGTTTGAATAAAAAATTCTTTAATAAAAAATATGAAATGTGTGTTAGTGGTCATTTCTAAATATGATTAGTGCCCATTTAATAATCGATTTCTTAGTTGCCCATGTAGCAAATAACTTGAATTACTTTTCACTTACGTCCTTTTATTCCTCCAAAAAATATAGGATAGAAACAAAGGACGTCCGCTTCACCCTATTCGTCACCATCACTATCACCTCTCCCCCACGTCTACTTCGTCAATCATATCTCCCCCTCAACCGTTCACCTCCATGTCATCCTTGACTGTCCTCTCCTTCTGTGTTCTAGGGATTTTTTTTCCAAAACATCAATATCTCATCCTCCCTCATCCTAAAAATATACCCCATTCCACCTCCATTTCCTTTCCTGATTTTTGCTCTTACTGACCTTTCATTAGCTTGTTCCCAAATATAGAGGTTCTCGACTATTCTGAGCCATCGTATGTTGAATATATATCTCAGACATCTATAAGCAAAAGTTTTTGTTACTTTGCTTATTGTACTTTGCGTTGAATTTCAGTTGGGGGAAATATCACCACTTAATATCCGGGAAAACGCTTTAACCCAAGATGGCTTACCATATAAAAACGTGGTCACCCTTAACCTTCTGTGGTCATAAATGACTCATCCTGTCAAACCAATAACCAACTCTTAATGAGGTTATTATAGTAAACTAATTTCGAGGACTTACACTCAATTATAAAGTATCACCACTGTAGTAGCACCTCTCGATATACACCTTTTCCATGGAGCGACACATTATCAGACCTTACCGAGATCTCTGAAGCGCCATTGTCAAAACCTAGCCCGACAATAATTTAGAAAAATCTGTTGAATTAAATGAACTAATTAAATTCAGGTGACTCGATACTAGTTCAGTCTAACTGTTCCAGGCACCACACTCTACACCCAAAACCTATCTCTCACATCATAAGGTTTCCTGTACCAGCAGCTGATCCACTGCCATCTCAATTTCTGAGGTATTGGCAATTCGGTTTATCTATACCCAACCTGAATGCCAATCTCTATAAATCAGTGTGACTGTTTCTTTGAACGCGTCACAACTTGACTGTTCCAAATATCCTGAAATTAATTCTTTCACACAGAGTTTCCAATATAGGCCTCAGATGGACGATGCTTGTTATCTTCAGTCTGCCGCCCACTTCAGCATACATCCCAACACTACTACCCAAGCAATAAAATTCTGCCCCTTTTACAACCAATGACTGTTCTATCTAGCAAATAAACTTCCTCTTAGGAACCCGCTTACAATGAGTACGGGTACGGCAATTCCGAGGTAGCCTGGGTAGATCTACACCTTTCTTTGGTTAGATATATCTCTTTTATATTCTCTATCTTGTCTCTCTTGTTAGCTTCCGACTCTGACTCTATAAGAGTATTCAAAACCTTGGAGTCTTTCCTTCAATATAAATCAATAATTACCGAGGTAGTTTTTCGCATTTAAACCACAAATCTCCAATATGTATTCAGTTCCGACTGTGACCCTTCGAAATACCAAATCTATTTCTCTCATAACTGTAATAAACACGCGGTTACATACTGACAAAATTTAATTACATTTCAACCCCTTTTACTACCCTCTCCCCCAATGATACGTAAACCTTTGACCGGTGTTATTGCGTAATTAAAAGTTAGATGCGATTTGTATGATTTTCACTTTCAAAGGCAAGTTATTAGTTATTAGGTAATTTTAGAAATATAGACATTGTAGTTGTTTACTATAAATAGACCCTAAACTTATGAAATGTACAACAATCTTGGTTACTAAAACACAATTTGATAGACCCTTTAGGAGAGCGGCATAGCTTAGTTGGTACAACGGTTGCTTATCTTTCCGCAGTTTCCCCTAATGAACGTTCTCACATTTCGAGTCCGGTAATTGCGTTTTTCGTTTTGTTACTAAAACCAATGACTACATAAATACTATAAAACACGACATGGCCATGTTAAATATTCTACGCTTATTCTTGAGTTGACCAATACCAGCTAGGTGGCGTTGATGTGACCAATCTGAAGTTGATGTGACTGGCGCTAGGTGGCTCTACGGTCAAACAATGTTTCAGGCGGGTAAGAGAAAACGCACTGATGCCACATATGGGACCAGAGATGCGAGGGAAGGTCGAGAATCGCTTATCTCAGCGCACGAACTGACAACACTGACTATGCTGACGGAAGTAAGTGAGAAGGTGCTGCTAGCGCTTTCTGATAGCTGTGTGTCAAACTTGTGACGAACAGCACCCGTAAAGCGTAGACTATTTTCCTATCCCATGTCGTGTCTTATAGTATTTATGTAGTCATTGCTAAAACAGAAGAATCCAGTACCGGTAGGCCTAGCAAATGGAAAGAACTCCGAAACGCGTCAACAAATATAAATAATAAGACGATGATTAGCAGAATATATAATAATTACAATAATAAAAAGTTTTAAAATTTGGTGTAAATCCGAAAACACTATACAAAATAGAGGTTTCTATAAGAAATGTTAAAGTTAGCTGCCATATTGGAAAATGGCGGATATTTTAACCGATGTTTAAACTCCAAAAACTTACAAAGATTCCATGTTTAATATTCCTCATAGGATCAATAGTTTACGAGATAATGTCACTCTGTATGTTAATATATTAATGTTGACATAATCGAGAAGAGACAAAAATTCGCGTCCTTTCATGTGTGTATCAGCTGCGTATTATTTTATTAATCATATTTATAAAAATTTTAAAAAAAGTGAAGTACAAGCTGATGCCCAAATATATTCAAACGACCCAAAGTCAATCACAGTCATATTATTGAAATGTGATCATGTGTTTCTTCAAATTAAGACTTTTGTGAAATAATTAATGATTTGTTCAATTATTTCTTGGACGCAATATATATCTATATATATCAAATGAAACCAACTTTTCCATACTTAATAACAATTTTACCTTGAATAAAAAGTTACAAATATGAGGAAAACCAGTTGAATAACATGCAACAAATATACAAAGGCATAAAACAGCTATATAACATGCAACATGCAAATATTGTATTTAACCTACATTCTCAGTCTCAGGGTCCTTCTTCAAAATAATGTTTTTGATGATCGGTCCGTTGTTATTATAAACATTTCCTTTAGTTTGATGGTCCGGTTTGATAGCGTATTGGACATCCACTCTGCAACAAAAAACAATATCATCTGATGAATATTATTTATTTCTGAAAACACTGATTGAAACTGGTTTATATATTAGGCAGGCAATTATCATTATTTTATTTAAGAAAATTAAAAACCTCTGTCATTGTCACTTTTTAAGTAAAGGAAGAAAAGAACATATAATAAAAACGCTTAATTTCTCTAATAGTGTCAGGATAGGAAAACTCAAGACTTGGACAAAAGAGACCTGATAGAAAAGATGAAAGAGAGGGATCTAACCCAAGACTAAATAAAAAAAAAGTGTAAATCCAGTTGGGAATCTTGGGATGCAAAACCTATACTCACTATAGTGAGCCCCTAAAGGGGAAGTTATCCTTACAAATTTACCAGTAAGTCTCACACTATACTTGGTAGCCTATAAAATAAGTAAAATAGTGAGAAAATTTCAAAATAGCGGCCATGTAAAACCTTATCTCTTGTGTTATTTAACTTATAAATCACTAAATTACGTTGTAAGAAAATTCCCCAAAACCACAACAAAACACTAACAATAAAAGACTGTATAGTTATGTTTATTCTACCTTATGTACATTTCAATAGCACTGTTATCATCTTCACAGGTACAGTACCCACTAATCTTAATAGCTACAATTACTACTCAGGTAATAACTATTGTAGTTATTAAGGTTAGTGTGTATGGTACCTCTGCAGATGATAGCAGTGCTATTGAAATGTACATAAGGTAGAATAAACACAACTATACAGTCTTTATGTTGTTAGTATTTTGTTGTGGTTTTGGGGAATTATCTTTCATTGTATATTCACCACATTGCTACAGTGATTCATATGAACTAAACTACGTACAGATTTTCAGATTTCAATTCTGCATGTAATGGTAAGCCTACCAACCCCACCTCTCTACGATTACAAATAGCGAAGTTATTGTCAAAAATTTAATTCAGAACACTGACTTTCCAAGAAAATGTAATATTTATTTACGATATCTTGTAGGGCCATCGAGCGTAGTCAGTGAATGTTTCTTCACATATTCCGCCATGGTCGAGACACTGACACGAGCGAAGCGAGTAGACATTTTTCAATATATACACATCTACAAGGTCCGCTATTTTAAGAGATAGTGATTGATATACTTACACACCAATTAGGAGATTCAAAAAACCTGTCTAACAACTATTTTAGACTAACTTACACTATTGGACATGACCCCTTGATTCTTCTAAAGCAATTTAAAATTTCCTGCGAGAGATCAACATTTAGAGAATCTGCTTGTAGGCTATTATTATTATATTTTATGTATTGTACTAAATTACACCATTACAATTATTGTACGATAGGGCTGGGTAAGTATTATGATAGCCCCATCATCTTGTTAAATTCATTTTCAGCAAACTGTAAAATTAAGGTTACTTGTTAAATTTGTCCTGTCCGGAATCACACTCAAAATCCAGCTACGTATTAGAGATTGCTGAGTTTAGTTAAAAAGGGTTTTTTTACGATTATTTTTAGTTAATATTTTGTTATAAAAACACTTTTGAATATCATTGGGTGTAGATTTTTAAGATGCATAAAATAAGTTATTCGGGGGCTTTATAGAACATATTTTTTTTTTTAAACTAAATATATTTATTAAACGAATTTGTACCTATGTGATTCATGAACCTAGATTATTTTCAGCAGAGTATATATCAAAAAACGAAAAACATTCGCGTCTTTTCAAAACACAACGTGTATGATGCCATAACAAGTATTTAAAGCTTAGGACAAAGGCCTACACATTGTCCTCTCTGTGACTACCGAAGCTAAACAGTGTTTCCGCAAAGGGGATTCTCTGTAAAGGTGTAACTGACTTATGACTTCCTTGTCTCATAATTCTCCGCCCTATGGCATAACAAAGCCTCATTAACTCCTGCAATTACAAGAAAGAGTTCCTACTCTCTTTAAGTAAACAACAAGATAAAGTTCACACTACAGCAATTTATGTCGTTAAATATAATCCACTTGTGTTACCTATCTGTCAGCCGTCAGATTCGTTTTGGATTTTTTTACAAATTACCTAAGATTTTTTATTTGAGACTTGAGTTTTAGGGTTGTGCGGTAGTAAAATTAAAGCCGTATTTATGAACGTATCTTAGGATTTCCTTGTTTACTGTCTCCTTACGCTGCTTCCTTAGGTCTACCTTGACGATTTTTCATTTTATACGAGTACCTATATAGAGAAATTCTTAAGGATTTCCTTAACGATTTAACCTGTTATCCTTCCTCAGCGCTAAGGTTGGCTAAAACTATGTTCGAGAATTCTTTATGTATGTAAATGAGGCAATAAGTAACACGAAGGATACCTGAAAGATGTTGAAAAGACATTTGATTTTCCTAACCTCATAAATGTGATATCACTAAATTCCTGACGGGCCTCGTAGATGTGTAAATTTAAAAAAAAGTCTCCACTCGCTTCGTTCGTTGAGGCCTCGTCGTGTTTTTGACTCGACAAGGTCGGATCTCGTAACTATACGAATTTTTTGGAAGATCAGGTATAGATCTTTCCATAATAACTTCACTATTTGTCATCGTAGAGAGGTCGGGTTGGTACCTTAACCTGAACCTAACCTAACCTAACCTTTACCTGCAGAATTTTAAATCTACAAATTTGTATTTAATTTATTATGTTAAAAATTGAATAACTGACGAAATGAAGAAAAAAACTGTCTAAAACGCCGGCAATTTTGACATTTCTAAATTTCAATAGGGTTCTATAGGAGCACAACATATCAAATTTCATGTGGCTATCTTAATTTATTGCTGTGACCTATCTTGCTTATGTCAGACGACAACTACGACAGAATCAATAAGGCCATAAAACGTGAAGACAGTAAAAAAGAGGTCAAAATTGTTGACCAAACTTGCACTATACTTCCAATACTGGGGAAGTAAAATAACTTTGAATACGAACTGGTACAACTTAAATTAATATAAATATAGTACATAGACAGCCAATCAATTGGAATGATGTGTAGAATTAACTTGATTCTAAGTTTATAAGAAACATGCAGGCGGGATTCCTAATCAAAGATGCTTGTTCTGATATACCTAATGATGATGCCATCGCAGTAGTTATTTGTCGTGGACAGTGGAGCAGACTATATTTTAATAAATTACTTATCCACATAACTACATTGTTAATGTAAATATTATGCTAGTGATTCTAATCATAGAATTCAGCATTCAGTATAAAATATATAATTTTAATTTTTTGTCCCATTAACGTGAACTAAATAATTACAGCGTAACTTTTGATTTCAGGAGGGATTTAGGACAAAATTGAGTTATCTAAATGGAGATTACAGCCATAAGTTGGTAATGGTACAGTTTAGGATATGAAGATAAAATAGGGTATAGGCCTAAATTGGATTAAAGCTGGCTAGACACTGGATCATTTTAAATAGAATAGAGATAAACTTTTACCTTATTTAATAATTGTATACAAAATAATTAAATAGAAAAATGATAAAAAGTTTAATTTAAATTGTAACCTTAATAATAATTTGAAAAGTAAGGTTACACGTTCATAGGTTATAAATGTACACGAAAATACTAATTTTCGTCATACTGCTCAAAAACAGCTGTTTTCAATATAAACATTGAGATGGTAATGTTGTTCTTTGTAGTCCTAGGACCTAAAAACATCAGCTGAGGTCGAGGTCATCAGCTGTTACTTCGTTTATACAAATTAAATAACGATTGTATGCCATCTAGAAAAACAACCGGTACTTTCGATTGTAAATAACCGTTAAAATAGCTGTTACCAACGATTTGAAGGTAAATAGGTTATAACATTTTAGTTTTGTGAAATTGTTTTCTTATATTGTTTGCAGTATAACGAAAAATACAGTTCATCACTAGGACCAAAAGAAGCTTTTCGATCTTTGCTCATTTTCCGTGAAACGTGAGCTTGTATCGAAAAGCTTCACTTTTGGTCCTAGTGATGAAATATATTATTTCGTCATACTGCTTCAAAAACAGATGTTTTCAATAAATGCATTGAGTTGGTAACGTTGTTCCTTTTAGTCCTAGGACCTAAAAACATCAGCTGAGGTCAAGGTCATCAGCTGTTACTTCGTTTATACGAATTAACTAACGATTGTAAAGCACCTTACTCTCGATTGCCAAACATACTAGACATGCTTTTCCTACAAAGTTTATGAGAGTATTATCGCTCTACACTGTCTGGGAATGTTGTATTAGTACTCCATTTTTAGTTATCTAGGTATCACTAATCCAATTTCTGTTCTTTTGTACGATTCTTAACGTGTAAACTAATAATTCCTGTCTTTATCTTCTCTATAACTGTGACACATTAAATCTATTTACATGAAATGGATCTCTATATATTTTATTTTTTACAAAACCAATCTATTTCTATTAGAACAAAATATTTACATCTGGCGAAAGGAAAGGGTACAACTGTTTGATTGTGTTAAAGAGAAATAAGATAATTTTCCTATACATCCGCACGATTTGGACGTAAAACTCCTATAGTTGTAAATATCCCTACCGCTGGCTATTGTATTGAATAGGTCACAGCCTTCTCTCTGTTTACAAAGAGAGTGTACATAATATATGTTCTGTCATGGAGTTCTACCGGTAACTTGTGTTTTAATTATACGATGAACTTTAACATATGCGCGGAACAAATTAAATATAGAAATAATTGATTGCCCGGTACTTGACTTTTCAATTAATTTCGTAAAAATACACTAAGTGAAAACACTGTTTATTAAACTGAAACTTAAGAACATTAATAAACATAATTAATTCTGAAACAGCTGTTATATTTCATACATGACAAAACTCTAAATTATATTATTGGCTTTATCCAACTGGCCTGTAACTTCCCTCCCTCTTGTTTAATAGCAGAAAACCTATCGGTCATCATCGTTTTAAAAAAAGAACGTAAAATAAAAACCCCTACCCCTCAAACACTCTAATATGGTCAGGGTAGGAAAACGACAAGTGGCAGAGTCGGAGTTAAAAAAGACATATGGTGGGAAAGATAAAAGAGAGGGATCTAAATTAAGACTACATGAAAAAAGGTGTAAGTCCAACTAGGGTCCCTCAAGTTTGCCACAACTCTAATCCCTACAACTACAAGAATGTGCGGGAAGGGTGAGGGGACTGCAGACCACATAATTTTCAATTATGAAGACCAGACCAATAAGAGACGAACAGTTTTTGGATTCCAAATTCCTGGGGAACTTGGGCGAGCTAGACAACGGAATAATTATATTCGTAAGGGGAACGAATCTGCTAAGCTAGAAAAAGGAGTTAGTTGCAAAATAGGCCATCGGTAGCGGTGCCAGGGCTAGTTTTAAAGGCCCTTTAAACTCCAGTTCAAATCAAATCAAATCGATCAATCACTACAGTTAAGGTACCAGCCGCAATTATATAAATATATTCTTTAATATTTACTTATTTTTTTTAGAAAAATAAATGCATATCTTCAAGTGTCCCACCGAAAATGAAACACTCGTATTTTTTCAGATTTTTTTTTTCATTTTTCCATCTCACCGATCCCTAAATTTATTTTCATGAGGGTCAGTTTTATTTCTTAACTTTTTTTTGACTGATCTTCACTTTTCATGGCCTTAGGAAACCGAAACGTGATTTTCTATATACCGTCCGTCGTCATTTTTGTTGTCGTCCGGCATCGTTATAAGTACGATACCGACATAAAATTTAAATAGGAACATGAAATTTGGTATAAGAGATTATTGTAGGCTCACTATTATTATAGAATTCTGTTAAAAATCAAAAATTGAATTAAATATATCAAAATGGCGGTGATTTTAAACAGTTTTTTGTTCATACTTCGTGTGTTATTCAACTTATAACACCACGCAATTATGTAAAAATGTGCTGATTTCAAATCTTCCAGTAATCTTATCAACCCCCACATCTCTGCTGCCGAAAGTGTAATTTCGAACCCTGACTTTCCAATAAAATGTGATTTTCGTATATTTACGAGATCCGGCTGTGCTGACACGATAGGTACAGCTTTGAGGCCTGTTAGGGTAGAAACACTGATACGAGCGAAGCGAGTAGACCCTTTTTATTGTATACACATCTGCAAGGCCTATAGAGCCTTGCTGACGTCAATAAAGTAATGATTTACACAATTATACGGTTCAGAAATCATTGCAAAACTGTTTTAAACAAACTTACCCTACAGGATAATACCAATTTCCAAGGCTCAAAAAACCAACATGGCATTACATTTAGATAAACTGCTTGTATTACATTGTATAATAGGCTGGGTAAGTACCATGATACCGGTCATCAACCTATTAAATTTGGACCAATAGTTTTGGAGAAATTTCATTTTCCGTTTATTACACTAAATTACTTATTACATGTTCAATGACAAGCTTCAGTTACAATACAATAATCGAAATTTCCTGAAAAGTTGACGCAGACAGAGGTACATTGTTGGAGTGAGTTGTCAGTATTCGTTTACGAAACTTTGCCGTACGTTTTCTAAGGATGCGGACTAGGTCGAATAAATTATAATTTAAGTGATCCTACAAAAAGAAATCAATGGATATAAGTCTGGCTATAGTGGAGACCATTTAGAAGAACTTCTCGTTCTAATCCACTGACTCGGAAATCTTTGTTCGAAATATAATCTGAGGAGCTCTATCCTCCTGCCAGGACATCAGTTTTATGCCAGACCAAAACAGAACACAAGTCGTGATATCCAATTTCCCTCCTTTGCGAGTCTCATGAGCCCAGTCAACTGAACGCTTTACATGAACTCTTGGAGTTTGACTACACAAGCTCACACTATACTCTCCTTCGAAGATACTATCTGGAGCTTAGAGAAGGCTCCAAAAGACAATTGGCAGTTTTCAATAAGGATTACATTTTAGTAATTTGTTCTTTTTGTAAATCTTCCTAAATTTGGAGTTATACAAAAATAAAGAGAGAGGGAAAAAGCGACTATAAATACATCTTATTTTTGATATAGTTTATTCAAACATTTACCGTCATTTTTTTTATATACAAATAAAAATACATAATTTAACGTTTCAGAAGTATTAATCAACTCCCATTTTCAAGTGATAAACATAGAACATGAGATATGTGAAAAGACTCAACATGGCTGCGTAGTCTAGGACCATAAAGGGAACTAAAATTAGTACTAAGGTTATAAATATCTTATTACCAACACGAGCTTAGCGAGTGGAGAATGCTATTCATATATACAGCTTCGAGGGTCAGACACTGACACGAGCGAAGCCGAGCCGAATTCAAGAAAGTAGTGATATACACTACGAGGTTCTGAAAACCTGTGTAACAACTGTTTTTTAACAAAACTTATCCTTTATTCCTTAACTTTATACTTTATTGGACAAGACCCTTTGATCTGTGAATACAACTTCGTTTCCTACAAGGACCAAGAAACAGTTTTTAGGAATTACATTTAGATCTGCTTGTATCGTTGGGATGGGTAGGTACCATGATGGCCCTATAAACTTGATCTGTACTAACAATAGAATGTAAGAAAATTAAAATATACTAAATTTTCAATTTTCAAATGAATAATTGACTTTTACACGTTTTTATACTATAAATTGTTCATACAAGAAATTTGTTAAAACGTCTGACAAAAACAAGTCCAGAAAGTTTGATAAATTGTTGGGAGTCTTTTTGACTTATCTCTGTCTATATTGTAGTCATAATATCACGTAAAATAGAACATCTCTGCCAGGCAGCGCTAGGAGCAGTCAGGCAACAATATACTTCTTGAGTTTATGTTCTTTATCTCAAACCATAACTTGTTGTTGTTTAAAAACATTCATACCTTAGCATATTACTGCAGTTGTAAATATGACTTGTAGAGTTCGTGCTTGTAGTGTGTAAACAAATCGATTTCAACTACGTTTTGTATATATTAATATTTTACAACTCTCACTGTTTTAAATACACAGTAAAATTTGCTTGTGTTTTCAATGGTTTTCAACGTTTGAGCTCCTTGAAACACATCTCGAAATGACTGTAATATATTTATCAGATGTTACTTAAAAAAACGAATTGTCTGATTAATTTAAAATTGTATAATTTAATATAACATTGATTTGGCAAAAATCTCATGAAAACAAAACAGAAGTAGTTCCGAATTTATAAAATAAAGGGTGTAAAAATATTAATTATTACAATATACTTTCTCACTAAATACAAATCAAAATAATATTAGCCAACCAAAAGAGTCAGTATGCCATTATAAGTAAGAAAGAAAAAATGTACACTAGTTTTTCCACTCTTCCATTTCTTATAAGTTGATCCCCCCCCCCTCATTATCAACTATTCTTTTTACACGTTGGTAAAACTAAGCCTGTCTGTCCGTCTGTAAGTCTGTATACAGTGACTAGACAATGAATCCTATGTATTTCAAACTTTGTCTGTTTGTGTTGTCCCACATAGAGGAAAAATATAGCGGTAACAAACAAGGTCTAGGAGTATAAAGGGCATTAACTATCGAGTTGAAAATAAATGTTTTGGAAATATTGTGTATGAACTATCAAATAAAACTAGAAGTTATTCTGATTACGAATATGTACGAACACGGTTTGACCTACTAATCTGAAACAAAATATTATTCGGATTTCGAATTAAATTGCACTGCGAAAACATATATTATATATTTTTTTTTATGACGAAACAATTTAATTTAACCATACAATGAGAAATGCTTAGCGTATAGTTTTTAAAAGCTGTTTTAGTGAGCTTTGAGACAAACAATTCAAGAGCCAATAAAACCTGATCTGTAGTAATTCTTGCAACCATTAATTTATTCTACATTATTGTTGACCAAAAACTCTGCTTCCTTTCGAGTCTTGGCTTCCGCCTACCGGTTGGCACTCGCTCCACAATTGGCGATTTGATATGTGTCATTAAAAAGGCGCTGGCCCTAGCTCCGCTTCCCGCACCGCCCATACTTGTAGCTACCTTATTTTCATTTACACTCTAAAAATAACAAATGCTCGTAAAATAAAGTTTGAATTTTAAAACTAAACATTGAAATACTAATTTCATACAGTACTCGTTTGTATGTTAAATACGACCCAAACACACTAGTTAATTAAACAAATTATCAGTTAGGGTATTCTGTAAATTACATGTTAGTTAATTAAACAAGTTTTCAGTTAGGGTATTCTGTACAATTACATCTTTATTACATGTTAGTTTTAAACAAGTTTTCAGTTAGGGTATTCTGTACAATTACATGTAAGGTAATTAAACAATTTTTCAGTTAGGGTATTCTGTATAATTACATGTTAGTTAATTAAACAATTTTTTCAGTTAGGGTATTCTGTATAATTACATGTTAGTTAATTAAACAGGTTTTCAGTTAGGGTATTCTGTATAATTACATGTTAGTTAATTAAACAAGTTTTCAGTTAGGGTATTCTGCATAATTACATGTTAGTTTTAAACAAGTTTTCAGTTAGGGTATTCTGTATAATTACATGTTAGTTAATTAAACAAGTTTTCAGTTAGGGTATTCTGTATAATTACATGTTAGTTAATTAAACAAGTTTTCAGTTAGGGTATTCTGTATAATTACATGTTAGTTAATTAAACAAGTTTTCAGTTAGGGTATTCTGTATAATTACATGTTAGTTAATGAACTTTTGATTTCTCTTTGTCAGCGCTTTCAACTTCATAACTAGAGGATTTACCATAATGCCCTAAATTAAAACATTATGCTGTATATTGATTCGATTCTCGAATCTATAATGACGGTATTTTTCACCCCTTTTTGATTTAATCACGTTTCATTGCATCTTTCGGTTATCGGTAACTATGGAAGTATTTGGCAACGATCAATACAGGGAACGACGGCAAGGAAGTTCCCCTCCTTTAGGGTTAAACATTCTCAGTCCATTGCCCACTGCGTCCAGCGCGATAAATTTATATAATTTTATATTTTTAGGGGTTGTTCTATTGAGTTATCGTAAAGGACGATATATTCCAGTCGCTTTCTTTTTATGTTTTCACGATCAAATCTGAATAAAGAACCAAGTTTAACGTTTGGTTATTGATCTTGCTTCCTCCTCTCGCATCTTCTTATATTTCTGATAAAAACAATAGAATTAAAAACAAGTTGATGACGCCAGCATAGTACATACCCAGTCCGATCATACAATGTAATACAAACTGATCTAAATGTAGGCCTAATGCCCAAAAGTTTTTTAATTTAAATTTTGTTAAAGGGTTCTCGTAGTTGGGTATATATTAAATCGTGCCAGTGTGTTTGACATTGGGGCCTCAAAGATGTACATATGTGAAGGATCGTCCACTCGCTACGCTCGTGTCGGGGCCTTGGTCCTGCTGGATCTCGTAATTATTACAATATCGTATTTACTTGGGAAATGAGAATTCGAAATTACATTTTTGACAATAACTTCACTATTTGTCATCGTAGAAGTGGAATTATAATCTGCATTTTGTATATAATTTATGGTGTGATAATTTGAGATATAAACAAATAAATGCCATATTGCTCGGAATTGGATCCCCCCCCCCCTAACGCTTCCGGAATAGCCGACCTCGGGTGGCTGTTTGAAGTGAAAACTTCTTTTGCCACGTATACTACTATACATTTTGTATGAATGGCGTCATCAAAATCATGACGCATCACGAAGTTTGTCCCGTCACGTGCCCTCATCACAAAAACTGTAACGCATCACGCTCGTTTGTCCAGTCACGCTCCACTATATATACGTATGTATGAAATCCTAAATCCTATGTATATAAGTATTCTCATAATCACAAAAATATCTCACTAACTTCCTCTCACCCATACATACGAAACATTTTGAAAGGAAGAAGAAATTTTAAGTAACTATCAGTGTATATTTTTATCAGTGGCAATAGGTGGGCCTACATTTAGCTAGCTTTCATGTAGTTCCTATCTAAGACACGAGTAGCGTGTAGAGTAATTTATAAGGAAAATATTTTTTATTAAATGGTTTTAAACTTAAATTTATATTAAATTATAAAAAATAAACAATTACATATAATTAATATTTTTATTACATTTATTGAAAGTTAAAAATTTTATTAATTTATTAGTATTTTTTAAATTGATTGTCTAACGTCCCGCGACGGTAACATTTTTATTGCCTTGTTTGTTTATAAGATTGTTGAGTTTTATGTAATGTGAGTGATTAATAAATATTTAATGGTAAAGGTCTGAATCTCCCTGTATTTCCCTCTCTATTAATTCGGTTGGATATTCCTGAATTTCAAATTAACGAAATGAACACTATTACCCAAGTGTTTTCAACACCACAAACACTGTTGCTGTAACCCTGTTTAATCAATAATTCCCAAAGTAGGCTTAAATTAATTCTCTAACCTTCGTCGGATTTAACTTTGCTTTTGAAAAGTTCAAACTCTCTACGGTTTTCAGTAGACAGACTCGAATCTAGATCGAATAAAAAATAGAGAGACTACAAAACTTAAATAAATTTAAACTGAAGAACATTTCATTGCCAGATTGGAAATAAAAGTTGAATTTAATAAACTAAATCCATGTTTGATGAAATATTCACATTTGTTTTCATTCATTCGGCATTGTGAGCTTACTTATCACAGATAAAGTGTTTGAAAAGAGTTATGTGAAGGCGCTAAACCTAATAAATAACACATATCACCATAGCAACCCCAACAATGACATTACTGCCAGTTGTTTTGAATCTACGATAGTTTTTCTATGGATACAGTTTTATGTTATTTTGGTACAGATGAATGTTTAATGTTGAATTAAAAGTATAAAAGTTTTTCTGGATCACCTGTATCCAATATTACGAGTATTACATTAGACTGGAATAGTTGATATTGTAAAGAAATGGTTCGCAGCATACTCGGGGAAACAAGTTGATCAACACCATCATGCTACTTACCCAGCCCCATCATACAATTAATACAAACAGATCCTCTAAATGTAATACGGGAAAGTTGGTTTTTGGATCTTGTAGGAAATGTTAAATTTGGTAGATCAAGGGATCTTATCCAGTTGATTGTTTGAAACAGTCGTTATACTTCTAAAGTAGTTGTGTATTAGGCACTTGAGGACCTCGTAGAAGTGTAATATATTAAATAATCTCCACTCGCTTAGCTCGTGTCAATGTCTCAACCCTGGCGGTCCACGAAATCAATATGTGAAGGAGCCCCCACTATACTCGTGTCGGTGATGCACCCTGCCGGATCACCTAACTATACGAATATCGCATTTGATTTCTAACAAGAACTTCGCTATTTGTTATCGTAGAGCGATCGGATTGGTACCATTACATGCAGATTAAAACTGCAAGTTTTCGTCTTATTTAATGTCTCTGTTTTTCTTGTTATTTAAAAGCGACAACCCTCTCTGTCATAATAGCTTTATAAAGAGAAAGAAGGAAAAAGCGTAAAATAAAGACCAAAATCCCTCGAATACTCAATAACTTCAGGGTTTGGAAAGAAAAAGAGTTGGTCAGGAGAGACGGATAGGAAAGATGAAAGAGAGGTGTCTAACCCAAGAGTACATGTACAAAAGGTGTAGATCAAGCTAGGTCCCCTTGGGATCGCAGAGCCTGTACTTACTAAAGTTAACCCCTGAGGGTAACACGAGATTTGAACAACATTAGTTTAAAATGGTCACCATTTTGAGGGTTTTTTCTTAATTTTTATATGGTTCTATATGAACACACTATTAAACAAAGTTTCATGTTCCTATCTTAATTTTTGTGGCCGTTATCATGCTTAATTAAAACAACGGACGGACGGCATGTAGAAAACCAGTTATTCGGTTTCCTAACGCCATGAAATGTGAAATTCAGTTTGAAAAAACGCAAGTTCGGTTTATAAAGAATTAACACTTAGTACCTCAAGGATCAGTTTTGGTCCCAAACACACTACTTTTATTGTCCGTTACCATGAACTCTAAAGAAGAAATGTTAAATTTAAACCAGTGATTCTCATGCAAGCACTGTTTGGCGGCAGTATTCTGAGCACTGAGGTCAATATTTAGCATAATGATTGATGAACTAAAGGGGATGTCAAGAGAAGAGTTACAAATGATATGACAATGAGTTGACACTAAAACTTCCATTAGTTTGAACAAATATACCAGTCGCTTTCTTCAAAATCTGTAGACTCACATTATTTGTTTTTTTTTATTGTCGTCTACGAAAAACACAGTGTGTGTGTTGTAACTGGAATTGTTTAGTTTAATGCATAAATGTGACATAAACAATATTTTACACAAACTATTTATAATGATACAAATTTAGTGTGAATGTGGTCAAATTTAATAGTTGACTCCTTAATAGTTATTGGTTAAGTTTATTCGAACAATTGACATTATTTGTGTAAATAAAAATGAATACACGAAGTTTCGAGGGATGGATCAACCTCCGTTACCCAGTGATAAACGTGGAAAATTAGAAATTAAATAAATTAACATATCGTATGACTATGTTGAAAATTAAAACTAGTAATCTAAAAAAAGACTATAAATAATCAAGGGAAATAGGCCAGACACAGAACTATACCTTAACACAAGTTGAATTGAAATCATACGATGTATTTAGTCAACATTTTGATCAGGGCTAACAACCTTTATCTCTTCTGTAAAGATTTTAACGCGATGACCTTGTGATCACTCCTTGTGGAGAATTAACCCGACAATTTTTAATTCAGTTTTTGTTAATAGTCCTATTTTCCCCTTGAATTAGCTGTAATATTATCCGTTAATTTATTCATGACGCTTAAATTATTTTCTGTTTTATAAATTTTATCCCCGGTGAAAAACACAGTTTATCTTTAAGCTCTTTTCAAATGAATTTATGATTTTCAAACCAATGTATTTCAACTGTATTCGCCTTCAACTTCATTACTAGGCCTAATCGACTAGGCTATAGTTTATAAATCGAACAAAGGCGGCTACCGGAAGAGTCATCTCACTAAACAGACGGCTTAGGCAAATTATTATTTTTTTAAATGTAAGTCAAATATTTTTGGGGGTTCTGCTCAAAATTTTAAGAAAAATGATACAAAACAACAACTAACATCTGTATAAATACATTTTACTTATTCAAAAACGTTTTATTTTTGCACTAAAACTGAAAAAGAAAAAAAAAAAAAGAAGAAGAAGAAATTGAAACGGTTTTTGAGCGTATGAGTTACAGGATCTTCTTTACTTACATTACTTTCTGGCGTGTACGTAGTGTTGTGGATAGTGTATATTCGTTTAAAGTCTCCAGAGTACAAAAAGATACTTTTTGGAATTATGTCTGTCGTATAAATATTGGTCTACAACCCTAACACGTGGACCCATTTTTTTCAAAATTTTTCACCATATCTCGGAATGTTTTTCTTTTTTAACACAAAATTTTTAAGCAGACATAATAAAAAACATAAAACAACTTTTTTCCCACAAAATCAGCTTGATAAAATTTTGCTCAAGTGTAGCCTCTAAGAACCTGAACAAAACTAAATGGTCGCCATCTCTTCAAAAATGCCAGTACAAGAGTTATTCGTAAAAAACTGAAAAAAACATATTAAAAAGTACGAATTTCTCAAAATCGACCAGACCGATTTCGTTCAAATTTGAGTTAAATGTGAACATTATCGACTCAAACCCATTAACATAATCGCAAGTAAAAAATTATTATTCTTATGGAATTATTGACAAAAAATGTATCTTAACACAATCATCAGTAGCTCGATTTTAACCAAATAGAGTTTACGGCACAATTGAAGCGAGTTTAAGGCCTTACTAATATAATATACTGGGTGTTCCAAAAGTATTTGACCCCTTCCGTAATTTTTAACTGATTGAAATAAGAAAATGAAACTTCGATATGTCTTTGGATAAATAGGACCTGCTTTTAAGTAAAATTCAACCCCCACTGAAGAGGGTAAATCAAAGTTTAATATAATGTGATTTAGTAATTTAAAAGCGTTAGAGTGCTTGCTACTTTAAAAAGTTTTTAACGTTTTATGATGTTTCAGTAGTTATTGTTTATTGCCTAAGTAACCGTTTTTATGTAAGACCAGTCAAAATAAGTAAAAAGAAAATGTGGTCAGTTAGGCTTACACCTTTTAATTACTACTATAATTTTATTATTATTATTTTTTTTTTACATAGTTTTTTATAAATACTCTTTGTAACTAACGTTAACATTTTTGGTTCAATTAAAATTTACTAAATAACAAATAAATCATAGACACTTTTTTTTTATTATCATAAATCAAAAAGTTTGGAAATACGAAACATGTTCTATATTTTTTCTACACTCTGTATACAACTGCGTCCATGGTACATTTTGAATTTACAGTGATTTTTGGTGAAGAACACTATTTGTTCGTTTATATTGGGCTCTGAGAGATGAATGAGATAGTTTGTGCAATGTTTTGCACCGCATAAAAACAAAAAAAGGGCTCTTAACCTCTCCGATTATAATTACACTGCAGAAGATAAGGTCCAATTGCAAAGGCTTACAAAAACTAGTTTTTCATTACTTTTAACTGTTTATAAGTAATAAAAGTTCAATTGTATAGTAGACAAACAAACCAGGAATTATGAAAGAAAAAAATGAAAAATACCCTTTATAACCTTATTTGATAATATTCGCCCTCAGAAAAAATTGCTCATAGAAGATAAGGTCCCTTTTTCTGTGGTCCATCATATATTCGGTGTATAACGTTAGATTAATTATGGTTTTCTTATCATAGAAACTACTTTATAATGTTCACTATATTTTAAATTTAATTTAGCGGAGATAATATTTTGTTAACGAAAGATAAATCTCTTTCATAATCAGGTCTCTCTTGACCAACTCTTGTTCTTCTTCGACTTCGCTATCGAGGGCTAGGAGTCTTTTATGCTTTATTCTTTGGACGAAATATTTTTTTGTGTTTAAACAACACAATTTAATTCTAAACGCATTTCTTGCTCAAGTTTAATACAATCAATTTGGAGAAGTACCCAAAGTAAATTGAATAATTGCTGATTCAGACACTGACCGCTGGCCGTAAATCTCTTGACCCACGCGTCTTTCACTTGCTTCGCTCGGCTACTTCCATGATTTACAATGCTTGTTAATTAATTAAAGGAGCTGAGCTCGACTTTTCGCTTCTGTACACTTGGGAAATTGAATTTCTCCCGTTGAATGATTTACACAACAACTGTATTTCTTGTAACTATTTCAGGCTCGAAATACTCTGGCTATCTGTCTTTCATTGGTCGGTGATGGTAATAAAATTTACAATTACAGTAGTAATTAAAAAGCCACAAATTTAATGTGAAAATACTGTATAAGTACTTCTTACATATTCAAAAAGTTTTGTTTTTGATAAAATATCACGTATTTTTTCTCAGAAAAGGAAGATGAAGAAAAGAACGTAAAAAAGACTCTCTAGCCTTATATATTAATATATAATGCGAATATATATTAATAGCATCAGGGTCGGAATAGAACAAGACTTGGTCAAAACTGCATGTAAGAATATTTAAATCCAGTTAGGTCCTGTCGGGATATTCACTACAGTGACCTCCTGATGGTATAATATCTCGAATAGTTTCTTATTTCTAATATAAATCCCCACCAAAAAAAAACTTTCAAATATGTATAAATTTAAACAATACATTTCAAGCACGGTTGATGTGAATATTCTAAAAAATGTGACGTAAATAACAGAGGCCCAAACGTGCAATTTGGTATTACAGCCAGTGGCATAAACAACCGGCGAAGGGAATGTGTGGCGCAAACAAAGGAGGGTCCGTAGGGATTTAAAATCAACCTCAGGGTACGTTTTGATTGGAACCATCGTGCCCGAGACGGAATTGTTTATCCCAAAGTTTAGAGTCCCTCCCCCCCCCACTGCATAAAAAAAAAGTTTCATTTAGTTA
Organism: Aphrophora alni; assembly: GCA_963513935.1. Lineage (NCBI taxonomy): Eukaryota > Metazoa > Arthropoda > Insecta > Hemiptera > Aphrophoridae > Aphrophora > Aphrophora alni. The sequence continues at coordinate 141,952,408 of OY740767.1, read as the reverse complement.
TATTCCAGATTTGTGTTATTGTTTCTCATATTGTACATATTTTAGTAGTTGGAAAGTAATATTTATGGAGTCTTGTGTTCGAGAAACGATAGGGGGGGGGGGGGGAGATTGTTTATCTAGTTTGAACCGTAATAGAATAAAAGACCGCTGTAAAACTGATTCTTTGACATGAATTATTTAGATAAACTAAAACTCGAACACAAGATCTCACAAAAGTTACGTTTATTTAATCAAAGGCGTTTCAACGACATCCTCAGTAATACATGAGCTACAATAACTAAACTATATATATATATATATATATATATATATATATATATATATGTAATTCTTATTGTTTTTATTTTTATTTATAATTAATTATTATTCTTTTAGATATATAGATTGTTTATAGCCCATTTCTTTCTTCTTTGATCTCATGTGTTTGTATAATTATTGAGGGAAACAAAAGAAAAGGCTTTGTAGTGTACATTTTATTTGATATTCTCGGTTTTTTATTCTTTTTTTTAACCTTTTTAATTATATTTTAATTAGTTCTTTATTTTAAGTTAGGATGTTTTGGTTTTGTATTATACATTTTGAAGTAGTGTTTCTCACCATCTCTCCCACGGTTAATTATTTATATAAATATATAAAATTGTCGAAAATCTTCATGATTAAATTAAATGAAAATCTACCCCGGGGTATCACTTCATAATAACGTCTATAGAAATCCAGAAAAAATTAGAAACAACCATTGATTTTCATTGGTATAAACCCTATAAATAATAAAAGTGTTTAATTTTTTTTTAAATAGATTGAAAAAAATTACCCAGGGAAAATATTTTTAGCTCTATTTAAAAAAATACTCTTGTTACTAAAAAAATGTATTATCCGAGATGTAACTTTTTGAATAAAAGTCCAAAAAGTGGAGAGGAAAATGTAAAAAATACGAAAACATTCAAGTTATAAAATCAAAATACAAGAGATTATATCATTTCTGACTTTTTGTTGGAATAAATATTTTTCAATTAAGTCCGTAATGTGAGAACGAGGAAATTGGCGTGAAAAAGTTTTCTACAAATCTGGAACAATGCAATTGTGTGGTTTAATTCAAGGTAAACGTTTTTTCTAAACCCTTATTTTCTAACGACCGATTTTTTCAGGTAAAATCGAAATCGTTATTTTATGCAAAAAGAAAGTCAAACTTTAAAGTTTTGTTTGTTTTAAACCTACACATACTGGTTATACATTTTTATTTTCCAAGGATAATAACTATTAACATTTTCCCATTCGTTAAAAAATAAAGGACAAAAAGGTGAAAGGTAGTTTTTTGACTGTCATTTTGAAACGGTTGGAGATGTGAGCAAACATTAAATACAAAAAAAAATGTTCACCTTCAGAGATTTCTATTGATATCAACACGACATAAAACTGCTACTTTTTATAATTTCCCTAAAATTCAAATTTGTTTAAACTTGGGAAAAAGTACCAATATTCTATATTGTTTCACAAAGAAAATGGTATTTCAACAGCAATGTTTGGTGGTAAAATGTTGGTTTCTGAGAATAAAATCGTCAAATTTAGTTCATAAAAACAGTTTAGAGTAATTAATAAGTTGCTTTTTTATTAATTTTTAGTCTTAAAAGACCTTTAACATATGTATCATTTGACCTATGTTTACACATTTCTAAACTTATTAGTTTGCTCTCTAATAATATTAACCTTTACTAATGAGGCGACGTTACAGCCATTATCCCCTCTTCCACTTAACCTCAGGAAATGAAATACGTCAATTCTCATTTTCTTATTCAGTCCGCTTCATATTCTCCTGAACATATTCTCTCAGCCTAAAAGAACTGTTTCAAGGGAATCTATCCCTTAAAAATGCTGGATAAGCAAACCATCAAGCAGAATTTCCTACGACAGTTTAATAAAATGGCCTTGTTCTGTATTAATTATTAAAACAAAGCCAAGAAACTAATTACACAGTTAATCATTAATTCAAACGCAGGGAATATTTTGAAACTTGACCACGAATATTTCCCAGTAGGGATGTTATATACAAACCTCCCTTTTTAAATACCGTCGTCACCATTTGAGTAATTATACATCAAAACCACGCGGCAGATAAAATAAACCCTAACAACGAAGGAGAGGGTAAAACAACACGCACTTCAGTACATGCTTATGTAGTAGAGTATTGTTACTGCATGAGTAGCGTTTTATGTTTACGATATGTATAAAAACAGACTCTCCCTTGCTGCGCTACCCCAGTGCCCCTCCCCCAGGGGTTTGTTTCCTATAGATTAAGGCAAGTTCAATCAACACAAAATTAAGCACACTTTTTCAATCGTACGTACAAAAACGACGTTTTTATTTGGTAAAACAAAACACTGCCTTGTTTCTAAATCAAGTCTCCACCAGTTACATTCAAGTTGCTATACGTGCATAGAAATGGTTGCGAGGCTCTGTAGACCGCCATATTGGATTCAATATACAGGGTGTGCCAGCTGTTTGTTCTTCTTGAAAAATATTTGATATATTAAAAACAGTCAAATTCCCTGTACTTTTTGTTGTTTTAAAAAATGTTGATACCATCAGCCATTTTTTTTGCGATATTGGATTCAATATACAGAGTAAATGATACAAGTGTGCCAACTGTTTTACTTGTAAAATATTTGATACATTAAAAAACAGTCAAATCCCTATACTTTTTATTGTCTAGCTTGGGATTTAATTTTTTTTTTTTTTAATGTTGATAACATCAGCCGTTTTCCTAATAGTTAAAATTTCTTACTGAAACTTTGATTTTTATGGTTGTTTATGATTTATTGATTCTAACTATTAAAAAGCTACAGATGCTCAATGAAGTGAAAAACGAAGTTTTTAGAGTGTTCAGAGATTCATTTTCTGTACTTAAAACAATTGAACTGAGATTAAAATTGGAAGGTAGATGGAGTACAATGTAATGAAACTATAAATTTGAAAATAACAATATAAATTTTGTTATTCGCGTGGCAGGTGCAATAAGTGGAGATATTTAGTGAACAATTAACAATTATTTTTTCTGAATAACGTTTTATACTAGTAATTTGCAGTTTTATACAATATTTACTAGGTTTACTGTAACAAGATTATCTTTACTTTTATCGTAACTATGTCTCAGGGTAGCAGAGATATCGGAATAAAATTCTTTGTAATTAAGAGTTCATTTATTACCATACTATTTAAATTTAATTAATTATAACATTTGTTGATATTCTAGTAGATTTTATTACATCATACACTATCTTCATTCCAATTTAAATCTCGGTTCAACTGTTTTAAGTACAAAAAATATACCTCTGAAAACGCCTAAAATGTTGTGTTTCACTACTTTGAACCTCTGTAGATCCTAAACAGTTGAAGGTATAAAAAAAAGACTCGTGAATAAAAAAAGTCTTAGTATTATGTGTAGAATCTAAAGCCAGGTTCAATCCCTAAATGTTACAAAAGTTACGGTGTTGACCCAGAGTCGTGTCAAATTAACAAGCAACAATTGATATTGAACTCTGGTTGAGAATGCAACAAAAGTGGCGAGAATTTGATTGCTAACAGCACATTACCAGATTAAAAAGACGTTCTGGCCCTTTAATACTGGTTAACCACGGAGTTAAGTTAAGGATTTCAAATCTCGGCATTTTCATGAATAAATTTGTTAATAAGAAATGTGGTCATTTCATAATCGCTTTCATAGTTGCCGATGTAGGGATGGATAAAAAGTAGGTGTTTCTATTAGAAATTTTAAAGTTGTTCGCCATATTGGAAAAATGGCAGATAGTATCAAATATTTTAAAACCCTCATATAAGACAAAAGTTCAGGGGAGTTGGCATTTGACTTTAAAAAAAAAATCAAATATATTCCAAGTGAAACAGCTGACACACTTATTAAGAAAATGATAAATCTGTCAACATACTTTAATAATAATTGATTTTAAATGGTAGGTTAGGTTAATATTTATGTAAATAAATCATATTGCACAAACTGTATTACTCGAGCATCCTCAACGCAAATAAACACTAACCGTCACTAAACATTTCTTTTTTGGAAGACATGATGAAAGAGATTTTTCTCCTGTAAAAAAACACGGGGAAAACAGTAGTTGTCAATCAAAAAGTGGTCCCCAGAGTTAAAAAAGGGTTTTTATGATATGATGCCTGTCACTGTCTCTTGTAAGATCAAACTTAGCTCAAGCTTACGCCGTTTTATGAGTTATCAGTCAAGAAATATTGGTCATGGGAAAATCGGCTTTTCTTATTTCTTTCAAATTTTAGTGAAATATGAAGATTAAATACCCAAACATGTGTGCGAAATTTCAAATAAAAAATTTACGATTTAGGAATAATCGGCAAAAACATCAAACCTTGACCGCGTACATTAAAAGCGTGATTTTACTCGATAAAGATTTACGCTGAGGACGTATTAATGGCACGAAGGAAGAATTTTATTTAAATACAAAAAAAAAAATTGTAAGACGGCATCAATGGTGTGTTAACTACCCGACCGACAATTTTGGTGATGGTATTGATTTTATTTGATTTTGGAGATAGGTGATTGATAAAGTTTGTGCAATGTTGTTCCACCTATTATTTTCCTGAATGAAACTGATTAGAGTTGATCATCGTAAAAATAGGTAAAGATCTTGTTATTCATCTATGATTGTGTGAATGTGTTACTTAGACAGCCAAATTGAATACAATATCCTTTTATTTTTTTGGAAACTTCCTCTCATTGATTAAAATTCCATTAAAGATGGTGTCTAATCAACAATACTCCATTAGGCCCATTAGTGGTGGTCAAATTGACTAATGGAAAACCACGACCCTGAGTGGCCTGTTGTTTATTAGGAAATTGTGTATCAAGATATCGATAAAAAATCGTTAGTTTGTAAATGAAAAAATATCATTTTTAGATTTACTCTTTCGTTCAAATTAGTTCTTTTATCAGTTTTTTCTAATTATGCGAAAGGTACGAATATAGTTAAACACTATAAAGTCATAATTACTTATTCAGTATACTAGTTCGGTAATCGTTGAAAATTCATCTCTGTTTTTTAACAGAACTTCACGTTACAGGAAACGGAAAAGTGATTTTTGGCACGGCCTACGCCCGACGCCCCTTACGTCCAACGACCTTGAGGTCTTTACGTAAGAATGATAGCGGCTAGAAAAATTAAGATAGGAACAAGAAATGTGGTAGGTATAGTTTGTTTATACTAAAAATGTCAAAATGGAGGCAATTTTTTATATCTCGTGTGTTATACAATTTATAACGCACTAAATTAGATACACAGTTGCAGATCTCAATTCTGCATACCAACCTGATATTTCTACGATGACAAATAGCGAAGTTATTGTCAAAAACTAATCTTCTCTAACTAACGTCGATAGAGTGTAGAGTGTTTAATACAGGAGCATCAGGAATTCATCTTGCCACTGTGACTCATCGTTCAATATTATGTTGTACAAGCAAGTCCATTCGTTTCGTATCGCGTCAAACGCTCGTGTGCGGTATGCCAGTCTCACGAGATAAAAAATTAAGGACTTCTTCAAAAAGTGATAAGCAACATTCCAGAAAAATAAGAAATGTTTCGACAATTTGTGAAACAATAAAGTAAACGTTCCTTGTGCAAAACCTCTCGGTCACTATCACCTAATAAAAAATGAAGAAAGGAGTACATAAAATAAAGACCTCTATTCTTAGAATAACGTCAAGATCAGAAAATAACAAGAGTTGGTCAAGAGAAATGGAAGAGACGGATCTAACCCGAAACTATATGAAAGAAGATGTACATCCAGCTAGGTCCGTCGGGATTGCTACGTCCGTACTCATCACAGTACGCTCCTGAGAGAATTGAACACTTAAAATACTACAGAAAGAATTACTTGTACAGGATAATCTGAAATAATTATAATTAAATATACACACAATAACTTATTAGCTTTTAAAATTAATTACACTAACAAAGGTACACACCCAAAATGTCTGACACGCGATGAGAAACTCACATGAAACAGAACTTTGGCTGCTGTACAAAACGTGTAACCTTCAAGTCAACATGGCGCCTATTATAGGACTGAAACAGATTTTATATCTAGAATTTGCAACAAAAATTGCTTCAGGCTTTTTTAATATTGTAAGAGCAGTTGGTGGATAGGAAGGGTGATTTTGATAACACCATTGGATTTCATTGGATAATGGATGGGGGAACTGTCAATTTGTGTATTACCTGGAGGTACATTTAGTCAACAAAAGAGAAATTATTTGGTAGTAATCTTAGAATAGCGATGGAGTGAAACGAATCGTTGACATAACGGACTGTTTTAAACGAATTTCTTATTAAGATATTCTGTTATTGTGACCTCCTTCAAGATAGGGTGCTTACGATCCCTAAGCCCATTGATTCTACTAATAAGAGAATTTTTTGTATTTTGCTTACACTATACCTTTATCTTTATCCCATGGCTTTGTGGTCCTTGCAGAACCTTAGCCTTCGCAACAACGTTCAACCCTCGCCATTTATCCTCAATATTCCCAGATCGTCTTAATTCCTCCTTAACCGTGGTCTGGTCGTTCCTGCATTTAACAAACTACTAACGTTCCATCTCCATAAATAATTTCTCTAAAATCTTTTGATTCCTTGAGTCGTAATCCATTTAGACAGTCTGGCTTTCTCTGTTTTGCATATTCACGGCAACGGTTATTTTTCTAGACAGAATTGTTAATAGACGACTATTCTATTAGGGTTACCTTAGCTTAGCCGAAAACATCTCAGGTATCACGCGACTTCTAAAGAAGTCTTCTACAACGTGAAAGTCGGATTTTATAAAACCTAACCTAACTTGAACACGGCGTGATTACAAATCCGACAAAATATGAGGACTTGAAATTATAATCCAGTGCCAAATCATATATTACACTTTTTTTGTACGACTAAATAAAATTTAATTTAACCACGCAAAAAGAAATTCGTAGCCTATACGTTTTAAAAGGAGTTTCTGTGAGATGTGAGACAAACAATTCAATAGCCATTAAAAGATGGATTATATTTTCATTTATTTCTCTTTATAAAGGTCCACAAGTAAAACCAAGGTTGCGCGTGTCTGTAAGTCGCAACCAGTCTACACAGACAAGAAAGTATATATGTTTTATATATTTCAAACTTTGCATATATATTCTTGTATTTTCCCACATATAGAAAATATATAGCAGTATAAAAAACCCTTAGTGTAGTCTGTTAAGGGGTAAATAAAAACTATCGAGTTGAAGAAATTTATTTTTGAAAATATTATGTGTAAACTATTAAATAAAACTGGATGTTGTTCTGATTACGCATATGTAGCCTATGTTTATTTGACGAAGAAATTAATATGTTGGCGCTAAAAGATTTTGACTTTTATAAAAATGACTCTCCCAACGGACTCTTAGTGTGGTTGTACCACATGCTTTTACTTATATATATATATATATATATATATATATATATATATATATATATATATGGACCTAAACTTTGCTCCGTAAATTAATTGTATTTGAATAAAATAGAGGTTTTATTTTTGCTGTCAAGGTACATTTTTGTTTTTTTACCCACAATTCCGAACCGTAATATTTTTTTACTTGTAATTGTGTTCACGGGTTTTTAATTTTCACATTTGACTAAAATTTTAACGAAATCGGTATAGTTTATTAAGAAATTGCGTATTTTATAACAACCTGATTGCTGATATTTTTTTACCAATAACTCAAATACCGCCATTTTTAGAGCGAGTAATATGAAGTTAAAAACCCCTGAGGCGATCACTAGCGTGAGTAATCCCGAGATATTCTAGCTGGATCTACACTTTGGTGTTTGGTTAGATCCTTATCTTGCATCTTTCTAAAAGGTCTCTCTAAACAACCTCTTGTTCTATTCATATTACGACATATTTAGAGTATTCAAGATCTAGAGATTTTATTTTCGATCTTTTCCTTTTTTCGTGTAAGGCGATTATTACTTTCTTCAGTAAACTAATTTTTGAGTTATCAAATAAAGAAAAAATCCTGCGATATTGCCTAAATATGCCCACATTACCAGAAATGATGAAAATCGGACAAAGTAATTGTAGAGCAATGCCCTTACAAGAGAAAGACATTATTTCAAACAAACAAAAATTACATAACTTAACCTATAAGTGGGAAATAAAAAAGAAGGCAAACTTTCCTATAAAAAGGTCATCCAGTCGTGCGCCAGAACCAGATCCACGTCATAGTTTCTACTTGGATAGCCCTATGTCAAGATAATTTTCTACTTACACCCGCGGATATGTTTCACCCTCTGTTATGTTATCAAATTTCCACCCTATCCGATCTCTCCCTCTCCCCTTTTCTCTCTGACTCTCAGCTCAGGTTCTCAATAAATTATTTCTTTTTACTACCGTTCTGTATCCCCACCCCTTCATTCTTTCACGAAATGCATTAAATAAAACTCGAGAAACAGTATTTGCAAACAACATATCTCAATAATTCTTTCTTGCCTTGAGTATATAAGTTATAACACAAGATAATATTAGACATACTGGGTCTTTCAAGGGTGAATTAAAATGTTTAACTGTTGTGGTTTCGTTATTTGCTGTCCAATCTGCCAGAAAACTCTTTGTGTGCAGATATAATTGGGCTTCATTAAAACATCAGCTGTTATTTTTATTGCTATGAATTTGTTGCCATAGCAACGAGTTTTCTCATTGTTGACTAACTTCAAACACTAGAGTGGTATCTAGCTTGTAGTATTTTTAAATTAATTAACTGAATTTTTATTCCATCATGACTTTACATTGATTCAGTGTTATCATGAATGTGAACGGAGTAAGCCGTTCAGCACAGGACGGACTGTGGAGTGTAGTCCTGTTTATATAAAAAGCTAGTCAGCAAGTTTGAAACCACCGAGTCTATTGGAGACATCGAGGGGCCAGGAAGTCGTAAGAATTGAAAGAAGCAATTATTCAAAACATAACTGAGAATAATGTCAACACGTTGAGAAATGCCAAGCATAGCATAGAGGAAAGACTACTGCTTACCCAGGAAGAGAATGGCACCCACTTTGAACACCTGTCTTAATAATCCTAACAAATAAGAATTTGGCTTAATTAAAATATTTTATTAATAAAACCCGTTTAATTCCAGAGGAATTAATGTACTTTATTTTGTTCTTTGTTAAAATGTAGCCCTTTAAAGTTTTACTTACTTTTCAAGACCCTTCACATTTAACCATAACTAAAAGTTTCCCAGTGTACCTAATGAGATCCTATGTATGTGTGTTTCTACCCTTGGAAACAATGGTGATTACAGGTTTTAAAATCCTTAGGTACCTAGCTAGATTCCTTTCATTTATCTTTCCTATCAGGACTCCTTTGACCAACCCTTGTTCTCTTCCGACCGTGAGATGTTTCGCCTAAAGATCAAGAGGAAAAAAATATGTGTTCCTAAAAATGGGTACCAGTGCTCCTAATTCCAAATAGGCGGTCATGTGAGGATTTTTATTTATTTTGATAAACAACCATAAACTTTATCAATGGGATTTTTTTTTTTTTTACAGTTTATAGGCAAAATAAAACCTCTGAAGTTATTAACCAAAAAAAGAACATACAATAATAGCCTATAGACTTCGAATACCCTAATAGCGTCAGGATCGGGTGAACAACAGTTGGTTAAGAGAGACCTGATAGGAAAGAAGTGAAAGATCTAACCCAAGACTTTTGAAAAAAAGGTGTAGATCCACATAAGAACTAGGGACTGCTACACTGTAATTGAGGCCTTGAGGCGCAGTCGGAAACAACTGGTGCTACATATACCAAATCTTCACTTATTACCACTTACAAAATTTTTGTTGTGGAAAAAATCCAAATGGTGCCAGACAGCAAACAAATATAGGTTACTACTATACCCTCACTTACTTTACCCTCAACAATTCTTTTATGGATTACCAGTTTCGACGATACACCGTCATCTTCGGGTCCGAGACATTTTATTATTTTTCTTCGTTCCTTTATGTATTTCTTCCAAAAATAACATTTTTATAATTTTCTACTTGATTTATTTTAAAGTAACATTTTAATAAAATGTTTATAAAAATGTTATTTTTTAACGATGTCCACAAAGGAACAAAGTAAAAAAGAATGATGTCTCGATCCCGAAGATGACGGTATACTGTCGAAACTGCTAGTCCATACAAGTATTGTTGACATTCAGGTAATTAAAATAAATTGGTTTATTTTAATATAAGCTTTCTATATAAATTTTAATTACTCTGTATAATTATTGTTTAAATTTATCTACAAAATCTCAGAAGGCGACTATTCTTGAATTTCATTTTCACTAGTAGGCCTAACAACTATAATAATTTTGTTTGATTTGCATTTTTAGTGTGAATGCATGAAAGTTTATACAATGATCTTAGTCCTTTTATTTTGTCAATATGTATTATTACGATTTTATTCAAATAAAATGTATCTAACAACTTTTTAATTTTTTTAAATTTTGTCTAAAGGTGCGTTAAAAAGTAAAAATCGACAGATAGTAAGTTGATTGATTTTCCCCTCAGGAGTTAGCTTTTACGGCCTTAACAATCCCTAGGGTACCTAGCTGGATCTACACGTAGTCTTGAGTGTTCTTATCAGATCTCTCTTAACAAACTCATGGTCTCTTCCTACCCTGACGTTATTACAATATTCAAAAATATTATAAGGCAAAGGTGACCGAAAGTTTTGTCGCTTTCAAACAATAAGAAATAAAACTTTTTTTTTAATGTATAAGATGCCACGAAGAAGGTTAACTAGCTATTAATTTTCGGACTATATACATGAAAACGAACAGAATTATCAAATACCATAATTGTATAGTCGAATTCTGCTTCATTATTCATCTATCCGCCGTTTTGTTCTTTTACAAAAAAACCGTTATAACTCCAGAAATAGATAACGAGTTCAGATTTTGTGTGTTACGTTTTACAAGTGTACCAAAACACAAAGAATTTATTGTTATAATTTTCAAAATGGCGGCCGTTTAAAATTTTTAACATCGAAATTTACAAAACCGTTAACTTTAAATAATTTTAAACAGCTGTCATTTTGAAAATTAAAAATAAAGTCTTTGTGTTTGGTACACTTGTAAAACAACATTCAAAATGGATACCAACTCTGAACTCAATATCTTATCAATTTATAGAGTTGTTTTTTGTAAACGAACAAAATGGCGGATAGACAGATAATGAAGCAAAATTCGACTATATATTATTTGACTTTTTTTGTTTGTTTTGAGGTATATAATCAGAAAAAAAATAACTCGTTCATCTTTTTCGGGATACACCGTATATACAGATACTTTTCCAAATTTTATAGGAAATTTTCTAGACAGGGAAGAAAACTTGTAGTCATTGCGCTTGATGGGGGGGGGGGGGTAACCACAGAAATTCTGGGATTATATCTAAGATTTTTGTTTAAATATATAATTTTCAAGATGCTAAAGGGAAATTTCTAGACGGGGAAACCCCGTTATGATTGTTTGACTGTGGGGGTGGGGGGTGGGTGCGAGATTTTACAGAAACTCTGGGGATTGTTTAAAAAAAATTTTTTTGAAATGTATAATTTTCAAGATTATGAAGGGAAATTTCTAAATGGAGAAATCCTGTAATCATTAACTTGAAACGGGGGGGGGGGGGGTAAGTAATCATAGAAACCCAGAAGATTGTCCTAAAAATTATTTAAATAATTTCATTTTCAAGATTTCAAAGGGAAATTTCTAGACGGGGAAAACCCGTAATCATTGTGCTTGATGAGGAGGGAGTAATCAAAGAAACTCTGATGATTGTCAAACGATTTGGCAACCATAATTATCCCGTCTCAGCGCTATTAGAGAATTCGAGGGCTAGAGGTCTTTATTTTAAACTCTTTTCATAATTTTTATAAGGCGATGATGACCGAGAGGTTTTTAGCTGTTAAACAACAAGAAACAAATTTCAACACAACTACTAAATGCAACTTTACAGTATTCAATATTCTAGGCTCTATTGTACTTACTACAGTAAACCAAATATTCAACCGAGGACAAAACACTTGTCCAAACAATTTATAGCATAAAAAAACGACTGTTTAGTATAGTAAGGAGCTACAACCCTAGGAAGAGACTATACCAACTTGTGGAAATTTCCACTGTGCATTGATTTTAGAGCGCAGGGCAACGCTCCGGACGCGACTGTACCAGCTAATATTACATACAACGACTCGATTGTTGAACGTAATTATACTTCTTTTTTTTTTTTTATTTCGCTCACTCTTCAGTTACAAATGAATATGGCTTGCACATTTTGTCTCTCTCCAACTTATAATTAGTAAGCCATTCGTCGAGTATTGTTCTCTTTGTTTCTTTTAAGAGCTGTTTATATGAAAATCCTATTCATACCGTCATTACATAACTTATGTTTTTGTTTTGTCCTTGATTTTAACTCTTTGTCAACCTTATTTTCTTGGGTACACTCCTTAGTGTAGGACAAACAAATGTCAAATTGTTTATAACCCAAGTCACCTACGTACTTCGAGACAGTTGAATATTATTGTAATTACAACTGTAAGGACAGGTATTGGAACGAGTCAGAAGTAAAAGATTTTATCAGTCTTTACCCCTCACATATAGTGAGTACAAAGTTACCAATCCCGAGGGCCATTACTGGTTCTACATCTTTTTTCATGTTGTCTTAGGTTATATCCTTCGTCTCTCCCATCAAGTCTTTCTTGATCAACTCTTGCTCGCTTCCTACCGTGACGCTATTAGAGTTTTCGAAAGCTAGGGGGTTTTTAATTTCACTGTCTTTTCTAGTTTTTCTTTTTTTCTCTTGGTTTATTTTTTAACGTAACCTAACCAGATTTCCGTAAAAAAAAAAAAAATTAATGTCATTCTCAATCAAACAAATTTTCAACTAAATATTGAAAAATCATAAGTGAGTGATGTAGTTGTCGGGTCTTTTCTATTATACGACCGCATGACTCAAATCAAATTATCAAAGATATTGTAGTATTTTGGCCACCAGAAGTGTAAAACCTAACCTAACCTAACCTAGACCTAACCCAGAAGTGTAAAAATCATAAAAACGTTCACATGTAATTAGTTTGTGTTAGTGTGTTTTTCTATTTGTGTGTTTTGTGAAAAACAATAAAACCATTTATTTTATAGATGATTTCATCAATTGAGGTGAGAAAACCTACTTTATTATCATTCTGTTAGTTTAGAAAATAATTTGAGCCAAGCGGTCGTATAATAGAAAAGACCCTAGTTGTCTAGATCCGGCCCCGATTTACTGGAAAAAAATGACAATAGAGTAAATTGACAAATGTTGTTTATTAAAAGAGGGCTCTTTAACCTTGATAAATAAATCCTTGCCATGTTCACTAGAAAGTAGGTAAAAAACTGACAATTAAAAAAAAAAGAAAAAAGTTTACTCTAACGACAATTTCTCATTAAATTACAATGCTTTCAATTATTTTCGAAACTAGCCAACTGTGGTCGTAAAAATACTTTTTTTTTGCAAATTTGACCACCGATTTCTAGTGTAAATATATATATATATATATATATATATATATATATATATAATTTGTCCAATTTTATAATAATGACTTAGTTATCGAAGCGTAGTCTTGTATTGCACAAATAAAGTGATTTTTTGTGGAAAATTGTCTTTACATTCATTTGGTTATTACAGTTTTTACAAGTGTACTTCAGTTGGTATAGTTGTGGTTTTCAATGTGCTGGACCCGGGTTCAATATATGTATTACATTAAGGACACACCTGAAGGTATTAATAGAAGATTTATTAGTTACAGATCGTTGTATAATGTAATTGCCTGTTAGTCGTATCTCGAAAAGGATACAATAAATTTGTCTTAATAGTGATAACAACAGATATCATCTTTATCTTATATGTAACATTTCAGCGATTAATCTCCTTGTTACTCTGTATTGAAACGTTATTTGGATTTGTTGGTTTAATTTATAAGACTGAAGGGTATTTTTTTTGGCTGTAAATATATTTTCATTATCTATCGATGTTAGCGAATGGATCTACACCATTTTTACATGTTGTGTTTCGTTATATCCCTCTCTTTCATCTTTCCTATCATGTCTCTCTTAACCAACTCCTGTTATTTTCCGACCCTGACGCTATAAGAGTATTCCAGAGCTAGTCTTAATTTTATGTTATATTCTACAATTTTTGTATAAGGTGATGTTGCAATAGGAATATTGTCACAGCGACAATTTGACCTAACGTGACGCAGTGCGAGGGAGGGGATTGCTCTCTGAATAGAACACCCAAATGCTCACACATACATAGGTTAGTGATTTCATAGCTGGCATGCTCTCAAGGGGATCACCATAGTAAACACGACAAATCTTCTTAAACAAGACGATCAATATTTACAGAGTTAAAAAATATGATTGCCTAACTTAACTCATGCGGACTTCCACAGCAGTCTTCATATAATGACGGAAGAAAAAACTTAACTGCAGATGACAGCTGCTGAAACCATTCACCCAATAAAACAAACTAAAGTTCGTAACGAATAAAATCGTTATTCAGTATTTATACTTGAAGATAAGATTAAATAGCTGGAGTCTAACTCTGAATAAAACAGCTGCAGGAGTCAGCTGGATTCATCCAGTACTTCCTATCCTCGTCCCAAACAAGGGAGCCAGTTGTCCTTCCTCAATCTCCCCAAGAAGTAATCTGTCACATTCAATAGAATAAAATGCAATGTGTATCACCTGAAGTAGATTACAAAACACTCAATACCAACCAATGATATGGTAGTTTTAACCCTTTTAGAGCAAAACAACATCTTTTATTGTAGTATTATTAAAAATAATTAGTTCTGAACAAATTCATTAAAAAAATATCGAGATAGGTTTTACCCTATTTGAGCCCCAAAACCGCCCTTAAGGTGCTAAATACTTTGTTGGGATAAATCATCAAGTCAAACAAATAGTCAAAATAAAGTTATAACGTAGATTACAAAACACCTCTGTTTGAAAGTCAAAAACCATTCTTAACGGTACTATTTTCGAAAACACTTCGTTGTAAATAAATCCAGTCAAAGGGGAAATCAAATTAAACGAAAATTATTTTAGACTGAAAAAAATGAACGCCGACCAAGGTCGAGTCAGCTTTCGATATTTATTTCCTATCAAAAACCACCCTTATCGTTGGTATTTTGGAAAATGCTTCATTCTTAACAAACAGTTAAACAAAACCTAAAATTGTACGAAAGTTAACGTAGATTATAAAAGAAATAATACTGACGAAAGTAGAGGTAGCATTCACACTTTTTGTATCAAAATCGTCTTCAAATGTTTATATTATATTTGAAAAATCTTAGTTTTAACCAAACCAGTCAAATGAAAAGTCAATTTTTAAAATTTTGCATGGTGATAAGAAACTAGAGAGGAATCATAGAATGGAGGCGAATAGAGGGAAACCAAGATCCACAAGGGCCTGTGAAAACAACCAACCGTCTTTCTAATATCTACGAATTATAAATTAGATTTTTCATAAAAACTTACGATTGCATAAATAAAAAGTTAGTTTCCCTCAGGGGCTTACTATAGTGAGTACGGGCGTAGCAAACACGACAACTTAGCGGGATGTACACTTTTTAATATAGTCTTTAGTTAGACTCCTCTCTTTCTTATCAGGCCACCTTATCAAATCTTATTCCCTTCCAAACCTGACGCTATTAGAGAATACGAAGACGAGAGGTTTTAGTTTATGTTGAAATATTTAGTTTTATTTGATGTCTTATGACCGAGAAGCCTTTAAAAAACAAGGACAAATAATAAAAGTAAGTTTGATAAAAGTAAAATCTTAAATCCTTTGTACGCTAATTTTTACGGACTGTAGCACAGAGCGTCCCAATCTTCTATACATCATTGGCTTTCCAAAACTCAACACAAATGTAGCCGCGATATCCACACAGTCATGGCAACTACACTTAATACACAGTAGGCTACAGGAAATGTATTAAACACTGAGCCATTGTTTAGGGTCTGGAGAGTAAAAGTGAATGTGTCCAAGTGTCAGGCACCCCCTTAAGGCTATTCAATGAAGACATTCTTTTCTTAGACCAATTCAAGCACCTCGTGGTCATCCTCGATAGGAATTAACGTGGTCTGCTCACATACATCGCACTATTAAAAAAGAAAACATGAAACTTTCCCAACTATACCCTTGCATTGAGGATGGCTATGTACAAGCTACGGAAGTATTCTCTACTACGTTGCCCCGTCTGCGGACACGCAGGGGTCACTCACATTTACAGCAAGGTTTTGAAAATAACTAAATCACCTAGGGGACATTACATAATGACTTAAAATGTGCTGTTCTTGAAACAACTCATCTAACTATACCAATATCTACAAAGTGGCTCACTTATCCACTGCAACACAAATCTTATCACTTCTGAGAAAGGAAGGACTCAATATTAGATAGCCGTTGTCCTTACAAACCGACTTTGATTCACTCAATGTTTGAGTACAATGAAAATATAACATATAATCACTTTGTCTAACCATTTCCGCTCATTAGTTTTGTTTCAGAAGGGAAAGGCGCACTCCAGTGGAGCACAGCACGTTACTCACCTTCTGAATGCATATTTTAGTAGAAGAATACGTTGCAAGTAGGCCGATCCCCATCCTTCACCTAGGATAGGTGCTGGTCGGCTCTGTCAGCCAGCTCCATTGACCAAACTTGAGATCATGTATGATCAGTCGTGAGGTTTTCCACCGACTGGACTCCACCTTAACCAGGCTTTTAACTTTTCCATTCGTACTGATACATAACGTTCTGCTTTTCCACATTTATCTCTTCGACTGTTGATGGAAAGAGCTGATCAGCTTAGCACGTGGAAAATCATTTCTGAATCCTTGGCCTACGCTATAGAGGAAGGAATGTAGTTTTTAGTGACACAAGAATCTCACATTATTGGGAAGATCGGATGTCTCCCTTTGTTTTTTGAAGATTTTTCACCTCTCATACGACATAAACCAATTATTTTGTTATTTTATTCCTAAGGTCACAAATTCTTAGATGTTTTGACATCTGAGTTTACTCGGTATTGATGTATATAAAATGTTAATAAATGCAAAGGAACGGAAAATTGTTACAAAGAGAACATATAAACTTGAAAGAGATTAGGTCACATCTGGAACAAAACGCGTCTTGGAATTGATGTCTCCCAAGGAACACGTGTTTACAATACCGTATAGACCTACAATTTGGGAAGAAGAGTCGAAGGAGAGACGATGTGATAGAACAACAAATACAGGGTGTCTGCAAATAGAACGCTGTTTTATAAGATTCCAACGGAATAATTTTTAAATATTTGAATTGATAACATGACCGATTAGTGCGCCTTATTCACGCAATTGATAATATTAGTACCTGTAACGTTGCCATAACTAACTTTGACACACGTTCATTCATAAAAATTATATTCATAGCTATGCAAATGTATTTATTCTATCAAAAAATAATTTTCCCATAGTAGTGCACTTTAACACACTCAGCTATTTGCAAATGCGACTGCTTAAAATCAGTATTATGTAATTACAGCATCGGTAAATTACACTTTTCTTCACATCTTCACAGGAAAAGTGTTTTATACACAAACATAATGCACGAGTGGGGTGTTTGAATGGAACTTCCAAATAAAGTGACTTAACAGTGACTATATATACCGCCCCCCCAATCTACTATATTAATACCACATCAGCATATTGTTTCTGTATATTTCATTATTAATTATATTTAAATAATAATTATATGTATTATTTTTAAAGATGGTTAGGTTAGGTTAGGTTCAAAGTAATTATTTGATTATTGTTAAAGATGGTTAGGTTATGTTAGGTTCAAAGTAATTATTTGTATTTGTGTTAAAGATAGTTAGGTTAGGTTAGGTTCAAAGTAATTATTTGATTATTGTTAAAGATAGTTAGGTTAGGTTAGGTTCAAAGTAATTATTTGTATTATTGTTATAGATGGTTAGGCTAGATTCAAAGTAATTATTTGTATTATTGTTAAAGATAGTTAGGTTAGGTTAGGTTCAAAGTAATTATTTGTATTATTGTTATAGATGGTTAGGTTAGGTTCAAAGTAATTATTTCCATTATTGTTAAAGATAGTTAGGTCTAATAATAACTTAATATGAAACTAAACACAATTTTAATATTCAAATGTAGACATGATTTTGGTTGTTTATATAAATATGATTTTATTTTATTTTAAAAACTATTTATTAATAAATATCAATCTCACGAGAATATAGACAGAAACAGTGGTTGTAAAATAATATCTTTACGCAGGATAGTACACAGTAGGCTGGCGAAATGAATAGTAGCTCCCTCCGCATATCACTTAGAGACCTTTAGACCCATTTGCATCAAACTTTTATCCGAAAATATTTACGGTATAACGATATCGCGTTATCAAATAAATAATAAAATAAAGGATAACAACGATCTCTATAAAAAATGAGTAATTACATGTAACTTATGATATAAAGGGGAAACTAAATTAAATAATAGAAAAATAATGAACAACTAGTATCATCTGGTAACAGAAAATATTATTTTAACAAAAAAATAACCAAAAGGACATCTGCGCACAACAAATTAGGAGAGAAAGCGTGCAAAGAGAAAAGAAGCCGTTTTCGCTAACCTTGTAGTATACACGTGCTAACGTTAAACAATTTGTAACGGTATCTAAAGGGAGATTTTATGTCACGCAGCTGGATGTATAAAAAAAAAGAGAAATCTACAGGGAGAGAGACCTGATGGGACACGCTAGAAAGCATAACGGTACTTCTAAAAAACATGAGAAACCGACAAAAGGAATTAGGTCGGCCAATCGGAAAACAGCCACATGGTGAAAGCTAACGAATTTAAAAAAATACAGCCACTAGGAAAAAAGAACAACTACTGGGGAGAAATCGAGAATTCAGCGAGCGAATCGGAGGGGTGAAAGCGAAGGAAAGTTTGGGAAGAAGGGAGAGGTTTTTGGCGTCGAAAATTTGAAGAAGAGTCTAGAATCTGGTGTGGTGAGAGGAGGTCTTAGGGACAGAGAGCATTCTGTGGGACAGAGTAAGGGAGTTAGATTGACCACGAGACTAGGGTTCTCTGTGTCAATACGTCGAGTAAATTAATTAGTTGAATCAAAGTTGAAAAGAGAGTTAGTAGTTTTTAGTCAAAAGTTTGTTGAGATTTTGGAGCAGATTAAAATATTTTGGAAGAATTGTTCGAGAGAAGAGTCGGAAGAACTAATTCATCGCCAGTGGAGACTTGAGGAGGATCATCAATCCGAATTCCAGGATTAAGTGGTTGGAGATAGTGTGTGGAGTGTTTTGTTTTTTTATATATCTAAATCAAATTTAAAGCCATCGTTGTGTTGTGTGTGGAAAGTGTCTCGTCGATCAAAATTGGAAAGCAGTACCAACGATAAGTACAATTTAAAATTCTTGTTCACTTTAAAATTATAAATTCATTTTTCTAAAATAATTCACTTTAATTGAGCCATAAAAGAACCTAACGACCCCAAAAAGAGATAAGAGAATTAATTAAATAAATTAATAACTAACAAATTGAATAAAGATTATAATAAAGTTTAATTTTATAAAGGAAATAATTGTTTGTGTATAAAAAAAATAAAAGTAATTCAAACTACAGATTAATTTCATTAAAAATTAACGCCAATTGTGGAAACTTGATGTTTTTTTTTTTAGTAATAAAGTCTAGCATAAGGAAAGACAATTAGTTAAGATAAATTTGTATATTACATAACATTAAGGAATGCTTGTGGAATGAATGAAGAAATTTTAGACACTAATGGAATAGATGTACGTTTTTTATGATTCTTTGACATGTTGCTTAAATAAATTAAGGTTTGTTTTTTAAGTAATACGTTGTGTCAGGTGTGTTATTTATATTTCCACATTTTGCAAGTTTAGGAACAACTAAACATATAGCAGGTAATTAAAATAATATTGAATTATTAATATCTAATAATAATTATTATTCAAAATATTCAAAATAAATAAATTAACTTAAATAAACATATATATAACGTCTTAAATGTTATATTTGGCTCACCAACGTGTGGCTTTTGTTTAAAATTATAAATCAAGATTAAAATAAATAATATAACTAAACTTGCGTTTTTGTTATAATTGGCGCTCAACGGCAGGGCTCAATTAAAAGTGAAGTTTTAATTGTTAAACATAGAAATTGTAGAATAAGGACATAGACATTGTTGTAGGATATATTGTGTATTGTGTATTGTGTTAGAATAAGAGAATTAGATAGAGATATATGTTGACGAGAAGTAGGAAAAGAGTATTAGATTCAAATATGGCCAATGAAAGTGAAATTTATAACCAGATGGGGCTAGGGAGCGAAAGCTTAAATTTCAGCGAAGAGGGGAATCAAATTGGGGAAGTAGAACAAATTAGAGGGTTAGAAATTGAGGGTAATGTAGAATTCCGGGCGGGGACCAGCGATAGGAATCCAAGGGTAGAAACAGCGGTAGGACAGGTAGGAGGAGACGGTATGGCGGGATTGCAGGAAATGATAAGACAAATGGCCGAGGAGAATCGTAAGTTAGCTAAGTTAGCGGAGGAAGAAAATCGTAAGTTGGCTAAGTTAGCGGAAGAAAAAGCCGAGAAGTTAGCTAAGTTAGCGGAGGAAAAAGCCGAGAAGTTAGCTAAGTTAGCGGAGGAAAAAGCCGAGAAGTTAGCGGGAGAAACTCGAAAAAATTTTGAATTAATCGAGAACAATATTGAGAAGATCGCGAAAAAACAGGAGGAGATGTTAGGAACAATTCGTGGGGAATTAAAAAATAGTATCAACGAGGTCGAGGATAGGATTAATAAAAAATTAGAAGAACGATGCGACGGCGTAGAAAATCGAGTCCGAACGGTAGAAGAAACGGTAGCGGAAATCCGGACGAATTTCGAGGGACAAGTCAAGAAAACGGGAGAAGAATTCGGAAACCGAATCCAGGATTATCGTGCGGAAACCGAGATTCGCGTGCGAGAGATCGAGGACCACGGAATCGTTGTCGACGCTAGGCTACAGGAACTCGCGCAAAAAGACGGAGAAATACGGGAGAACTGTGTAAAATTTAATGACGTTAATACTGCTAAACTGGAAGAAAACGCGAAAAAGACGGATGAGGTCGCGAAGAAATTAATAGAGCTTGATAGAAGGTTAAGAGCGGTTAAAAACAACGGAGAGGGATATATACAAGAGCCGGAAATAAGGAACATAAGTTTCTCAGGAAGGGAGCGGTTTCCTATGCAATTCGTAAACGTAATGAAGGAGATTAGTGAGAATATGGTAGGGAACAATATGAACTGGATCGACCGGTACCTGAAGGACGACGCGTATATCTGGTGGCGTTTGCATAGGGGAAACGTGCAAAATTTCGAACAGTTCGAAGAATTATTTAAGGAAAAATATTTCAACGAAATAATCCAGGCCAAGATTAGGGATCAGTTGGAATTTGGAAAATTCAGAGGTAGAATGGGGGAAGAAGCGATCGCATACGTAGAGACATTGATGTTGCAATGTTCGGAATTAAATCCACCATTAACGGAGGATCAATTAGTAAACAAAGCGGGGAAGCATTTCCACCCAAATGTGCTCATTGCAATAATTACGCGAGGAATAAAAAGGAAAACAGATTTCATAAAGTTATTGATGGAATTTGAGCATGCTAGAATAGAGCAAATTAATGAGAGTGCTGGAACGGAAATAAACAGAAGGAATTACCAGGAAAAGGGAAATTATAACTACAATAGTAGGCAAGATAACTGGGGTAGACGACCGAATGACAGACAAACCACATGGCGAGAAGAGGGGCGTAGACCTTTTAACGAAAGGGAAAACGTAAACAAACCTAGTACGAGCAATGACCCTGGCAGCCAAGACAAGAGGGTTGTCAAGGAACAGATGCCTAACGGTCGGAATAAGTGAAAGTTGAAAGGGAGCGTAAGCGATAGCCGACAAGAGACTTTACAACCTGCCACAATAATGAACACCCTATTTACAGATTTAAAAGACCGTTTAGAGGAGGAAGACGACCCGTATTTTATAAATAAAAATCTTAATAAATGCCCGGAAATAAAAATAGAATTCAACAACATCAAATTAAAAGCACTAGTAGATACAGGTTGTGAATTTAATTCCTTGTCGGAACAGTATTATTCCGAAAATAAAGAGATGATGGGAAAATACGAGGAGCTACCAGTCGCCGGCGTTAAGGTTATTGGAGCTACTGGCTTACGCTCGAAAAATGTAAAAAGGCAGATTATTATAGAAACGAAAGTAGGAGAGTTTACGCTGAACGTTCATTTTATTATTGTACCCGAATTGATAAGAAATTGTATTTTAGGATTAGACTTTTTAGTAAAGAATAAGGCTGTAGTGGATTTCATAAGTAATAGGTTAGAATTAAATAATGTTTCAAAGGATAATGATGAGATAAAAAATGAGATTTTGTTCGAGGATCCGGAAGAGCGATATGATGAAAAATTAATACAACATATGACTACGGAAAATTACGATACAAGTCAGGAAGAAATAATAAATAAATTAAATGAATTAGGGCATATTTCTATAGAACAAAAGGAACAATTAGGTAAAATTTTAATTAGGTATAAAGATGTATTTTGCAAGAAACCAGGGTTAATCACGACATATCAACATAAATTAAAAGTAACAGATAAAAGTCCCTATTGTCAAAGAAGTTGGCCGGTAGCTATGAAATTCCGAGAAAGTGTTGACATGGAAATTGAACGAATGATGGAATATGGGATAATTGAGAGATGCAATAGCCCGTACATTAATCCGATAGTTCCGGTTTGTAAGAAGGACGGAAGTGTTAGAATATGTTTGGATGCGAGGATTATCAACGCTAGAACGGTGCCGGATTACGAAGGATCGCAGCCTATACAGGAGTTATTAACCATAGAAAAGCGCGTTAATTGGATGAGTAGTTTTGACCTGACGAGCAGTTTTTGGCAAATACCGTTACATGTGGATAGCCGCGATTACACCGCATTTTTACACAAGGGGTTATGCTACCGATACAAGACTGTGCCATTTGGTCTAAGTACTAGCTTAGCCAGCCTCACCAGAGGATTAAACTCGATATTAACTGAGGAAGTTAAACAATTTATCACCCTATATGTCGATGATTGTTTGTGTTTAGCTGAGAACTGGACGGAGCATTTAAAACAGATTGAGAAAATATTAGAGGTATTCAAAAATGCAAATTTAACTGTAAATTTAAGCAAGTCTAACTTTTGTAGACAGGAAATAGAGTATTTAGGATTTTTATTAACCACGCACGGTATTAAACCACAGGCAAACAAAATGGCAGCAATACAAAATTTCCCACGGCCTAAGACAGCCAGACAGTTGAAGGGATTTCTCGGACTTACTAATTTCTACCATAAATTTTCAAAAAACTACGCATCGGTAACAGCACCATTACAGGGATTATTGAAAAAGGGGACCAAATTTAAGTGGACTAGTGAGATAGAAGAGAGTTTTAAAAGAGTTAAGAAGGAATTTGAAGAAGTAGTAACGTTACGACATCCTGACCGCGATAAAATGTTCTACCTACAGACAGACGCGTCGGAAATCGCAGCAGGAGGGCAATTATATCAAATTGGGGAGGATCAAGAAATAGCAGTTATTGCGTACACCAGCCGGACATTTAAGGGAGCAGAACGATTCTATAGCACAGCCGAAAAAGAATTGTATAGTGTAGTAATTTGCCTTAGGAAATTTAGAACCTACGTATTAGGAAAACGATTAACTGTAATTACTGATAATAAAGCAATCACATTCATCAATAATTGTCGACTATTGAATGCCCGGATGACCAGATGGATTCTGCTTATACAAGAATACAATATTACGATTAAGCATTGCAAAGGGAAAGATAACATCGTGGCGGATACTCTAAGTCGGTATCCAGAGGACAATGCGGAAATACAGGAAACTGGAGAAGAGAGATTTATAGAAATTTTAATGTTGGCAAAAGGATTTAATATAAAATTGGGGAAAACTTTAAGGAACTTCGAAACCATACAAAGGGGGGACCAAAATTGTAAAAATATCATAGAACACTTAAATAGAAATAATCCAAAATTTAAGACTTTTTATCAAGTATATGAAAAAAAATTATTTCGACGAGAGAAGGGAGTATGGAAATTAATGGTACCAAAAGACTTTGTAAAAATATTAGCCAAAGAAATACACGAAATATACGGACATGTGGGAATTAAAAAATGTTACAAACTATTTAAAGAGGACTTTACAGGAGACAGCATCACGAAACACATAAGGGACGAACTCATTAAATGTCCAAAATGCCAAAAATGTAAATTCGATATCAAACACAGAAATGCGGAGATGTTGCCAATAGTTCCAAAAGGGGTAGGAGAGTTGGTCTGCGTGGACTATTATGGACCATTGCCTAAGTCAGTTGGGGGGTGCAAATACATATTCGTGATGATAGACGCCTTCACGAAATATACCAAATTATATAAGGTACGGAATACTACAACTACAACCACTTTAAAACAAGTAGAAAAATACCTACAGGAAGTACAAACGCCAAGACACATTCTATCTGATAATGGGACACAATTTACATCACCAAAATGGGAAACGGGTTTAACAAGACTGGGAATAAAGAAGAGGACAGTAGCAATTAGAAATCCACAATCTAACATGGCGGAGCGTATCATGCGGCAATTGGGGCAATTTTGCAGAATATTAATAAAAGATAGACATCAGGACTGGGGAAAAATCATAGAAATCGTTGAAACCATTATTAACGAGTCATATCATGACACAATAGAGACCACACCCGTAGAAGCGCAATTTAAAAGAAAACCTACACGCAATTGGAGCAGGTATATCATCAAGCCAGACGATCAGCGAGAACCAATCACCAGCGATGCTGAAATCTACCTGCGAATAAAAAATAAACGTGAGAAGTATGCCGAGAAATTTAACGAACAGCACCCACCAACAGAATATAAATTGGGAGAACAAGTCTTAGTACGCGCTTGTATACCATCGAAGCTAATTCTAAAAAGGTACCACAAATTTTGTGAATTATATGAAGGACCTTACTTAATTAGAGAAAAATTAGGAAATACTACATATAAATTAGGATATTTACATAAGGATAAGATTAGGGGTACGTTTAATTGTAGATTATTAAAAGCATATCATCACTAGGAAATAAGATTAGAAATAACACATGTCAGGGTAAACAAATAAAGAAATCTAGGTTAGGACGTTGTAAATAAACAAAGGGGAAGCAGACATGACCCAAAACAAATGGTCAACAACCTACCACAAGAGAACAATGGAGAAGGGATCCATTGTCAAACACTGAGGTTTACCACAATTAACAATGGCATTGTAGGAAAAGGTTTTGGGACAAATAGTTTTACAATTCCACGGGCAAAGATTAAATTTATTTCTTAGCCAAACCAGGAAATTAATTTAATCTGGGGACACTATAACGATATCGCGTTATCAAATAAATAATAAAATAAAGGATAACAACGATCTCTATAAAAAATGAGTAATTACATGTAACTTATGATATAAAGGGGAAACTAAATTAAATAATAGAAAAATAATGAACAACTAGTATCATCTGGTAACAGAAAATATTATTTTAACAAAAAAATAACCAAAAGGACATCTGTGCACAACAAATTAGTAGAGAAAGCGTGCAAAGAGAAAAGAAGCCGTTTTCGCTAACCTTGTAGTATACACGTGCTAACGTTAAACAATTTGTAACGGTATCTAAAGGGAGATTTTATGTCACGCAGCTGGATGTATAAAAAAAAAGAGAAATCTACAGGGAGAGAGACCTGATGGGACACGCTAGAAAGCATAACGGTACTTCTAAAAAACATGAGAAACCGACAAAAGGAATTAGGTCGGCCAATCGGAAAACAGCCACATGGTGAAAGCTAACGAATTTAAAAAAATACAGCCACTAGGAAAAAAGAACAACTACTGGGGAGAAATCGAGAATTCAGCGAGCGAATCGGAGGGGTGAAAGCGAAGGAAAGTTTGGGAAGAAGGGAGAGGTTTTTGGCGTCGAAAATTTGAAGAAGAGTCTAGAATCTGGTGTGGTGAGAGGAGGTCTTAGGGACAGAGAGCATTCTGTGGGACAGAGTAAGGGAGTTAGATTGACCACGAGACTAGGGTTCTCTGTGTCAATACGTCGAGTAAATTAATTAGTTGAATCAAAGTTGAAAAGAGAGTTAGTAGTTTTTAGTCAAAAGTTTGTTGAGATTTTGGAGCAGATTAAAATATTTTGGAAGAATTGTTCGAGAGAAGAGTCGGAAGAACTAATTCATCGCCAGTGGAGACTTGAGGAGGATCATCAATCCGAATTCCAGGATTAAGTGGTTGGAGATAGTGTGTGGAGTGTTTTGTTTTTTTATATATCTAAATCAAATTTAAAGCCATCGTTGTGTTGTGTGTGGAAAGTGTCTCGTCGATCAAAATTGGAAAGCAGTACCAACGATAAGTACAATTTAAAATTCTTGTTCACTTTAAAATTATAAATTCATTTTTCTAAAATAATTCACTTTAATTGAGCCATAAAAGAACCTAACGACCCCAAAAAGAGATAAGAGAATTAATTAAATAAATTAATAACTAACAAATTGAATAAAGATTATAATAAAGTTTAATTTTATAAAGGAAATAATTGTTTGTGTATAAAAAAAATAAAAGTAATTCAAATTACAGATTAATTTCATTAAAAATTAACGCCAATTGTGGAAACTTGATGTTTTTTTTTTTAGTAATAAAGTCTAGCATAAGGAAAGACAATTAGTTAAGATAAATTTGTATATTACATAACATTAAGGAATGCTTGTGGAATGAATGAAGAAATTTTAGACACTAATGGAATAGATGTACGTTTTTTATGATTCTTTGACATGTTGCTTAAATAAATTAAGGTTTGTTTTTTAAGTAATACGTTGTGTCAGGTGTGTTATTTATATTTCCACATTTTGCAAGTTTAGGAACAACTAAACATATAGCAGGTAATTAAAATAATATTGAATTATTAATATCTAATAATAATTATTATTCAAAATATTCAAAATAAATAAATTAACTTAAATAAACATATATATAACGTCTTAAATGTTATATTTGGCTCACCAACGTGTGGCTTTTGTTTAAAATTATAAATCAAGATTAAAATAAATAATATAACTAAACTTGCGTTTTTGTTATAACGGTTATTTAAATTCTAAACAATAAAATCTAGCAACAATGACCAGACATGAAGGTAGATTTTTATCAGCTATACCAACATGGTGATAAGGCAATTAAATTTAATGATAAGAACATGTTTTCAGGTTCAGTCTTCATCTCACGTCAGACAAGGGATTTTACTACCTAGTCGATAATAATTCCTTGAAGAGAGAGGGAGGGGGGCTGGCCACAGCTGTGCGTCGTCCATAAAACCAAGGCAATAACATAAAACATTACTAAAATTAACAACGTAGCAAGGAGCAAGGAGAAAACGTAATTCGGGAGCCAAACCTGCTCCGCTCAGCATGAGTCATCCATCTTATAGTGACACAGAGCTTAACCATCTAAGCGAAGCCCATTACATGGTTTTTTCAATTGATATTTATATTCATTTTTTTATGCTCACAAAAATTAAACGCCTTCTTACTGTATTAAAACAGTCCACTGTTATTTATTGCTAAATAATTTACTTCAAGTGCACAAATTATAAGAACAATACTTAGAGAGAGGAATGAATGAAAATAGCTTTATTTTGTTTTGTTCCTTTTACTTTTTCACACTCTTTATTGAGTATACGTTTGGTTGTCCCGAGATACCTTGCTGGATCTACACCTTTTTTTATATAGTCTTGGGTTAGATCCCTTTCCTTTATCTTTCCTATCAAGTCACTCTTGATCAATTCTTGTTCTTATCCGACCCTGACGCTATAATAGTTTTTGAAAGCTGGAAATCTTGATTTTTTCTTCTTGTTTTTTCGTAAAGCGATAATGACCGAGAGGTTTTTTGGCTTTAAACTAAAAGGAAACATTACTTTCTAATATATAGCCTACGCAGTTTACTGTAAAGGTACGTAATCTGATAATAATTAAAATATGCACGTCAAGTTTTCGGAGGATATATCCGTTACGAGGTCTCCTCCTATATTTTAATATGATTTTTGGAATAATATCTGATTGTCTTATTTTTGTGTACAGACCCTGTAATTGTGATTGAATAATTAAACAAACTGCAGATAAAAAAATAATTCATTATTTATTGCTTTTTGTATGCAGACCCTGAATTTGTGTTTGATTAATTAAACAAACTGCAGATAAAAAAAATATATATATTACTAATTTTGTATACAGACTCTGTATTTGTATTTTGAAAATGATCAAATAGCATGTTCTAATTAATTAAATTTAGATATCATGTTAAAAAATGGACCCTAGTGTGTTCTAGTATATGTACAAGTTTTTTTAGTGGTATCTTTGCTACCTTACGACGTACAATAAAAATATAGATACCATCTTGCTTAACATTAAAGGAAATAAAACTGAAAATTACTACTATAAAATGTTAATCGGGAAAATTAATTATTTAGTATAAATGTCGTCGCTTATTAGACTTGACTAACGAAATCTATTTAGTTGATTTTAAGTACATAAAATGGATTTCTGAGAACACCTAAAATCTTGTTTTTCACTATTTTGAGTCTCTGTAGCACATTAAAATGTTGGATTTATCAAAAATACACAAGAATAAAAAATTTTCAAATAATGAGTACAGTATAACCTAAAATCATCAAAATATGCGTTTCTATAAGAAATTTTAAAGTTGGCCGCCATATTAGAAAAATGGCTGATGGTATCAAAATTTTAAACCCCAAATAAGACAACATAAAAAGTTCAGGGCAGTTGCCATTTGACTTTTTTAATATATATAAAACCCTTTCCAAGTAAAATAGGTACATTTACATTGATCATCCTATATATTAAAGAAGTTCAAATTTGAGAAGTTATAGGTAAAATTTTCTAAAAAAAAAAAAAGCTAAAAATTCAATGAAATTGTTGAAGGTTATATTATTTAATATTGAATTCTTTTAACTGCACTCACATTATTTAGTTATATTCCAACGCTATTTACAATACCCTCAATTGAGAATTTTAAATATATTTCGGTTGACATATTTTTGTATAAAGTAGTGTTTAATATAAAAGAAATACATTCATTAAAAAAATCAGGGGGTTTTTACTTAGGGTACAATATCCATGCAGATATTTTTCCAAAAAAAAATAGGAAATTCAAAATTTGTTAATAGGTATCAAAGAAAACAAGAAGGATGCCACTTTCCAAGATCCCGGTTAGGGCGTTGAGTTAAACATGAATCATGGACGTGATTGTAAAAGTTCAAATATCTCAAAATCGACTTGTGCCGATTTTAATCGATTTTGAAAGTTACGACTCGTGAATTCTTAATCGAAGCTGATGGTTTTGAGAAATTTTAAGAACAATTTGGATAAAATTGTTGGCGTTGATTCTGAGAAAATCGAAATTTTATGGTCTCCTGGAGGGGGGAGTTACTTCTTCACCACTAACCTTATGGAACAGCTCAATATATAGATAAAATAATAAGATCACAGAAAAAATTATTTGTTTTTTTAATAATAATAAAAATAAGGCGATTCTTATAAATAAGGGAAGAAAATGAACGTAAAATAAAAAACCCCTATCCTTCGAATACTCTAATTGCGTCAGGGTCGGAAAAAACAAAAGTTGGTCAAGAAAGACATGATAAGAATGGTGAAAGAGGGATCTAACCCAAGGCTACATGAAAGTAGATATAAATCCAGCAAGGCCCTCGGAATTGCTATGTCCGTACTCGCTGTAAACGAGCCCCTAAGATTACAATTTCATTAATATCGTGCTACTCGTTTCGGTTATATATCACTGAACAGACGATAGACACCGTTCCCAAAACCTATTATTGGACTCAGTTGGGCAGGGGGATCGGCTTTAAAACTAATATTTCCAACTCAATATTAATATTTTCTTCTTCACAATACTTTCTCTATATTTTTATTTGGAGAATTGGAACAGACTGATTTGATTTTCGCTATTTTCTTGCTTCCCCTTTCTGTATTTTCTATATACAGCCACTTCCCCCTCCCGAAAGTTAACTGTTTTATTTCCTTCCTTCCTGCTCAGTATCTTTATCTTGGTTTCCTATCAACTTTCCTGCAGTTGTTTTTGTTTGTAATTTTTAACAAAGCAACAGGATATGATGTCAAACTTTCATTTTTGGACATGTAGCCGGATTATATTGCTACGGGTTGAAAGGGAAATTTTAATGATTAGACTTGGCAAGAATGGTTTATTTTTATTTGCGATATTTGTAACGGAAAATGCTATCATCTTTTATTGCCCTGTGAAGATTCCATACGGTGGCCTCCCTATGTCCTCAGTTCTCCCAAGAGTACTGTACCATCAAGAACGTCAATCCCGAGGGACCTCTAGCTGGCACTACACCTTTTTTCATGTAGTCTTGGGTCAGATTCCCCCTTTTCATTTTGTTCTTTCCCGACCTTGACACTATTAAAGTTTTCGAGGGCTAGGGGGTCTTTAGGTGTGGGGGGAGTTAAGTACAGATCTCCTCGCCTCCTCGCTTGTACTAGGCGGGCAACGTAATGTTGAAGCAGCACGGTTATGGCATGCTGAAGCAAAAAGGTAGGAGGCTAAATCACCCCAAGCGAAATACGCAAATTGTGAATTCCGTGGCTTACCGGGTGCTGCGAAACCTTATCGGGCCTTACGTGAGATTCTGGCCACGAAATCTCTGGTAAATAATAGTTATTTAGTTTGTCATGATGTAACATGCCAAGTTTCAATTCAATCCGTCAAAATCGTTATAATGATAAAAATTTTGGTAAAAAAAACAAAATGGCTATTATCTGGGAAACTAGACAATTTTATTCCGGACATATGTTAACAGGAACTTTTTCTTAGTTGTGATGTGGGAAACCACCTCCTGAAGTATGGAAACACAATTTTGTAACACCCTGTATATAAAGTAATTTACAAATGGATTAAAAAAATCAATGTCAAGTTTTATACAGATAAGCCTATATCAATTTTGAGGTGGTTTTTGGAATAATGTCTGTTGCGAACCGCTATATTTCGTTTGGATCCCTCTTAATTTTTTGATTTTTATGACAGCTACCTTCAAATTTTCAGTTATCAACAAAACAATAACGTCCCGAGATATTGCCAAAATATGCCCACATAACAAATCGATCCACGTGTGAGCACTGCACATACGAGACATAATAAAAAAAAAATTTTTGGGCTCAAATAAGGATATATCGAAAAAAATCCCGAGATCGATTTTCTGACCAATCGTATAACATATGTGAGATTGAAATAAAATCTTGTGTATCATTTCATATATTTATTCTGTGATAATTGATCCTACAACCTTCACATGTTAAAGTAAAAATTTCAGATATTTTTTGATTAAATCTGAATGCAGAGAAGAGACATTATGATTAATGGTAGTGAGTCTTATTTAGACATAATGAATCGTTCTTTGTCTCTGAGGATCATTAGAAGAGTGAAATAATGACTTTGTGATAGTCTCGCTTCGGGTTATGCTACTGGTTGATTCAACCGTCTTATTGTACGCTTAGCCCCAACTTTCTGTTTCTTTAATCAATCTA
The DNA here is from genome assembly GCA_963513935.1 of Aphrophora alni. NCBI lineage: Eukaryota > Metazoa > Arthropoda > Insecta > Hemiptera > Aphrophoridae > Aphrophora > Aphrophora alni. The sequence continues at coordinate 141,920,518 of OY740767.1, read as the reverse complement.
CACAGCATGTCTCTAGGATTATATTATTATCATCATGTCATATTGATATGTATTTTGCTGATTTCTAAACCTATCCCGCCTCCAGTTTCCATCGAAATCTGGATACAAAATTGGTTATGCATTTATTACTATTGTTCATATTATTAAAATGATCAAATCTGACATTTTCCATCATTAGTGGATATAAAAACAAAAACACCACAACTCTCGAAGTATAATTCAACTCTCGTTATCAAATGTAAAACCTAGAGCATAAAAGAAAAATCACCAACAAGAAAAAAAATCAAGCCTAAACCGTCAAAGCTAAGACTAAATAGGAACGTGATAAAATAAAATCACCACACACAGGCCTACATTAGACAAACGACGGTAAGCAACTGATTGTTAAAATGTTTAAGCCAAAAGAAATTATCCTAACTATTTATCGGATAACTCTTTCAATAGTTTAGTTCTCGATCGCGACATGATTTTTATTTGTGGATTAAGTGGTAATATTTCTGTCTTATTTAAAGTAGAAGAATTTTGATCTCCGATTTTTAATTCAGTTTTTATTAACCATAATGACCTTCTAACTGGTTTGGGTGATAATCAAATGTCCGATTAAATCAGATTAATAATACTGTATGTACAATTCATCATTATCAAATGGCTTTAAAACTAGAACTAGAACTAGTATACTCTAATAAAATGTGGGTCAGAAAAGAACAAGAGCTGGTCAAGACAAACCTAATAGAGGAGAGGGAAAATAGATCTAGATAAAAAAAACTCGGGATTGGCCAATCTGTGAGGACCAGCTCCAACACTTTTGACAAAATTTGTTCGTGTGTAACCTCTAAGGACCCAAAAAAAAAATGAGGGGAATATAACCCAAGACTATTAGAAAAAAGTTAGGGGTCCCAACTAGATCCAAACCTGTACTCACTATAGTGAGACCCTGAGGGTCACAAAAAAATTAACTTAAGAGTTTACGACAAAGTATTAAATCTTGGAATTGGATTTTTCCTCGAATTTTAATTTGAGAAAACAAAATATAAGTATTTTTTCTCCTGTTTTCATTAAATTTCCCTCCTATGAAGGAATATCTGAGTTTAGGGAAGAAAAAGATACAAAACACCTAGTTTATTATTGGAAAATTGCCTTTATTTGTGTATAATAAATGAATTCTCAATGTTTTGAAAGTGTGCGAGACCAAAGCAAAGAGGTAAGCGGTACTGCAAAAATAAACGCTATAATTTTCCACAATTTAACTCTCCCGATTTATTTATATTGAGTAAGGACTTGGCAATCCTGAGGTAACATAGCTGGATTTACACCTTGTAGTCTTGGGTTAGATCCTTACATCCTATTCTTTCCTATAGATAGAAATCTTTCTTGACCAAATCTTGTTCTTTTCCGATCTGACGCTATTCGAATATTCGAGGGCTAACGTTCTATATTTTATGTTCTTTCTTCCTTGTTTTTATAAGGTGTATGACCGAAAAGTTTTCTCCTTTCAATAAATTTACCACAATTTATAGTAATCTATAGTGGTAATATTTTTTCTACCAATGGAGTTAGTTTGTGCAGATGCTTCTTTTTTTTACTAAAAAGAGATAGTTCTTATATATATATATATATATATATATATATATATATATATATATATATATTATTGATATATAAAGAGGATAAACTTCTCGTCTTTAAAAAAAGAAGAAGGAAAAGAAGACCCTTGAATATTATAATAGCGTCAGGTAAGGAAGAGAACAGGAGTTGCTCAAGAGAAGCCAGATAGGAAAAATGAAAGTTATGACTCCATCCAAAGACTACATGAATAAAGGTGTAGATCCAGCTAGGGACCTCAGGACAGCCGCACCCAAATTTACTGCAATGAACCCCTGAAGTCCTGGAGAGTACTTCTATTTTTCATAGTTAAAGACAAGATGAAATTCGCTTAATGAGCATGTAAAAAATGTACAAAGGAGCTTTTGTTATCATAATTTCAAAGAATACAGTACTTAATTGTGAACAGAATTTCATGGTTCAAAAATGATACTAGGACTTCACCTCCATTACTTTCCTTGACAATATTTTAGACTAAAACCAAAGTGGCAATTAGTAATTCTTATACCTGCAACGAGCGGCGCCATGCGAGCAGCGAACGGTGCCGTGAAGTCGCCCTTGTCTTCTTAGCTATAGGAAACCTAACAAAAACTTGAGTGGCGCCGTTCTACCGCTCGCAACGCTGCCAAAACCTTACAGAGGAAAGTCGTCATTTCATTAGACACAGTATTTAGTCTATCTTTCCCGTGTCAAGTAAAACAACAGTTCATTATGAGGCCCTCAGGAGGATATAATTTTTGCATGTAAACCTTTTGCTTTATATCCATTTGTATATCCTATCAAGTCTCTCTTGATCAACTCTTGTTCTTTTCCGACTATTACGCTTAAAGTATTCAATGGCAAGGTGTATATTTGTCTCATGTTCTGTTCTTGTTTTAGGCGATGATGATCGAGAGGAGTTTAATTGTATGATTTACAAAACTTGAACAAATTAATTAACGTAAATTTGGACGTACATTCAAGTTCACACAATTAATTGTAATTCTTGTATTGTTGCACAATAATTTATTATAAATTTTAAAATATCCAACAAATTATGAGCAATGTGTTTTCTACAAGTTGATGGTACGTAGCCCATACAATGTAATACAAGCAGATCCTCTAAATGTAATGCCTAATAGTTGATCTCTTGGGTTTAGTAGTAGGGTAAGTGCGTTGTTACACAGGTTTCTCTCTTGACGTCAGCTTGGCAGTGACGGGCCTCATGGTTGTGTTTATATTTTAACAAGCCTGCACTCGTATCGATGACCTCTACCCATGCCAGAAATCGTAACTATACGAATATCGGATTTTCTTGAGACGTCCGGATTTCAAATTACACTTTAGACAATATCTTCGCTATTTATCAACATAGAGAGGTGAGGGTTGGTATACGTGCAGAATTGAAATCTGTAATTTTTATCTAATTTAGTGTGTTGTAATTTGAACACAAAACTGGTTAATATAACAATCATTTTAACATTATATTGTTCTGAATTTCAATAGGGTTCTTACGTGAGGACACTAGCCTATAGATTGTACCAAATTGCAGGTCCCTATCTTCATTTTAGTGACAATCATCGTAAAGAGTTGGGATTGGTACATGCAGAATTTGTCAATGCAAATTTTTATCTCATTTATGGTGTTTTAAGTTAAGTAACATGACTGTAAGATATAAATAAAAAACTGTTTTGCCATTTTCAATTCGATTAAAACTAATTTCATTGGCGTTTTTTATGAGCAGTCTCCTATGACGAAATTGCTGTTATATTCATCTTTGTTGGCCGCTATTCTTACGCAGCCTACGTCATGTCGCAAATCACCATTTCCATTTCCTAAGGCCTTAAGTGATTAGTCAAATAAATAAAAGGGTAAAGTGTGTATTAGAACCACACGACATAATGTCTTTAGCCATATAGTGACAGTTATTTTTTATAAAATCGAAGTCTTTTAAACGGCAGTTTAAATTGTACGGCATTAAATTGCGTGAAATTATAATGGTCCTAGGTTTTACCTAATAAAGAGAATCAATGAAAATGTAATCCATCTTTTAATGGTTGTTGAATCGTTTGTTCACAACTCACAAAAACTACGTTTAAAACTTATACGCCGCACATTTCTCATTGTGTGGTTAAATTAAGTTGTATTCGTCACACAAAAATTTATTATAATAATTTCGCCATGCAATTTGATTTCAAATCCAAAATTAGTTGTTTGTAGGTTACGCCGCGTTCAAGTTAGAGGGGGGGGGGCATGAAGTCTGAGACTTTATATTTAGCCTAGCACCAACATAAAAATAATAATTTTTTCCTCAAATAAACATACATATTCGAAATCAGAATAACTGGTAGTTTCATTTGATACCCCCACATAATACGTAAAAACCACTAGTTTTTACTCATTAACTACCCCAAGGTCATTTTTTGTAGCCGCTATATTTTCCTTATAAGTGGGACAATATAAATGCAAAGTTTGAAACATATAGGATTTATCGTCTTGTCTGTGTAAACTGGTTGCGATTTCCAGACAGATAAACGGACAGATCTGCGCGTAAATTTATTAGGCTCCTTGGTTTTGGGTAGTAATATAAAGTTATTGTAAAATATAATAATAAATAAATAATATTATAATCATTAATAATGTCTCTTATATCCGGAATTTCAGAATTTTCTTCAAAACTGCCATGTAAACTAGACTTTATTCATAGAATATACCGGGTGTTCAAAAAGTTTGGAAACCCATTAATATTAATTTTATTAATAAACGCAGAACAATGAAACTCTAGGATTACGTCCTCACTGTAGTTATCGACTTTTTGCTCATTTTAACTGTCTTTTTTCGCTTTGGGCGGACGTCCTGTGGAAGAAGTCTAAAAAATCTTAAATGTAAGCATAGGTCGAATTATACCTCATTTTAAAGGTCTTTGTTAGAGAAACACATTGCCGCAATCCCGACTGAAAAAGGACCATTCGTTTGTAAATGGCAGCCTCTTAAAGTTTGTTTGATTTTAATGCTAATTCAATGGCAAATTTTTAGTAAGCTCTAAGTTTATATTACAATGTTACTTAGTGAGACAGAGCAAATAATCATTCTGATGATGAGGGGTTATGGAGACAGAACTCGTTCATATGAGGAGGTAAGCCGCTTGTTCAATGAAACTTGCACCAATTGACCACCTATTCAAAAATCAACAGTGTTAAAGACCGTACAGCGCCGTTCTGTAACAGATCGGTCAAGATCCGGACGGCCAAAATCAGCAACCAATGCGACCAATCAGCTACACAAGGACACCACTTCGAGCACCTTCTGTAATACCTTCCAAGGTTTGTTTATTTTTTTTAAATTATTGTCTTGCAAAGTAAGTAAATTAAACATAAACAACTAACATACTGTCTGTTCAATTATATTAATAATGATAATTTCCCCAATTACATCTGTGCACTCCTAACGTTTTTAAACAATTAAATCGACCATTATTGATATTTCCTATCCCTCCACACTCCAGCTGTGAAATTCTCATAGCTAAAACACTAACATAACCAACACGGTTGAGTATTCACTTCTGCCTCTTAATCTTCGCAACATAAAGTTAACAAATTGTAAAAGGCTGCCATTTCCAAACGAATGGTCCTTTTTCAGTCGGGATTGCGGCAATGTGTTCCTCTAACAAAGACCTTTAAAATGAGGTATAATTCACCTATGCTTACATTTAAGATTTGTTTGACTTCCTCCACAGGATGTCCCCCCCAAAGTGAAAAAAGACAGTTAAAATGAGCAAAACGTCGGTAACTACATTGAGGACGTATTCCTAGAGTTTCATTGCTCTGCGTTTATTAATAAAATAAATATTAAGGAGTTTCCAGACTTTTTGAACACCCGGTATTTGTAAAAAAAATGTTAACAAATTTCAAAATGGCGGCCGCGCAGAACTCTTTTTCTATAGTTTTTTCTTCCTTCCAGATCCTAAATTGCCTTGAGATAACCTAAACCTTACAGCGCAACAGCCCGTGAAGAGTCGAGACTTGCTAAACTTCAGTTGGGTTAATGTGTAGTTAGTATATAAAAATTCCCTTCTCCTTGTTTCTAGTCTTCTAAACCAGAGTTCGCTATTAATTATAGCTTCCCAATTTTCACGAAAACTCCGGAACCTTTCACTCATGATGTCAGCCAGATTGCTAACCACTACACCAGCCGGGTGCTCACGTTGATTTCCCATTTTGAAGATATTGATATCAAGGTCGAGGTATCAAACATTAACTACGAAAAAAAAAGTAATATAAATTCTCATCTAATCATGTCAGTTTATCAGTGTGACTGCAGTGATATCTTAACATATTTCTGATTGGACAATCAAACAGATTCATGTGACTTAATCTAGAATGTTATATCGTTTAACACAAAGTTAAAAATCGATAATCATTAATGACGTCAATTTGTTGATTTATAGTACAGATAGTTTAGCTGTCAGATGATTACAGATTAATATAACTCATCCAGTATACGAAGTTCAGGGTGAGAGTCTCAGAAAACCAAAAACGTCGTCGTTGTCATCTATACGTAAGCATGATAACAGTGACAAATATTAAGATAGGAACATGAAATTCTGTAGAGAACTATAGTTCTCACGATGTTGGGTTAACACCATATTTTTTAAGTATAATATTTTGTTAATACTTCAAACTTAACAAGACGCTATGGAATGTCCACTGATTCTACTTCAATAAAAAACATTAACACTTTCAAATAGGTTTAGAAAAAAATAATAATAATAAAACTGTAGGTTTTCTAATTATGTTTTCTAATAATTATGAAAAATATAATTCCGTCCTGGATAGTTTTAAGTTATAAAGCCAAAGAAGCTCACAATAGTGAGTGTGGCCATTGCAATTTCGAGGGATCTAGCTAGATTTACACATTTTTTCCATGTAATCTTTAGTCAGATATGATGGAATCTTTCATTGTTCATATCAAGTCTCTCTTGACCTATTCTTGCTTCCTTCCCATTCTGACGCTGCTAGTGAATTCGAGCGTTAGGGGTCTTTTAATGTATGTACTTTCTTCTTTTTTATGGTCCGTAGGATAAACCAATGACCTTTATGTCCGTCTGCCTGTCTGTCTGTTTGAAAATCGCAACCCGTCTACAAGAGGACAAATCCTAAATATCAAACTTATCATTTATATTCTTCATATTGTCCCACATATAGGAATAATATAGCGGTAACCAAAAAAATACCTTTGGATAGGCAAAAATTTTCGAGTTGTAAAATTATTTTTTTTAATATTATGTGTGGGGTATCAAATGAAACTAAAAATTACTCTGATTATGAATATGTATGTTTATTTCACGAAAAATTAATATGTTGAAGCCAAATTTAAAGTGTCAGATATCTTGCCCCCTCCTCTCTTAACTTGAACACGGCGTGACCTACAAACCTCGAATAAATTATTTGGCTTTTAAATTGGAATGCGAAATCATATATTATAGTTTTTATGACGAATACAACCTGATTTAACCACACAATGAGATATGCGTAGCGCATAAGTTTTAATAACAGTTGTGAGATGTGAGACAAACAATTCAAGAGCTATTAAAGATTAATTGCATATTCATTAATTTCTCTTTATTAGAGTACGTAGGTAAAACCAAGGGCTCTTATAATTTCACGCGCATGTCTGTCTGTACAATTTAAACTACAGCTTAAAAGATTTCGACTTTATAAAAATAACTGTCCCTATAATGGACGATGGTCCTCTTTTATTTTTTTATATTTTCCCCTTTAAACAACGAGGAAAACAATTTAAGTTATAATGTTTCTGGGCACATATTAAAGTGAAAACGTTGTTGTACCTCTTATTTTTGGGTCTACAAGAAATATTAACCAAAATAAAACCTTCAACTTGTTGTGGGCGTATGCCTCTTAGTCATGATTCATGTGTGGCCATCATATTCCCATTACTGTAATTCTAGGTTTTTGAAATCTCAATTCGTTACCATATTTAGTGCCCCAATTTACCTCACGATTCTGGGTCAACACCTTAATTTTTTATCTTACACAGCGATCGAACCCACTTCTGTGAGAACATTAGCCACTTGACTAACGGCAATCAAATATTATTTACTTTGAGGACGCGTTTATGGCACAAGCTAAGCAAGTTAGGTAATATAGTATTTAGTAATTAGTATTTTTTCAAAGCACATGGTTTATTTTCACTTTTTTATTTACAGCTACGCAACCACCATTTTTGGTGACGGCTGTTTTTTTTAATGAGGAGCCATTAATGAGAAAGTTTGTGCAATATTTTTACACGGTCTTACATTTAGCAATGTGTACGTCATTAAATTTCTCCCCAAAACATCAGAAATCATTGCGTTTTCAAAACAATTAATCTCAACACAACAAACGTTATTCTATCATCTCAGAAATCACCAAGTTTCCTTAATCCTGACAAGACTGTTAACCGCTTGACGTTTCCTTTGTCCTTTGTTCGCTAAATCAAACTATAAGCGGTTAGTTGACAACAGTAACAAATGATCGTTCATGTGGACAAAACTAAAACAGTTGCACAATGCGGGTTGACAGGGTGGAAACAACCCTTCCAAATATCTCGGCATGAGGTCCACCCATTCAGGGTTGAATCTAGAGGCGAATTCCATGTCATTAGCATAACAGCGCTCGTAAGACTTTTTATATGTGCTACACTTCACATGTCACTAACAGAGTTTATAACGGTTTATTTGGGTTATATTGTACTCGTTATTTGACGAGTGTGTTTGGCGTGGAATGTTTACTTAAATATCTGTATGAATTGTACTGCAGTTAGAACTCTGTGTACAGTAAGAGGAAAATGTTTAAAAACAGATATACAGACGAAATTTTGCATAAATATTTCACGTACCATTCCATCCACTCTCCGAAAGAAGGGGGGGTGGTATCTTTTCGTTTTTAATTAGACGTGGTATTTTTTAAAAAGCTATATAAAGTCAACTTATTAAAACGTAAGTGTACACTAAGAGCAAATAGGCTTAAAAAAATAGACATACAGACGAAATTTCGCATAGACTTTTCATATACCATAAAGAAGAGTGGTGGTATTTCTTCGTTTGTAAATAGGCGTGTTATTTAAAAAAAAAAAAGAAATCTATATAGTCGTATTTTTATAACGTAAAATTATCTAAGTATTTTTTTTATTAGTATTATACTTACAATCAAAATAGACCGAAATATGAATATTAAAAAGAAATTGCTAATTACACGAAAAGTACAAAATATAAATTTGAAATATCTAGACATAATTTTTGTAGAGCAAAAAATTATGTATAGGCCTAATTTTTTTTGCTGCAGTCACTGTGAAAGAGTATTGTTTTTTTTGCCAGAATTTATCATTTTATTTTCTGTGCTTGATTTTCAATATTACAAAGAATGTCTTTAAAAATTAAATTAATTTTTCTGGAAATTTTTAGTCTGTTTTGCTTTAATAAAAACAGATTTTTTAAAGTTTGTATCTAATTTTTATAGACTTTACATCAATTTAATCAGAAATACGTAAAAAATTGCATCACTCAGAAAATTTCGTTCTTGGTAAATCTTGGGTATTGTGGACAACTACCGAGAAATTGTTTTTAGTTCTTTGTCAGAATGCCATCAGTTCTGAACAGAATGCAGAACCAATTTTTTGAAAACGTGTGACACATGTTTGAATAAAGACTGTATTACTGTATGGAGGTAAAGGAAAAACACGGTGAACAGTTAATATTAAGTAAGAACACATTATAATGTCATACAAGAGGATGTTCCGTAACAATCTAGCTTTGTAAATTTCCTTTAGCTGCCCTTCCTAGTTTTGGTTGGTCAAAATGTAATTTTCTTTGTGTAATTTTTCTTGTTTCACAGAGACGTTTTAAAGGAGGTATCACAAGCCTAGACGTAGGATTTTAAATTTTGGACAAACCTCCACCCCACAATTAAAAAACTTAAACCATTGCTTTTTTAGATTGCACCTGCTCCCTTAAATAGATATTTAAAAAAATAAAAGAGGGTGGTAGTTTCTTTCCACCCACCTTACATATATATCCCCTCCCCAAATTAATCCTGTTTATAAACGTGTCAAAATTGAAAAATTTCTTAACATTTTAATTTTAATTTTGAAATTTAATCTCAATAGCTCCCAAACTGCGTTACGGGAAGCATACATCACTAGAAAACCTACATTTTGCTTTTATTATTAATATTACTTTCAAAATTTCCTAATTACGAAAAATAAAAATCAATTAAAAATTATCAAGACATAATTTTCGCAGAGCATAAAAGTATATAATTTCCTTTCTTATACATTTCAGTGCGATGAAAACGTACCTAGATATATTTTTTTTACACTGAACGTTTTCGGCCATAGATGTAATCAATAATCTCAAAAAAATATAATATAGAAATGTTAATAATCTTAAGTGAAACGGCCCGTTGTTTAGGCATGCTAGACGGCTTTTCATTGATTGATATGACGTCACGTCAGCACATCAAGTTGGATTCGCTAACAATTGTATTTTTCCCTTTTGTTATTCAAAGACGAACACCTCTCGTTCATCACCGACTTAAAGGGGGGGGAAAAGAAAAGTACATAAAATATAGATCCCCTACCCCTTGAATACTCTCTCTAATAACATCAGGTTCAGAAAAGAACAAGATTAGGTCAAGAGATACATGACAAAAGGTGTAGATCCAGTTAGGTCCTCTCGGGATTGCCAAGCCCGTGCTCAATAAGACCCCAAGTGTGCTACCAAATTACAACTACGATGTTGGGTCAACACGAAACTTATTAAGCCCTCCGGTGTTCGAAGGTGAGACAATAATTGTAGACAATAATGTAACTGTTTCGTCATGTTGGTTGCTAGGGAAGGGGAAAGTCAAAGAATCTATGACACCCCCCATGAGAGTGAATGGCATCAACTCATCAGAAACAATATCAATAAACAAAACAGAGACAGATCATGCGTACACTCTGCGGGATAGTCCATTAAGCACATGCATTATTTATATCCGTTTGGCCGAAAGCCCTGAAAAACGAACTTTGAAATCAATGAATTTAGACGTCTAATTACTGTCACAAACAGCGATTTGCAATTATAAAAATATTTAGTTCATTAAATAATCTAGTAGTGGAATTTTAGAAGGAAAATAATTGATATTCTCTCGTGAATTACGATTGCTATGTCAAGAAATATAGAGATGACCTAGTGGCACAGTTTAATTAATTGATAACAGTATGCCATGAAATGTGTATGGAAGTTTCTGTTTCCCAACTACGTTCCCAAACCTTAAGATATGGTTCCTTGGGTCAAGATAAGTAAAAACGTCTTTATGTGAACATATATTCTAAAATATTTAGTTTTCCGTCTGTCTCCATGTTGTGTAAAAAACAAAAAACATTATATTTTTGAAAATAAATTAGATATCAAGTTCATATTTTTTATGTGTACTTTTTATCAATGTACCAAAAAGCAGGACTTTCTTTGCATGTTTTCAAAATGATGGACGTTTAAAATTTTAATGTCGAATATATCAGAAACTATTACTTTACGAAAATTTTTTTATTTGCCGCCATTTTGAAAACATGCACAAAAAGTCCTGATTTTTAGTGTATATTGATAAAAAGTCACAAAAAATAAGTATCTAATTTATTTTTAATAATATGCTGTTATTTTGTAAAAACACAAAATTGCGGACAGACGGAAAACTAAGTATTTTAGGACATATATTCAAAGGAGCTCTTACTTATTTGACACAAGGAATCATATCCTGAATTTTGGAACGTAGTTGAAAATAGCCTATTTGATATGTCTCAATTTGAATTTGATTACCTTCCTAAAACCATTATTACTAATAGATAATCCCTTATTCATGAAAATATCCATTGTACTTGTTAAATTAATTAATATTATACTGTATAACGCTTATTTTGAATCGTAACAAATCTCATAAACTTTTCAATTTCCTTACAGATTTTTCATTACAATACAAATTTTCAACCAATAACAACTCAAAACCGTCCAACAACAACCAATAGAAAGTCATGGTTTTTACAACTACATTTCTGAAGTTATTATATCAGCTGATCTTCACTTGTCAATGTTTGTTATTTCTAACCTAACGTAGATATTTAACGTTGAATTGTGTTGTGCCTAGTGAGTTTTTTATTTAAATATTATTTCAAATGGATAGTAGCTGTGATAAAGAAAATATGATTCTCACTCCAAGTGACATATATCCGAAAAGGTTACATTGGTTATATACGATCTCTTATCTTTAAAATGGGAATAAAAATATGATAAAGTATATACTCAACTCATGCACTGGAGAGAAAAGAAATGGCTTTAATTCTGAAAATGTTATGAGTGTTGTATTGAAGAATTATTGTCACAAATCAAAAAACCATCTTCCTTTTGGAAATTTCTATGCTCAAGACCACCAAATGGAAATATTGAAATGTTACAATCTTATTGTTCTGTTTAAAAAAAAAAAAAAGAGAAAAAAGCCTATTCAGAGAAAAGAGCACAAATACTTTCGGTTGAGCAAATCTAAATCTTATGTGTAATTCGTTAAGGAATTTCTGCTCCATAATTTTTACTATAAGCCCGATTTTAATGATTGGGATGTCAAATTAAACATTGCTACCTACAGATTTGCTGAAAATTAATAATTTTCCTTTGATACAATTATTTTTTTAATAAAGTTACCATTTTAAAAACATGTTTAATAACAAAAGTAATTTGAAGCAGCTGTTAAACATTAATTACTTTAAACCCACGCTATTTTTGCTAGGGTGAACCTCTTGAGGTCGGGTTTGTGGCATTATATTCTACTCATAAAGGCCTTTTAATCAATGTACAACTCGACCTATACTCTCTTTATAAGATTTCCTACTTACTCCTTGTGGGCCGTCCCCTTGGAAAGGTATCGTCCATTGAATACGTACTAAAGTAGGTTTTTGGTGTCCATTAACAATATGCATAGCTTTGTAGCTCTACCGGTAATGGTTAAAACAATATTAATCCGTCCCGAGACTTATTTAACACGCAGTATATTACTTTTCTTATCTAAAGTAATCGTACTTGTACCCAACGATTGTATGTAGCTATTAACGTACTATTTGACGTAAGTACTCGCCTCCTGCTAGTGTCTTAGGTTACATCAAATTCGTGCGTTAAAGACTACGATTGTTGCACTAAACTACTATTTGTAGTGTTAATTTGATATTTTGTTTTGTTAAGTTTTTTAAATTCTTTTTTTCTATGTAAACGCTCGTTACTTTGACAGACGACTGAGGTTATGTCAGATGCACTATGAATTTATTTTATGTATAAAAATATAAAAGAAACAAAACAATTTAGCCTTTAAAGGTTTTATTGTTTATTTTGATGCATTTGTATTTATTACTATTACTGTCACAGACGCAGTACAGACACAGTTATGTGATAGTCAAAAAATGAATGTCATTCGACATTCGACAAGTTACCAGAGCCGTTTCACCATCTAATTTTAAATTAGGAAAATAGACATACATTTGGAAGCACAATAATATACAGTAGCCTCAGACTAGGAGTGTTTCTGGTGTAATGGGCGTGTCCTCCCTTCTACTTGCTTCTCTAGCCTGACTTGACGGTAAACGTTTTGTAAACGTTTTATTCTTATTTTCACCGATAAAAGAAACGAAAGTAGTGTACGCGATTACACAGAAGCATTTGAGGTCTATATATTATTTTTATTGGGGTTGTACCGCTGAAAGTAAACGCAATAAACAAACAAAGTGTGGGGGCCCCTCTTTTCCTCTCCTCCCCAGACACATTCCTACCTTGAGGATACTGTATCTGTAATTAGGTACCGGATTAAAAAATAATCCATTGCATTAGAAAATGATGCACTATTATAAGTTAAGTTATTCTAGAAAATTTTGCTTGCCAATAATATAAGAAACACTTTCAAGACAAACATAAAATTTGTACTATGTAAATTTTACATAATGATAGAATACTTTAGAGAATATATTGTTAGATATGAAGTCCATGAGATTAAATTTTTCTTGGAAAATAAAACAATTTGAATAACTACTTATACAGTGTTTTTAGTTACTAATACAACAGTTCAACAAATGAGGTTGACGACAGCAGTGTAATCATCTCCATAGAAGACAAGTAAAGAAGAACAATTGTTTGTTGTTTGGTAGCATTTTTCTTAAAGTTTTACGCAGAATTTTTTTAAAAAAGTGTTAACTTGCATGGCAAAAAACTAAGGTGGATCCAAGTAGTTAAGATGTCTAGAGGCACAAGTAACAATGAAGATTTGAGTTTCTTAATGTTAAAAATACACTATCGAAGTATAAAAATGTTTATCGAAGTATAAATTGAAAGACTACCACAAAACTGATGAGAAAGGTTTGCCCTTGAAGACTATTGCAGGCGAATTAAAAGACACAAGGAAGAAATCTAGTTTTTCAGGGAAAGGTGTCATCAGTTTCAATAAGAAATACAAACTCTCAGGTCCCATCCTATTAAATTATTTCAATTTCTTTTCGTGTTGATCAGATCTCTTGCAACTACTGGGGAAATGTGTCGCACATTCATCGAATAGATAATAATAAATAATAATTTATTCACATAAATCGTCTTCTTTCTATTTACAAACTTTAAAAGTCTGGTTTTTGAATCATGTTGTAGCTTTATTTTACTACCCAACCAGTAAACCGATTTTTATTAAATTTGATGTATAGTTTGGAGTAATTTATTCGATAACAACAAAAAATATGAAAATTAAAAAAAAAAAAAAAAAAAAAAAAAAAAAAAAAAAAAAAAAAAAAAAACAGAATTTTGAATTGTTAAAGACGATTTTGAACAAAAATGTAGGTTTCTACCTACCCAAACATAAAGTCTATGTTCCCTTCCCAAAAAATAATGGTTTTATATTTATCGTTAAAAGACCCCCCCCCCAAACCCCTACGGACTCTATAAGGTCCTATTTCGTAAGTATCCAAAATAATTTTATCTATAAAACATATAATAGGCTACATAGAATATATAATCTATATGTTATATAACCCATATATAATTCTATTCTTATTGATTTCATCACACAAAATAAAGGAATATCGTCTACCGAGTGTATGTATATACACAAATATTGTTTTAACTTTCAGCTGTTTCCCGGCGTCAGCCACGAACCCTGGCCGTCGTAAACACACATTATTGGCCATCAGCCAACTACAACAGAGCTGCTTGTTTATTGTCTTACATTTTGTTACTCTGGTTATTCGACTATATTTTTTTTTACTTCCTGTGTACTCTCTTTACAGTATAGCCAAGATAATAACGGATCATTAAGATCTGCTGTAAAACAACAATCAGCTGTTTGCGAATATTTTAAACGTTCATCTTTTAACTATACGATTCAATTCTTTGTATACATTGAAAACCAAGTTATAAATTATTATCAATTACAGAAGTTTTTAGGTTAATAAATTCATTTAAATAATTATAGTCTATAAAGTGTTATAGACTTTCATTATGCAAAATTTGAAATATTTTTCATCCCGATCAGTCGCAGTGATAATCCAAGACATTACAACAAGTCATAAACTAATCTGTGTTAGCTAAATCAGTATAAAGACTTTATTAAATTGAATTGAAACCACGCTTGCCAAGTAAGCAATGTATTACAACGGCACACCTAGTATTACAATTATCTTGTTTAGTCAGCAATAAAATGTAAGGTTGGAGGATTTAATAGGCCACCATTTTGGTTAGTCGCAATGGCCCTAATTTACATTCCTCCATTTCCCTCATCTTAAATAGCTTTTACAATCAAGTATCCCCTTTCACCCTTCTTTCAATTTAAAAGGGTTTAATTCTTCCTTAAGAAGGCTTAGAGTCCTCCATCGACATTTCTTTAAGAGTTTGTCCTTACAGAATACAGGGTGCGTCATTACAATAAGATAAGTGAATATCTAAAAAGGCTGATGGGCACCATCTTGGTATTTACCCAGAGCTATCATAAAATGCAATACAAACAAATTCTCTAAATACAATGGTCTCTTGACCCTTGTAATTGTACGGTCTTACCTAGTAGGGTACGATTATTTAAAACTGTTGTTACACAGGTTTTCTGAACCTCGTAATTGTGTGATTTGGCGTCGGGTAGAAGTGAATACATTAAACAATCTCCACTCGCTTTGCTTGTGTCAGTGTCTCCAACCTGGCGGGCCTCGAATCTGTACATATTTGAAGAAGCCTCTATTGGCTACGCTCTGGTCAAGGTTTAAAATTACGTTTTTTTACTGTAACTTCCCTATTTTCCATCGTAGAGAGGTCAGGTTAGTACCATTACATGCAGAATTAATTTTTTTTTAATGTTTTATAAATTGAAATCTCAAGTCGATTTCAAGATATTATAACCTATTTATATCGACACAACTGTTGTTTTACCATTTCAAAACCAACCCTGGAACAAGCAATATTGGGGAAATGGCGATAAATACATGTTGTATGGTTACTTAATTAAAAACTATATTTTAGTAAATTTTGCTTAAAACCTTTAAGGCTTGTTTGAGTTTTGGTTCTATTATAGCAGCTACCCACAACATTCTTTTTTTTATTGAAACAAAATGAAAGAAATTTTATTCAACATAAACATAGTTCAGATACACTTTCAAAAGTCCCTTACCACACTTGGGAATAAACAAAATAACAAAAAACAAAATTTTTGTCAAATAGTAAAATGTTAAAATGTTAAATAAAATGTTTTTGTTAGTCTTTGTTAAGATTCCCTCTGAAGATGACAACTTTGTTGTTGTTATAGCTATAAGGGTGTAATAGGAATAAACATTTTACTTAGATATATTATAAAGTCTATGTTTGTCTGTAGTTATCTCACTACGGCCGTTTCGGCTATTCAGCCATTTTCAAGTGTTATGCGGGTATTACCGTTGTCTTAGTTTAAAATCAGCAGTCTTAAAATTATTAATCAGTAGTCGGAATGGCGAAAACAAATATGTATGAAACATTTTACTTTTGTTTTTTGTTATTTTGTTTATTCCCAAGTGTGGTAAGGGACTTTTGAAAGTGTATCTGTATATATTGTCACCACAGTGACTTTATGTGGTCTTTGTTTATAAATATAGTTAATCGAAAATATGGCCACAATACCGGTGTTTTTAAAGACCACATAACTCTCTCTGTTGTAATGAAAGGAAAATGAGTTTTTTCAGAAATAGTTTTCCTTATAACCAAATTTTGTAAATTTAAAACAAAAATGTACACATCAACCAAAATTATATACCTAGTTTCATCAAAATATTATTAGTAGTGCTTGAGTTAAACGGGTGATTGAGATTTAGATTAACTTATAGATTCCATGAGTGACAATAAGATTTGTTTAGTTCTGAAAGATATTTTGAAATAAAATAATATACAATTTTTGTTCGGAGGAAGAATTTCCTTTATCTTTTAGATATGCAAGAAAACATCATCAAATTTATGAGAATATACAATTAATTTTCAATTTTTTAAAATGGAAATTCTTGTATTTTTTAGTTGTACAAACTATTGGATATACCATAAAATTTCTCCCGCATATTAAATTTCATAGAGAGTACAAAGTTTATATTTAATTTAGTTTAATAATAATTCTGTTGTAAACCTCCAGTGTTTTGTGGTAAAGTAGTCAAAAAACTACATCCAAACAAACCAATTCAAACCCTGACCATTTCCATAATTATCAGTAAATCAAACTTTTATTATTTCGTTACCAATTTGTTTATTAATATCTTTAGATGTAACGAACTGTAGTTCTATTCTCTAGACTAGACTATAGAAGTTAAAATTGTTGCTTTAATCTCTATCTTGTATTAAAAACTGTAACTACATATTAAAGTTAATACACCGCGCGCTATCTAGCAAGCGTAAACAGAGTAAACTTCTTTCTATTCTTCAAGTACTAATGAAGTACAATATGTGTTTGTAAATGTTTGTGATATTTTACATGCTAATTTATAACAAAATTACACATTTACTGGGTAATTAAGTGTAAGTACCGGGTCTTTCAATATCAGGTTAAAAGTTTAAATAGTTGTGATTTCGTTATTTGTTGTCCAATCCCCGAGAAAAAAAAATCTTTATTGTATGCAGATACAATTTGAAACATCAGCTGTTATTTTCATTGCTATTTATTTGTTGTCATAGCAACGAGTTTTCTCATTGTTGACTAATTCCAAACACAGGAATCTAGTAGGTGGTGGTAGGCTTGTAGTATTGTACAATTAATTATTTGATATTTTATTATTCCATCATTACCTTTACAAACACGCATAACATTGATTTAGTGTTATTATTAGTTAAACAGCCCGAAATAGTGTGAGGGACGGATTGTGCAGTGTAGTCACGTAGGCTAGTTTACGTTTGAAACCACCGAGTCCGTTGTGGGCATGAAGAGGCTAAGAAAACCTTCAATCGTAAAAGAAGGTCTGTTGATGAACTGAAAGAAACAACGAATCAAAACGTAACTGAAATTAATGTTAAGAAATACCGCGTACAACAGAGGAAAAACTACTACTTTTGCAGGCACTTAAACTATAGTCAATTAAATTTTAAACTTACTTTTGAAAGATCTGGTATATCAGCGATTTTTTAATTTTTAAAAAATTATATTTTTGTTCGATTATATACAAATACTGTTGGTAGTTTGATACTTGAAATAAAAATAAAACGAATTCTAATGCAAGCAACTGCAAATATGTACTGTCCTAAAATGGCCATAAATTCATTCTTTTTTTGTTGTTGTTTAAAGGCAAAAAACCTTTCGGTCATAACCTCATAATGAAAAGGGAAAAAGATCATAAAATAAAGACCACTAGCCCTGTAATGCTCTCATAGTGTCAGAGTTGGTAATGAACAAGAGTTTGATAAAGAGAGACCTGATAGGGAAGGTGAAAGAGAGGGATCTAACTTAACACTAAATGAAAAAAGGTGTAGAACTATCGTCCGTCAGGATTGCAAATTCCGTACTCACTAAAGTGAGCCCCTGAGGGAAAAGAACAAAATGACAGGTTGCTATCTCATCAAAAATTTCGATTACAGAATTACTTCCTATCCAAAAAAAATTCGCCTTTAAAAATTCTCAAACCAGTATTTTTGGGTGTATAGTGACCAATATTTGAAATTCGACAATATTTTTTTTTAAATATGATTAAAATCGTTGGAGCCGCTTTTGAGGAAATCGACATATTTATTTTTGATCTCCACCTAAATTTTCTATTATTCAAAAAATGAAAAAAATATCGAGATATAACCTTAAATATACCACATATTAAATTAGACCAAAATTGGTGCATGTATGCACTCGTTTACGTTGTAAAATATTAGCTTGCGGAAATTATTCCTAAAAACTACTGTTAGTTCATTAGAATCTTTACAAGGACCTTTACAAGTTTTATTAAATATAATTTTGTGTTTTCATGAGATGCCAAAAATTTGTCCACCTTCCAAATTTGACCAACATCGTACAGATGACAGACGAACATACTCAAAAAAAAAAAAAAAAAAAAAAAAAAAAAAAAAAAAAAAAAAAACACTTTTCGGGCACTTCGTACTGTAAAACTGACATTTTCACAACCTATCAGCTCTGTCTTGACCAACTCTTGTTCTCCTCCGACCCTGACGCTATTAGACTATTTGAAAAACCTAGGGCTCTTTTATTTTAAGTATTTTATAAGACGTCGATGACTGAGAATTTTACGCATTTAAGGGGGAGGGGGAGGTCAAACAGATAACTTGCGAACCGACATTTTTGTGCAAATGGTGATTAATACATTTTTTGAATAACTTATAGGTTACATTAATAAAATTTGATAAACATTTTTAGGGGATTTTAAGTTTTGGTTATTAAGGAAATAGCCAAAATATGCCACGTACCAAATTTTATTGAAATCTGTCTACTCGTTTGGGCTGTAGAGCGTTGCACATACGACAGACAGACATCATTCCAAAAACCACTAATTGAATTCGGGGACCCCAAAACAGATGCATCCGCAAAAAATATTATTATTTTTTATCCATCATATAAAGATTATGATGATTATAAAGATTATTATTATTATTATATATATATATAATATATATAAGTTATTATATATATATATATATATATATATATGTATATAATAACCTAAAGTAACCTAACCTGTTTGTGGTGATTCTTGGAACCACTAATTTAATTCACATTTGTGTTTACCAAAAACTCCGCTTATTCTCGGCTTCTGGCTATTGGGTAACCCTAAATAAAGAGAAAAACCCCTCTATAGAAAATTCTAAATAATGACATGTTTATCAAAGTTATGAAAATTATTCTATAATTATATGACTCCTCTAGTAAGGAATGAAAACACGTGGATCTGACCACGAATCGACTCGGAACCTACAGTTCCACACGTATTAGATTACTGGTAATATGCTACTTATATTGCACCCTGCCTATTGAAGAAAATTGCGTTACCTGATGTGTATTCTATTAGGGACGTCAGCAAACAGGGGCGGATTTACCAATTTGCCGGTATAGGAAGTGATAACACCGCCCTATCATGTTCTGATTCTGTTAGGTTAATTAAGAAGAAATGGGAGATCCTCCATCGTTAGGGAAAAAAGTTGTTCTGAATATTTTAAATATCAGTTTGTACTTTTCAGAACGTCATGCGATTAATCAAATAATCGATATAGAGTTCTTAGCACATTATACATTTTAATGTTCCTCTAAACCCAAAAAAAGTGGTTTTAAAAATTTTTTTTTTGTATGCAGTTAAACGGTCAAATGAATGCAATGATTTTATAAAAACTATGAATATTTTAACCATATAATATGATTTAAAAAAAAATATATATATATATATATAGCCTATATAGGCCCTAACTCAAAATATGCCACAAAATATGCCTTTAAGGGGAGCACTTTTCGCAATAATAAACTTTTGTGACGATTTTTAGTTTTTGGCACCATATTATAAGCCTGAAACTTCATCTTTACAGTGACATATAATACATATTTCTTTTATTGTTAGAAAACTAATAATATTGTACTTTTATATGTTCAAGTGCGGAAGTTTGACTATTTGCAGTCACACATTTAATCTGTTTCCCACAACACTGTATATAGTATAAATGTTAGGTTTTCTGTTGTATTTATTTTATCAGATGTTGGTCATACTGATTCTTGATTAGTTCATCTGTGACAGCTGTTTTTAATTTTCTGTTTATTACAACAGCTGATAAAAAACTTTTACAATCCTAATGAATCGTTGAATAATGTCATCTGGAGTTATGTTCCGAAAGGAAATTTTGTCAGATTAAAAACTTAAAAATCTGGAGTGTATCAAGCCTTAGCTGATTTTAATGATGGACATATAACAACTTGCAAAATAATAATAAAGCACTGTGGACTTGGACCAGGGAAACGTCTACTGATTGGCTGGAAAGGTTGGGCAGAAGACGGATTTCGGCTGCAGAAAAAGCACAACATGAGCTTGAAATACAAGTCGGACAAGAAACTAGTCTCCTAAAAAGAAGATTAGAAGATAGATTTGAGCAAGAAGAAGGTGAAGAACCAACCTATGCATCTGGATTATATTAGGATGTAATACACTCACATTTTAAAATTTTTGTTTTATTTTTTTGCGTTTTCCCGAAAGTTGTATTTTTGGGCACTTATGTTCCTTCTTCTCAGACACTTCTATAGATATCAATTTTTTTTTATGCATGTAAAGCATATGTACTTACATAACTAGAACTGAAAATAATAATCAATAGTAGTGGTAATTTCAAAGTAAAAAAATATAATATCACTTTTTTAAGAAAATCAAAATATGTTTATAATTTTAAATCATAAAAAATATTATTTTGTTTTCAAACTTAATATTAGTGGTTCCACACGTATACAAAGATTCGTTATATAAGAGGGGGGAAACAGAATTGAGTTATCTATCATAGTTGCTGAGAAAAGGTACATTAGTTAACATTACGGTGATAGGGAAAAGTGCTCCCCTTAGGAAACCCAATAAAAGTATATTGTGTCTCCTCCCCCCTCCAGTTTCAGAGTTACTTGAAAAGACCTAGTTCCTCAAAATCTGCTCTAACGTTTTTGATGAAATTTACAAGAGTAAAGTCTCAGACCAGTGTACGGAATAGCGTGTAAAACAAAATTACATTTTAGTGACGATTGGCAAAAACACGTCATAAATCCCTCAAATTAAATGTGATTTTAAAGCTGTTATAAAACCAAAACTCAAAATTACGATTTGGTTAATACTTGTCTCTAACGTTTTTGATAAAATTTAGTAAATGTAAATTATAAAGGTCCAAACAATACCTTTTAAACTGCTATATTTAAAAAATGTTTAAATTGCAGTTCAAGATTTATAATGGGTAAAGTCGTTCAAGTTATATTTTGAAATCAGCGGAAGTGAATCAAATCATATAAAAATGTACATAACAAATCAATTCGTCAGACAGCGAAAAAATTCGTGTGAAATTTGAAAAACAAAAATTAATCCTGAACTCAGCTGTTTTCCCACTCAAACAGCGATATTTTCAAACTCACAAACAATGAATTAACTGTTGTTTGACACATCAATTTGGGTCACATTCTAATTTCTTCAAAATATAACCGAAATTGGTTCCACAGATTTTAAAAATTTGTTAACGGCGCCTATTTTTTATTTTCTGATTACATCCTAACTTTTTGGAAAATACAAATACATTTTGTTCAACCTTAAAGACTACATATGATAAATTGATTGGGGATTCCATCGCTCAATGGGCTCCAACTAGAAACAGCCTCCTCAAATAACTATCCTTCATGTCTCTCCTTTAACACCCAATTCCGTGTAGGTGTATATTTCTTGAGTTATTCTGTCAGCCCCTTTTCACATTTTCACCTCCCCCCTCTCTTCGGTTTTCAGTCCAAAAGATGTGGCATACGGAGCAGTGACCAACACTGTAGTCTTACTCGACCAAGCAGTGCTCTGGCCATATGGAACATCCTTTCCTCAGCTGTTCATCAGAATAAACATGAGAAATGAAAAATAACATACTCGTTTTATCTTAATTGATCATGTCCTTTGTCTAACTTAACCTATGTCTTTGTCTTCGACGAGATATGTTCGACAACTCTGAGGTAATAATCCTAGTAGAGAAATTACGAACTACCCACTCAGGAGGAATAGAAGAACCACCCAGAACAAAGATGAGAAGAGAGGAAAGAAAGTTCTTAAAAATATGCAAGAATGGAACATCCTATTTCCGCTACCATGACAACCTGCCGGGATTGATGACTTGCTGAGTGTGACAGGTCAAAGAAAGCCTAAGGAATTATAACAAGATAAGGTCGAGATTATGCATCAAGTAGTGGTAAACTGAAAAATGTATATATATTATTTATTTTCTGTCAAATGTAGTCTGTATTTGTATTTTACCTTTTATGTGGCTACATGTTTCACTGCCACAGGCAGCATCATCAGGCCAGCTATCTATGTTCAAACATAAAAATAGCATATGATACCTATGAACATAGATAGCTGGCCTGATGATGCTGCCTGTGGCAGTGAAACATGTAGCCACATAAAAGGTAAAATACAAATACAGACTACATTTGACAGAAAATAAATAATATATATAAAATATATGTAGTTCTAAGGCTATCAACAATGAAAAATGTATACTTCAGTAATGAATTTTGGTACTTCAAAAATGTCATGCGACAACTAATATGATCTCATTTTTATAAAATAAGGTAGGTAGTAAACGATTTCAACGATTTTCTTAACTAAATGTCAGAGCAAGGTCGATACCAACTTTCTCTACATAACTACGTATATATAAGAATGTAAAATCGTAAATTTATTCCACATAACTGGAATAGAACACTATAAAAGTTGCGTGCTGGCCAGTATATCAACAAAATTCTAATACTGCATACTAAAGTACATTTTTAATACCACAATTATTCAGCTGGAGACCTAGTTATTTAAAAATACCAAACAGAAGAAAGATGCGTGCGTCCAAATTTAAGTCATCAAAATTCTGATACCCGTAAAAACAGTTTCACACTGATGAATTATGACTCACTTCTGAATACAATCGTTCTACACGCATGACTGTTTTTTTCAAAATAAATTTCTTCTACTCACGACATTTATAGATTTACATTGTACCTACTTGAAACGTGGTGGTGTTGCTGTGAAAGGAAATACATATATATCAAACATAATTATTAAAACAAAACCTAACGCGACAATATTAAGATGAATATTTAAGTTTTAATAACGTGCTCGGAGGCAGTTTATCAAAACTACCTTTAGGTGGAAACCACTTAATTAAAACATAAAAACACTATATAGGGTTTCCCGTAAATAAGGTGCCAAACTGTATGTCAAAAGAAAAATGTTCGTCTCTACATTTCATCGAAACGGCTTCGTTGTTCGTTGGCCTTATTTTATTATTGATACTATTAGTTTACAGTGTAACACAAAATCTTACAAATTTTCACTAAAACGTTTCAAAATGTTGTTAGTTTTATAAAATATTTATAAGATACAAAATATATCCTTTAAATGGTGAACAAGACTTTATCCTTCTTTTTTATTATAACTCAAATGACAAATATTTGAAAGAAACTAGAATTACTAATTTCTGGTATTTCACTGCTGAATACTGGATGACTAAGAAAGGATTTTCTTGTGCATTCCAGTTACCTTTTACCGAAACAAAAACTGAATACTGGATGACTATTTAAGCAAGGATCTCCCTGTTTATTCCAGTTACCTTTTACCGAAACAAAAATAATATCATGTTAGCCAAAAGGCTGCACATGCCATTTTGAAACTGTTAAGTGAACAATTATCAGATTTCTTGGTATACTGCAAACATTGGTAATTTCGTTTTAGTAAAGTATGAACTATCAAAGTGAAACCTAACTTGATGAGTCCATCATGGCACTTACCCAGTTCCATCATACATGCAGATCCTTTAAAAAAAGTCGGTTTCTTGGGCATTGTAGTAACTGTTAAATTGTATTGGTATCCAGTAGGACAAGTTTGTTTAAAACACAGGTTTTCTGAATCTCGAAATTGCGTATTACTATTTTATTGACGTTGGTTAGGCTCTAAGGGGCTGTTTACTCTCATATCGGTGACGTAAATCTGCTGGATTTCATAACTATACGAATAGCTTTTCTTGCGAGTTTAGGTTTCGAAAACACATGACTTCTCTAAATCGTCGTAGAGCGATCTGTAACTTTGTATTTAATTTAGTGCGTTATAAGTTGAATAACATACGAGATATGAATAAAACCCTTTTAAAATTACCTCTACCTCTTTTTTGATAATTAATTCCATTTTTCTAATTATAGTTTTCGAACAGACGTCAAATGGAAAATATCTTTATTAGTTTCCAGCTACCAAGAAAGATCAGTCAAATACGAAGTTCAATCTGTGCGTGAACACCAATCTTACTGGGTAAGTACCAATATAAAGTATCTTAAGGAAATCGTGGTGTAGTCGCTTAAGAGATCTGTTTTGATAAAAATCAACTTCGGATGCCATTCTACACATTTAATGCAAGAGGATTTGACGGCGAGGCAATTGCATATCGCCTGCCAACACAAGTGACCTCGTAGAGAATAAGCACGGTTATAAATCAAAATAATCACTCCATTAAATAAACGTTTAGACTTATACATCGAAGAAAAACAGCTAAAACTATTCCATAGTTTTCCAAAAATGTCAGTTTGGTAGTTGTGAGTCAAAAATTGAAAAGAAAAAAAAGAAAAAAATCTAAATAGGGGCTTGTGCCATAAATACGTGCTCATCGTAAGTAGTATTGCAAAACCGCAAGTAAATAATATCAAGCATCACGAATAATTGACAAGAAACAAAAATGAACCTTGTTAGCTGTTATTAAAAGCTAGATTTACAACTGAAGACTAGTTTAAAGCACATGCGAACCAAGTTTAGACCCTTATTTAAATATATAAAGAGTTTTAGTGACGAATAGTTTTTATTGGTGTGAGTGGAGGAGCAAGAGCCAGCCGATCAAAATTTGACGAGGGAATACAGTTAATGTTGCGTTTGGTGGAGAGCGAGGGCCGTTGGAGAAAAGCCAATAGTCATAAAGAGGGGAGGCAAAGGATTCCGAGAATAGTCGCATTTCCTGTTTAAATAGAACAAATAACACAAGTTGGGGACAACATAAGTTATTGTTATATTGTCCAATTTTAGTATTATGATATATAATAACCTAACCTAACCTAACCTGTTTGTGGTGATTCTTGTAACCACTAATCTAATCTTATTATTGATATATTGTCGGATTTTAGTATTATTATATATAATAACCTAAACTAACCTAACCTGTTTGTGATGATTCTAGGAACCACTAATCTAATGTTATTATTGTTATATTGTCAGATTTTAGTATTATTATAGGCTGTATAATAACTTCATCTAATCTGTCTAATATTATTATTCTCATATTGTCGGATTTAAGTACTGTTAATATAATAATCTAATCAAAGCTGTTTCTGGTGCTTCTTGTAATCACTAATCTAATCTTATTATTGATATATTGTCGGATTTTAGTATTATTATATATAATAACCTAAAGTAACCTAACCTGTTTGTGGTGATTCTTGGAACCACTAATTTAATTCACATTTGTGTTTACCAAAAACTCCGCTTATTCTCGGCTTCTGGTTATCGGGTAACCCTAAATAAAGAGGAGATTTGATATGGGCGCTGGCACTCGCTACGCCCCAGTTTTTAGTTGGTTTTAGGGATGGGTGAGAGAGAAACTTTGTGCAAGCGGGGCCTAAATTCAAACCAAAGGATGCAGTTTTAAGATTATAAATAAATGTAAACGTCTTTAATAATGGTGTGGATGAAGTGTCATAAATTTAAGGTTGTACTCAAAACTATTTCCAGTAAAGATACGTATGGAATATAAATAGCAATATTGAGTGACCACTATGAATATAAGCTTTCCAGTCATAAAATGAAATCCACGTTCCATCAGTTGCATTTCTTGTGATGAATCCTGATAGGATATTTATAAACGTCGTAAAATCGCCTGCATATAATAATAGCCTTTACACCAATAATCTACGAGAGTTTGTTTATTTGCTTTATATGTTTAATACATTTAAATTCTTCACTCAGAAAAGCTTTATTGAAACATCATTAAATAAAATTCTAGTAGATATAAAAAGTATAAAGAGATAAGAACCACTATTAGAAAATTTAGCCAAAACAACAACAAAAACTCTCATGGCATCTAATATTTTTTTCATCTTTATACTACCATAAATAAAATAAAATAACAACATTCCTTAATTTCGCAACGATTTATGATAGCCTTTAAGGTCCGAGAGAGAAGTAAGTTTAGAAGACTTAGAAAATATTATTATAAAGAGTGTTCCAAAAGTTGGAGATTCATTAACCATGTGGAATCGCTTTGTGGATTATATGTATATAATTCAAATCATATAATTACGTTGATGAAATATTTATTCACACAAACTTGAAGAATGAGCAGGGAATTAGTATAAACGGCATCTTAAAGTAACACCCATTGCTTTTTATTATTATTTTTTTTTTATGTCGTTTAAGGCGGTAAAATAAAGACCCCCTCTTGCATTCGAATAATTTAATAGCGTCAATGTCGGAAAAGAACAAGAATTGGTCAAGAGAGATCTGATCAAAGACGAAAAAGAGTGATTAGAACCAAGACTACATGAAAAAGGTGTAGATCCAGCAAGGTCCCCTCGGGATTGGCAAACCCGTATTCACTATAGTGAATTCCTGAAGGTTACTGACAGTAAACCTGTAGCTGAACAAACGTTGTTACAATTCAAATAGTAGAAACAATATGAACACTTCAATTATAGCTAAAATATCGATATTATAAAATAATCGGTGGAAAAACATTGGACAAACTATCTCACTTACCCAACCCTAAAATCAAAAAGGTGGGAAAAAAATTGACGCTTTTTTAAACAAATAATTACCAATGGTGTCCATTTTAACCAGGCCAACATTGTGATCTCTCAAACTACTAGACTTTGAGTAAATTTCAAATGGAGGACTTCATTTGCATTTTAGTGGCCATTAAAAATATGAAATCGGAATTTTGCCATTTTCCAATATAGCGGCCAATTTGATAATTTCTTACTAACTATATTTTATGGTGTTAACAGATTTTACACAACAATGTAAGACTTTTTTATCCTTGACATAATTTTTGTAAACCCAACCATTTAGGAGTTACAGCTATAAAAAGATAAGAATAGCTATAAATTCTATTGAAAAAGAGAATGTTTTGTCTATGTTAAAACACTTATTAAAATTTTAATGTAATAGCAGATATTTTTTGTTGAAATTCCATATTCAAGGATAAAATAAAGCAATAAAGTTCCAAAATGTTTTAATAATGTTGCCCGATGATGCCGCAAGGCGAAACAATTGTAGCAACATTTATATTATTGAAACTTATTAAAAATTGAAATTGACAATTATTAAGAAATGAAAAAAAAAATCCATTCAGGTGCTCACTTGAGTGAGTACCGGCTTGGCTATCTAACCTTGCGAGATCTACATGTAGTCTTGGGTTAGATCACTCTCTTTAATATATCCTACCATGTCTCTCTTGACCAACTCTCCCGACCTCAATATGAGGGTTGAACAATAATTATAGTTTTATGGGTTGAGGTTCAGCGACGTATGCAATACACACCATGATGTCCTTGAAGATGAGCTTCAATCGTTGAACAAGTTTGGGCAATCCAGTTAGTAAAATCAATGTTTTTCTGTTCATGTATTATAATTTTAAGTGTATTTTTATAACTTTAATATTTAACAACGTCAGTATATTACGACTCTGAAGGTATTAGATTATTCAGAATCTAGGGTCTTTTATTTTATGATATTTCCCCTTTTTTTATAAGGCAATGATAATCGAGAGGTTTTTGCCATTAAACAACAACAAAATCAATCAAAAATGAACGTTGTTTGACGGAAAATTAATCCACTTTGTAAGGATTTCAAAACTCGCATTTTACTGTTACTCCACCGTACATTTTGACAACGTATGGAATCATATTAGGAACCCTCTGACAGCAAACAGTTGCTGTAATTTGGTAAACAAGTTTGTTGATGACTGCTGGGAGCATTAATCTTGCAGAGCGGGACAGCTGATGGGTTTTTAAACGCTTCGCTTCTTCCATTAGTCCACTCGATAAAAAACGTGCGAACAACATTACTGCCCCCCTCCCCTCCCCACCTCTCCCTATCATTTTGATGGACTTATCACTTCGTCAACCGATATTCTTCTCCCCGAGCTATTTTTATGGTAGCTGACATTTTAGGGCTAAATAAAGAGGGAAAGTCGTTGATATGTGTGTCTAATTTAACTGTTTTTATAGTAAATGTAATATAGAAAATACATTTTTAATATTCGCTGCAAAACCGTTACACATTTCCATAAACTCATCGATAAAACCAAACATAAATAAAATGAAAAGAATTCGTTGGCAAAAAAAAAAAAAATTAACAGTAAAAAAAGTGAAAATAATACAAGAAAAAAATTTATATATTTAAAAAGAGAATTAAACTCCAAAGCTTGTTCAATAAACTCGATACAACGAATTTGCGAAATGTTTTTGTTTGTTTTTTCGATAACACCCGAAACCATTTGTGCGCATAATTGTCATGAAAATATAAAGATTATTTACTATTGTTTTTTCCGTCACGTGACTTCCTTTACTTTTTTGTTTCACGCGTTTCGGAAATTTACTCCATCTTCAATTAGCTATCACACTTCTGAGATCTTTAAAACATTAAAGATACACATAAACACAGACAAGAAATATTTAACTGTGTTTATGTGTATCTCAAATATTTAACGATCTCAGAAGGGTAATAACTAACTGAAGATGTAATAAATCTCCGAAACGCGTAAAAAAAGTAAAGAAAAGAAACGCAAATTTGTATCTAATTTAGTTTCTTAATTTGAATAACACACGAGATATGAACAGAAAACTATTTAATATGGCCGCCATTTTGAACGATGGATGGACGACATGTCGAAAATAAGTTTTTCGGTTTCCTGAAGCGACGAAACGTGATGATTAATCAAGCACAAATTTCGATTTCTGAATTAATTAGATACACATCTGGGAAATGAAAATAGACACGAGCGGAGCGAATGTTTTCCGTTAGAGCGTAACCAATGTGAATAAAGTAGTGAGGATGTACGCAATAATGAGGTTTAGAAAATCTGTGTACTTATTTTTTAAACAAATATACCATACTGGATAAGATCCTTTGATCTACAAATAGGCTATAATTTAACGTTTCCTAAATTGCCCAAGAAAACAAATTTTGGGGATTACATTATCAGGATATACTTGTATTACATTGTATGATCGAAGTGGGTAAGTACCATGATGCCCGCAAATCATTCGGTCCTTAATTAAATGTACATATCAAACTAACTTCTTCTCAAACACTCAAATCACCGACGACCAACTACAGAACCAAACTAATTTTATAATTAGTTAACACGAAAATTCTCCACTCTGAACTATTTCACTACGTCAAAATCTTAAATTTTCCATCCGAATATTGCGTCAAATTACTTCCAAAAAACTTTACACTAAAGATTCGATGATTAATCACATCGAACAATCGGCAAAGCCATGAACAGGTTGTATAATCGAGTCCTCAGCCTCAGGTGTACGGGATAAACTCACAAAAAATATCTCCAAAGTTGACCCATGACTTCAGGATGATGGATGAAGCCAAACACAGATGGCTACAATCAATCACAGATCTGTCTTCTTTATCGATATTCATCGGCTGAGAGCTTTACGTCGATAGCAACCTACAAGGAGGCGAGGATCTTAAGCCCACGTATTAACAAATATCCATGTTAGAAATCTGGCTAAACAGCTGTCCAGAATTACAAAATGTATTATAATAATTTGTTTTCGCCATTCCGAATATTGATATACTAATTCAAATATATAAGACTTACCGTCGTCAATATTCTGTTTGCGTCGTTCAAACGACGGCCGTTTCGGCTGATTCATGAATCAATTTTAATCGTATGTACGTGTAAGTGTTTCGTGTGTAATTTTGCTCTTGTGTAATGTGTATAAGTGTTTGTAATTGACGTAGGGAAACCAGATTAGATCTTTACAACTTGATAATGGCTGAATAGCCGAAACGGCCGTCGTTTGAACGACGCAAACAGAATATTGACGACGGTAAGTCTTATATATTTGAATTACAAAATGTAAACCGATCACAAAACGTTCAACAAACAAACTATTCGGGCAATCCCGCGATAATCGTCCCTACTTTCATATAAAATAAACTTGTAAAATCATTACACAAACTTTTCAACACATACATTCACAATCGTAACAAGTTGATGGGCGCCATCATACTAAATACCCAATCCTATCATACAATATACAAACAGATACTAAAAATGTAATCCCCCAAAATTTGGTTTCTTGGGCTATGTAGTGGTAGATCCAGTATGGGCAAGGTTGGGTTAGGTTAAAATAGATTTGTTACACAGGTTTTCTGAACTTCTTAATTGTATATACTGTATCACTACTTTCTTGACTTCGGGTAGGCCCTAACATGCCTCGTAGATGTGTATATATTAAAAAGTCTCCACTCGCTTTGCTCGTGTCTTTCTCTCAGCTCGTAACTATACGAATATCACTTTTTATCATCGTAAAGTGTTATGGTTGGTACCATTACATACAGAAATAAATTCCAACATTTTTTTTATCTAATTTAATAATTTCTTATTTAAATACTACACGAGTTAAAAAGAAAAACTGATTATTATAACGACAATTTTGATATTTTTAAATTCGATCTTTCTGAATTCTAATTGGGTTCTACGTGAGCACAATCTAAACCCCTGCACCAAATTACAGGTTCGTATCTTCATTTTTGTGACCGTTATTGTGTTACGTACAGACGACAACGACGACGGACGGACTGTATGTCGAAAATAAATATTCAGTTCTCTGAACCTATGAATCGTGAAGATATAACTCTGGTGAAAATTTTAACCTAACCTAACCTATCCTATCCTAACTAAATATTATAATAAGAAATCATGTTTAAAAGACAGCGATCAAGGTATGTTTTCTGAAACTAATTCTTAAACGAGATTTTTTTATTATTCGCCTTTTTGGACAATGGTTTGGACCATAAATCCCTTCAAAATGCACCAAAATGTAAACCAAAATCGTTAGGGCTCATTTATTTGTTCATTCAATAACTCAAAATAGTAGCTGCCATAAAACAAAAAGACAAAATATTTATTTTCTCAAAAACTGTAAAAGCGATTTTGATCAAAGTGCTATCTCTTCAAAAACTTTTGGTTCGTTAGTTATGAATAAAAAACTAAAAACCGGCCATGGGGCTGTTAGTAACTACACAATTTCTCAAAATCGTATTCCACCTATTATGTTCAAAATTTACTGAAATGTGAAGATTATCGACCCAATCTGTGTGCAAAGTAGTACCGTAAGTCAAATAATATTACGATTCATATACCGTGTGTTCAAAAAGTCTGGAAAACCCTTAATATTTATTTTATTAATAAACGCAGAACAATGAAACTCTAGGATTATGTCATCACTGTAGTTACCGACTTTTTGCTCATTTTAACTGTTTTTTTCGCTTTGGTGGGACGTCCTGTGGAGGAAGTCTAAAAAATATTAAATGTAAGCATAGGTTGAATTATACCTCATTTTAAAGGTCTTTGTTAGAGGAATTAAGAGGCAGAAGTGAATACTCAACCGTGTTGGTTATGTTAGTGTTTTAGCTTTGAGAATTTCACAGCTGGAGTGTGGAGGGATAGGAAATTCTCCAGCTGTGACATACTCAAAGCTAAAACACTAACATAACCAACACGGTTGAGTATTCACTTCTGCCTCTTAATCTCCGCAACGTAAAGTTAACAAACTTTAAGAGGCTACCATTTCCAAACGAAAGGTCCTTTTTCATTCGGGATTGCGGCAATGTGTTCCTCTAACAAATACCTTTAAAATGAGGTATAATTCGACCTATGCTTACATTTAAGATTTTTTAGACTTCCTCCACAGGACGTCCCCCCAAAGCGAAAAGAGACAGCTAAAATGACGAAAAAGTCAGTAACTACAATGAGGATATAATCCTAGAGTTTCATTGTTCTGCGTTTATTAATAAAATAAATATTAAGGGGTTTCCAGACTTTTTGAACACCCCGTATAATTACAAAAAAAAGTATCTAGACAGCCATAATTAAAATCTCTATTTTAATCAAATAGCAGCAAGTTTAGACACCTATTTAAATTGTTTCAAAGACGGTGTCTAGGTTCAATTTTCATTAAGTTGACATCTTCGAAACTGACATAGTTTTTGGTTTTGAGATGGGCGAGTGAGAGACTTTGTGGTATATTTTTGCACTATTTAATTTTAAATTAAAACAAATAAAGTTTTTTACAAGGTTCGGCTTTCTGTGAGCGAATCTTCTCTGACCGAAAATCAATATTTCGGTCAAAGAAAAATTCGGTCACAGAAAATTCTGTATGAGAAGAAAATTTTATTGATTTTCAGTCGGAGAAAACTTCTAAACAAGTTCGTCAGTTAAAAAAAAAACGAAGGTTGGTATTTAGCAAATTTTACAAACGAGGGTTGCGAATTCTGTCTGATGTTTTTTTAAAAAAGAAAAGAACATTGAAAGTTTAAAGAAGAAAATAATTTATTTTATGAAATTTAGGTGCAACATTAAACAATGTAATTTCACCAACCATAAACTGCCATTATTTAAAAAAAAAACTTAAATAATAAATTTAACAAATAAAGACAATTCGTATTGGTAAAAAAACGAAATTTTACCACGATTTCCCAAGATATCGGTTAGAGAAAACTATACATAAATTAGAATTGAATATTTTCGTTCTTAGGACTGTAGAAAACAACCTCCTGCTTATTTTCTTATTCTAAATAGGAAACTCTTATTAGAACTCAGGGATCGTGTACAATTTAATCTTGTTTAAGGTTTTACTCTACGACACGCAACTTAGTTTATTTGATATGTAGACAAGTTATAAAACGGAATGACAGGTTGCGTGTGTTTCTTGTTTAGGCAACCGTTTCTTTGTAAATTGATGGCTCTATCACGCACACTAATACACAAGACTTTACATTTGTAACAATAAATCTTTATTAAGTTTAATAATAATCAAGTAAAATAAGACATAAAGCATTTTTAATCTGAAATCTTTGTCTATACTATTTACGTAGTATTCGACAAAAATTTCGACCTCCATATTTGAGTGATCTTTAACGTTTCATGGTCACAAGAAACCGAAAAAGTGATTTTCGACATTATGTCTGCCCATCATAGTGGTCGTATGTACGTACTGATGGGTCCATGTGTCTGCGCGCCGCTTGCTATGGCCTGGCGGGGAAGAGGGGAGTGGTTATCGCTCATTTCCAAAAACATGTGGTCCCGCGCGGCGCGCCGGATGTAGATTATTCACCTGTCTTCAATGTAGCTTCGAGTTGTTTGTAAACATCATGTTTCTATATTCACTACAAATCTTGTAAACTGTAATTATATGTCGCGAAAGGTAGACAAACATAGTTGGGTGAGAGAGCCCTACTTTTACAGAACGGCTAGTAGCGTCAGAGCCGCGCGCACAGACAAATGGTCCCAACAGTAAGAAAGACAGCGGCATCAGAATTTAAGATAAGAACATGAAATTTGTTATAGAGGAGTATAGTACGATACAGAACTCTACAGATATTAAAAATATATAATAATAAATTCAAAATGGCGGTCGTATCAAATAGATCATAATTATGTCATATGTTATTCAACTTATAACGCACTAAATTAACTACAAATTTGCCAATTTTATTCAACATGTACCTCCTCTTTACGATGAGAAATAGCGTAATGTAATTTCGAACCCAAACCTCCCAAGATAATATCAGTTACAAGATTCGTAACTGTGATTCAGGACAGAATCACCGACACGAGCGTAGCGAGGCTGTATATCTGTTGTGTATACACCGTCTGTCACCATTCCAAAATTCTCATTCAGACTCGAAACAAAAATATTCCCATAAAACGAGACACAGATTTTATAACCCAATACATAACTTTGTATATTTGGCAGCTTACTATCGCTGTTATTATATGACATGTTTATTATCAATCAATACATGTCTAGGAGTACCGCATGGCATACACAGTACTATCCCGATGTAGTCATGCCGCCACTGTCCAACGAAGGAATGTTAACATTATCTCCTGCTGGATTATCAGGATGCGATAGCATTTGTTATTAAACTACAAATATTTTGTTATGTAACTCGATGTACAGTCTGACCACCCACACGTTGTTGTGAGTCATTACTAGATTGTCAAGTAAATAATTCAATGAATGTTTCCCCCTTTGTCGTTTAAAGACGAAAATCCTCTCGGTCATCTTCGCCTTATAAAAAAATACCTCTAGCCATCGACTGCTCTAATAGCGTCGGGGTCAGAAAAGAACAAGAGTTGGTCAAGAACACATGATAAGAAAAATGAAAAAAAGGTGAAGATCTAGCTAGGCACCCTTGGGATTGCTGAGTCTGTACTCACTAATACCCCCTCAAGGTACTTAAAATAATGGTTACGAATAATAATTTAATTAATAATGACATTATGACAATTGTTATTAAATCGTTATCAATACCCTAAACTGTCATACGGTTTTTTATTAAAAATAACAGCATCCCAAAGAGAAAACAAAACCTGTCTATGTAGTACAGTGAAATTATAATTTTAAAGTGTTGTATCAATTAAGTGCTTTTTTTTTTGTTTTTCGATTTTATGCATAAAGATGAGACGGTAACTGATTTTGTGAGTTTTTTTGTGCATGGCTTTGCGAGAAAAGTGGCAAAAAACGCATTATTGACGTTTTTCGATTGCATCGCTTCACTATTTATTTAATATCTCCGGCACCAGGGGTCGTGGAAAAATTTTAAAAAATGGAAAATGACCATGATGAAATAGACTATCGATCCATAAGGTAGGATTACTTAAAAAATTCATCCTAACCCCAAAAAACCATTTCTCGCACTTTTTTTAATTTTTTTGCTTAATTAGCGATATTTAAAAGAAAAATGGTTGAAATTTTTTTCAAAATTAGGGAAAACATGTATTTTTATGTCAGTAACTCATGATATAATTTTTTTTTAAAATTATTTTTCCACTCGCAATCGACATTTTTCGGCAAAAATTGAAGTGCCCGCCATTTTTGGTAAAAGTATGGTAAAAAAAATTCATCATCTCAAAATGTAGGGTTTGATATGTACTTTTGTTTAAGGTAACCCAAAAGTTTGTTGTCTAATAAAAAGTGCCCATTTTTAGGGATGAAATTTTATTTTTTTTTCAATTTTTATTTTTTTAGTTTTATTTTATGTATATTGCATTATTAATGCTTAATTTTTTTTTCAGAAAATGTTTTTTATTTACAGAAGGGGGACAAATTATTAGATTAAAGTGCATTTTTATGAAAAATGCACTTAATTGATACAACACTTTTCACCACCATTTTCGTCTTATTTCACTGTACTAATGTATCAACTGAATATGGCAGCATCCTACCTACAATAGTCACTTCTACCTTCCATAAACTTAACAGAATAGTAACCTTCCGAACTACTAACACCATTAAACAACTTCTTCACCCCCAAAACCCCAAGACCCTTAGAAAACTAAACTGGCGTGTATATATTGACATGTAATGATTGAGAAAAGCTATACATAGGCCAAACTGGGAGAGCGTTTAAGACTCAATTTAAAGAACACTTGCCAAAAAGAACAATTTCAGCTAACAAATCGAATTTTGCACGCCATCTAATAGACAAGAAGCATGGATACACGGACCTACAGAATAACCTAAAAGCAATCAAAATATGTTCTAAAGGTAGATTATATGAATGCAGTCGATGAGTAAAAGATTTATAAGGCGTTCAAAACAAGAGATGCAAATGGCGAACATCGACTATTGAACGGCCAACTAAATTTCGACTCAAATACCTTGTACGACACGGCGATAAGAATTCAAGAAGGCTGCGGTAAGAATAAGTTGTACGCGAGATAACAGATGGTCAGTTGACGTCCGGTAGCCAGAAGGTGTACACCAAATAGGACTTTTAATGTGATATGTGTGTTTTGTGGGTGTTTTTATGAATAATTTTAGTGTTTGACGACCTCGGTCGAGTAATTTAAATTAATATACCTGTGTCTGAAGATGGGATAAAAGTCCCGAAACGCGTCACGATTGCAAAAAAGAGGTCACTTGACGGAAACAAAGGTAAGAAACTTTATTCTGAAAATTACATTTTGTATCCGAAAGCATCATAAAGTATAGGACGGTGTTTCTGTGAGAAATGTTTAAGTTGGGTGTAATATTGGAAAATGGAATACAAATTTTGAAAAATGGAATACACCCCAAAAATGTTACCTAAAGTAACTAAAACTAAGGCCGAGACACTGACACCAGCGATTCGAGTGGGGACTTTTTAATATACTAACATCTACTAGGCCCTAGCGGACATCAAGAGAGGTTCAGAGCACCAGTGTGAGACTGTTTCAAACAAACTTACACTAATGGGTGAGATTCCTTGATTTACCAATACAATTTAACATTTCCTACAAAGCCCAAGAAACCTACTTTTGGCCATTACATTTAGAGGATCTGCTTGTATTAGCCTACATGGCATGATCGGGCTGGGTAGTACCATGATAATGTGTAGTTAACCACATAGCTAAAAAAGCATGTTTACTATGCACAAATTTAAATAATAGACTGTTAACGGGAAGGATTTTCAAGGGTTGAGCTATTCAAACAGCAACCCCTCCAACACACTGTGTCATTATAATAGCATTTCTGTTACAGTAGGTCACCTTGAAAGGTATGTACTTTTCAAACTGTCGCTCTGAAAATATTCCTACTGCCTATGAATTTATTCCCCTTGTTCTGAAAAAGTGAAAATCTGTCGGTCATCATCGCTTTTTTTTAAAAAATGCTAGAAAACAACATAAAATAAAAACAACTAGCCATCGAATACTCTAATAGCGTCAGGGTCAGATGAGAACAAGAGTTGGTTGATAGAGACCTGTTAGAGAAGGTGAATCAATAAACTTGTAATTTAAAAAACAAAAAAAAGATAAATAAAATTAACTTAAAAGGTTCTTGATGAATTTATTGTGTATGTTGTTATTTACAGTTGTACTTAGTTCCTCAAATTTGAGATAAGCAGTATTTCGGTTCAAAAAGGTACGTTCAGGCCTCAGGTAAACGTTGTAAAAATTAGTTTCCTTAAAAGAAAATTACATTGACGTGTGTATTCTTTTACAGGGAGCTTTTATCACAACAAGTGCAACAGTTAATAAAGATTTATATTTTTAACTTTCTTATTGAATTTAATATTTTGATTTTCAAAAAGTTCTCTGTACCAAGTCTCGAATACGTAGTATAAAGTTATTTATTGATTGTTTTCTTACACTTGACACAGTTATGTGTTGAATCAAAAAAGCGATGTCGATTTTTGCGAGTATATACGTTTTGAGGTCCCTGGAGTCCAACAATGTGGTTTTTTGGAATGATGTCCGTCTATCGTATGCAAAGTGCTCTACAGCTCAGACGTGTGGATAGATTTTAATGAAATGTGGCACATTTTCGCCATTAAAGATATATATATATATATATATATATATATATATATATATATATATATATATATATTTATAAAACAAATTTTGGGGGTAGATAATAAAAATAAAAAAACACAAAATTACAATTTTCTTAAAATGTGCTATAAGTTTAAAAGTTTGAGAGCTAGGTAGAAGTAAAAATTCATAAAATTTGTTAAGTTAGGTTTAAGTGAGATTAGGTTAGGCTAAGTAAATAACGTGTTAACTCATTTTGGAGGAATCCGGTCTTTAAACTTGCTCTGCCTATGTCATCATCACTTTAAAAAATTAAAAAATCATAATACGATTATTAAACAAAAGAATATATAAGTTTGTGAAAGTATGTGCTGTACACGTTTTAATAGCCATTAACAAGATAGTTCTTTTCTGAATAATAATAATTCAATGTTTATATTGTAATAATTAAATATAAAATTCTCTGCTGTTCAAACTTTATTGTTAAGGTATTAGAGCGAAGCGTGTAGGACTAATAGGTGTTTGAACTTCGTGTAGGACGTCCTACATTAGCATAGAATAGAGAAACGTTCCGACAACTCGGTACCAGGATTCTACGCTAGCCTCGAAGCGAAACAAAGAACACCATCCAAATTACAAGAGAAATTGAACCCGCAGCGTTGAGAGGGGTCGAACCCTCCCTCAGCTGTTTGATCGATATTGCACCCTGGATGGGTAGGTCCGGGCTGTCAGTTTTGAGTAAGGTAAGTGTGAACTTTATGTTAATCCCGAACTGCGGGACTCGTAAAAACCCGCCTGCTGACTTTTATAGTCCCTTTTCCATACAATTTTAGACTCATTTCCTTCGAGTCTATTTTAAAATGCAATGTGTTAGAAAATATTGTTGGCCCAAATGTTCAAACATAACTCGTATGGCTTTGACTGGTTATATAAGGGAGAGTTTAGGTTAAGTCGAATGTACAATCTAAGGGGCATAACTGTGTGGTGTTTAAACATGTTCACCAGATTTTGTCTTCTCGTTTTAGCATCAAATATGACAGACAAAAATTGCTTAGTAGTCTACAGATTACACTATTTCTGCCTAGGATATCCTCCCCTAGCCAGATTTCCCCGGATATCCTGAGTTCCTATTGTGTACACTCACTAGGGATATATATTATTTACATCACTTTCATTTAGAATTTCAACTTTCACTAAGATGTCTAATGAATGTATAACTTATTACAGTTTCCATATTTTACTGAAACATATACAAAAATTATGTATAAATTCAGTGTGTTCATTAGGCCACAGTTCAAAACATCTGGTCGAATACCATACGTGATTTATTTGGTTGAAATTCAATTGTC
The DNA here is from genome assembly GCA_963513935.1 of Aphrophora alni. Taxonomy (NCBI): domain Eukaryota; kingdom Metazoa; phylum Arthropoda; class Insecta; order Hemiptera; family Aphrophoridae; genus Aphrophora; species Aphrophora alni. The sequence continues at coordinate 141,880,765 of OY740767.1, read as the reverse complement.
GTGCAACCAGTACCAATAATAATAAAATTGTCAATGCACTCATGTATAGGTAAATATATTAAAATGGAAGCTATCGGAATGGCTCAATAAGCCTCTAACCGGCTTTGAAATGCATGCAGACCCAGCATGGAGTGCAGACAACGTAACTTTTATTGATGCGTGATTGTGGCTATGTGATCAACTTTTTATTGTCTATTCTCGAGAAGGTCATAAAAGACTATTGCATTGCCAGACGAAAGTTGTTATCGATTGTGCTGACATCTATAAAACCGATGGGAACTACCGGGTACGTGGATAAGGAAACTGCTCACTATTTTATAGTGGTGGTCTTTGATATTTGTATGACGATCAGTGTTGGGAAAGGAAAGAAATTTATAATTATTGTAGATATAGTGGTTTATATCGTAATTAAGAAAATATAATTACAAAATAACAACAATAATTAGAAAAATACACCACAAGGTTTACACTTTATGACGATTTTGATGAATCTTCATAAAAAGAAATTCTAATCTAATTATGAGGATGACACTTAGTCGTTGAAATGTCGACTTGTGAAAATTATAATTCATTATTAATAAATATTTTGGAGGGTAATAAAAGTTTAAAGATGTTTAAGGGCAAAAATGGTACTACATGAAACTGTCTACATTAAAACCCCCAAAAGAACACTTTAAAGTAATTATTGTACAAGCGAAGGCCAACCGATCCAATATTTGACCAAGGTATTTTTGCATTTGTCGGAGCGAGAGCCAGCGGTGGGAAGGGGTAGGCCTTGCTTCACGAGATACAGAAAAGCCATCAGTCATAAGAGGGGAGGCAAATAATTCCCAGAATAGTCGCATTTCCTGTCTAAATAGAAAAAAATAGAAACCCAATCGGGGACAATATAAATTATTGTTAGGATATTGTTACATTTTAGAATTATTATTATATATATATAATAACCTAACCTGTTTGTGGTGATTCTTGCAACTAGTAATCTAATCATACATTAATGTTATATTCACCGATTTTAACAATTTAACCTGTTTGTGGTGACTTTTGTAACCACTAATCTAATTCACATATTTGACACGTAGGCCTATCATTAAAAAGGTCGTGGCTCTCACTCCGTTTTCCACAGTAATACATAAAAATCGGCAAAATCTATAAAATGCTTTAAGCACGACAGCAGCCACAAAAATGAAGATAGAAAGCGGAAATTCAGTATAGAGGAATATACTGTGTTCCTATAAACTTATTGGAATTCAAAAAAAAAATCGAATTTAAAATGTCAAAACGTCTTCCATTTATAAAAGTTTTTCTTCTTACCTCTTGTGTTTTTACTTATAACACACTAAATTATATAACAATTTGTAGATTCTGAATGTAATGGTACCACCCCCATTTTTCTAAGATGACAACAAATAGCAAAGTTATTGTCAAAAATGTAATCCGGGGGTGCCGCGTAAGAGAGTGGAGACTCCGTTATATAAGTATAGCTTCGAGGCCCCAAGAGTCAAGACTCTGACATGAGCGAAGCGAGTGGATTTTTAGTATACACACATGTACGAGCCAACGTTACGAATATATGCATGATTTCTAAGTTCAGAAAACCTGTGTAACAACTGTTTTAAAACAAACTTAGTCTAATAGATAAGACCCCTTATAGGAACCAACATGGACCAAGACACCATCTTATTTAGAAGATGTGCTTCTATTATTGTATGATGAGGCTGAGTAAGTACCATGATAGCTCTCATCAGCTTAATTGTCGAGATGGTTGACTGAGGAAGATTGTGTAATGTTTTTGCACTCTATATGAAAATGTAGGGCGATTCCTTACATCCTACGTGAATGAATCGTTACTTAGGACAGATGCCCTAAAACAAAGGGAAAATACTAAAAGTTATGATTTTACTTTCATAAAACTTCTCAGAAAGGAATCCTGATGAACTTTTTTTATACTCTACCTTAAAATATATCTTACATGAAAAATATGTTTTAAGTTAAAAAGAGGAATAAAAACGTAAAGGAAACATCGTGCGTCGTATTGGGTATTGATTTTCTGTCACATTACATGATTATATGCCTATCCTGGAAAGCAGTTCTTCGACATATTCCACGAAATTCATTCAACACTCAAGGTTTATCTTGTCTCTCAATAAAAAGGTTTTGAACAAAACTTAATATTTTCGTATTTCGTTAGAAACGTTTGATGTATAATCTATGTAGAGCTTCTTTCTATGCGATATATCTGACTCTAAAAACAGAATATCTTTCCAGGAATCAAACAAGGTTGAATTTTCTAAATAGAAATCCCCCCACCCGTCGAGGCAAAATAAATCAACCACGTACGAAAGTGTTCTCTCCCTATTACATTTTTCAACCCTCAGAGGCTCACTTTAGTGAGTAAGGGCAATCCCGAGGTCCTAGTTGGATCTACAACTTTTTCATATAGTTTTGAATTTCATCCCTATTTTTCTTCTTTTCATCCGGTCTCTCTTGACCAACTCTTGTTTTTTCCCGACACTGACGCTATTAAGTATTCAAGGGCTAGTGGTCTTTATTTTATCTTTTCTTCTTTTTTTTCTATTTTTTATAAGGCCACGATGACCTATGAGTTTTATTCCTTTAAATAACATTAAAAAACCTTTATCAACAATTTTTTATAGTCGATTTGGGATCAAATGAAGAATGTAACGATCCCGAAATTCCAAAGTTATAAGATTATATACGCATAACATGAAAATGACTCAATTAAACATATTCACTTTCATCAACCAAAGACCAGGATGATTTTCAATTGTAAAAGAAGGCCTGTTGAACAACTGAGAGAAGCAATTATTCAAAACGTAGCTGAGATTAATGTTAACACATTAAGAAATGCCGAGCATAGCACAGAGGAAAGACTACAGAGGAAGAGAATGGCGGTCATTTATAACACCAGGCTGACCGGCCACCGAAATCAGAGTTGAGCGAAGCGGAGTTGAGCGGCGTCACAAGGGTCAACTACACTCCGCTTTGATCGACCGAGGTTCGGTTTTGAAGCTACCCTCCGTTTCCCCCACCACACCTACTAACCTCTGCCACTCAGCTGATTAGCTTTACGGAATATGAGAAGGATACCGATGCAAGGCAAGTTGCTCACTGAGCTGGGGTCCACTACGCAATCGGTTGCCGACCCTCTCAGACTCCGCTCAACTCCGCTTTCGGTGGTCGGTCAGCCTACAAGTTTAGTAAGAATTAGGGTTAATTTTAAGTTTTTTGTTATTAAATCCCGTTTAATTCCAAAGGAGTTTTATTGTGTTCTATGTTAAAAAAACAAATAAACTATAGTCAATTAAAATATCCGGTATATTTTTAATGAGGTTAATTTCCTGATGGTAAACCCAAATATCATTTGCTATGTGGTGGCGGGAGTGTCCTTTATTTCGACGCCAACGATTGAGCAACCATGGTCCTGACACTCGTTTAGTCAGTTTCAGACTGATTTGAAACGAAATAATACCAAATTTACAAATTAAAAATATGCACATCCTCCTTAAAATTTGCGTGCTACCGTACCTAAAAAACACGCTCCTCTCGTATGAAGAAGATATACAGTGTTTATGTTAGAAGGTGTTATTAAACATTTTAGTATTGTTGGTGTGATATTAACAGAGCCAATAAAAAGGAGTCATGTTGTTTAATAGCAGCCAACGTTCTTGATTAACGACCGTCTCGTTATTAATTCCGCAGGAGACTATAGTTCCTTGGTGGGATCCAGTTGAAATCTCTTTGCTCGTCTTAAGTTTGTAGCAAATTATCTTTTTTTAACATTATGGACTGGAAGTAGTGGTTAACTTTAGAAAGCTTTGTAATCCCAAGGGAACCTGGATCTACACCTTTCTTTCATTTAGTATTGGTATAAATCCCTCTCTTTCATATTTCCTATCAGGTCTCTCTTGATGGAGAGCTTGATGGGTTCATTTTACAAACTTAATATATAAGTAAAGGACTGTTAATTTTGTAAAGATTCGAGATGTCAGTTTACATAATTTTTGAATTTACAATTTGAGCGCGAATGATATTTGGTTTTGTTTCGGGGTTAATAAAGTTTGTGCATTTTGTTTATTTTGGCTTCCTGAACAAGTAATTACTGCCCTTTCCTTTTGTACTACCTGAGGACATGATTATTGTGATGGGAAATAGACGCTTAACCCTAGATAGCTCAAATGTTAGAAAGAATACGAGTTAGTCAAGTGAGACCTGCTATAAAAAAATAAAAAGAGGGATCTAGCTTAAGACTACATGACAAAAAGTGTAGATCCAGCTAGGTCTCTCAGGAAGCCCGTACCCACTCTGAGGTGGAAAGGAAAGCAAAGACGATGATTAGAACACACAAAAGTTTTTTTTTAGACATCCAACTTTCAGTCAACTTTTGGAATAATTTAGACATCCAACTTTCAGTCAACTTTTGGAATAATTTTTAAGTGCTGGATGACCAAGAACGACTCTTGTGTATTCTATTAGTTTACCAAGAAATGATACAATTTCAGCATTTGTTACTTTTTTTAGCATTATTGAAGCATTTTATCAGTCGCCATTTTGAAATGGTTAAGAATTTCTAATACATTTCAGAGCAATGGATTTTATCTTATTTATTAATACTATTAGAATTTAAAAAAATATTGTTTTTAGACTAATTTTGGATGTGGTAAACAATTACCAAGAAATAATGTTTTCAGTTTTTGTCGATAACTCGATTACCCTTTGACCTACAAAAACGCCAAAGAATCATTTCATCAGTCGTTAAAAAAGAAAAATATATTGTCTCCTGTACATTTTTTGTAAAGTTAACGGTTTTAAAGATATTCCAATGTAAAAATTTGTAACTGCCCCCTTTTGAAATTATAATTTCAATTTGATAATTCTTTTTCTTGTTTCTAACACTACAAATATCAGTAATCACTCCAAATTTGTAGTTTGTAACTTTTACTTGGTTTCTTAAACACAAAATATTTAGTAAAAAACACATACAGACAGATAGATGGAAAACTAAGCACTTTAGGACATACTTTTATAGGAACATTTTTCTTTGTTTTTGCATGTTTATCATGTAAGAAAGGTTTTTCTACCATAATTTTGAATCACCCTGTATATAGTAATTTTTCACAAAAACCTTTTTTATGTAAACCTTTGAAATGCACCTTAGTGTCTCGAAATGGTTTATACGAAAATGTACAAAAAAATATAGAGTCTCACAAAAAACCTTAACCCGCTATACTGGATCAGATTTTACATATCCAAATAAATGAAAAATATTCAGTAACTTTTTCGAATATCCTTAGTTTAGTCGCAATCCGCCATTTTGTTTTTTTTTACAAAACAAACTGTAACTCCAGATATAGATAAAATAATATTGAGTTAAAATTTGGTGTAAGCATTTTGTATGTTACGTTTTATAAGTGTACGAAATACAAACACTTTAATTTTATAATTTAAAAAAATGGCGGCCTTTTAAATCTTATAATTTCAAATATCTCCAATTTTTAAGAACATTTTAAAACGGGTGCCATTTTGAAAATTATAAAAATAACGTTTTTGTGTTTGGTACACGACTTGTAAATCGTATCATACAAAATGCTGATACCGAATTTGAACTCAATATTTCATCTATATTTGAAAAATTATTATTATTTTCCATAGTATGTTTGAGAAAGTAAAAAGAAATAGAAATAATTTTCCTCTAAGGTGCTTAGGTGCTCTTCTCTTGGCAAGACGTAACTGAGCGTAAAGTTCTAAGTGCTTCTCAAGGATAGCCTCTCGTAATTTCATTATCTTTTCCGAGAAGATGTACTTCACCCTCTTCCTTGTATCTTCTTAAAATGTAATTTTATTTTACTTCATTAAATAAATATATTCAAGTTGCAAGTTGATCGTTGAAAACACTTCTAAAACAAGTTGATGGACTCATCATAGTACTTACCCAGCACCAATATATTGATTGTCACACGGATATGCTGTAACACTCTACAAACAGTTATGTTACCTTTATGTGTCAAAAAAGTACCCTCGAGTTAAATTTTTTATACGTAATAAAAACAAAATGGCGGAATAACAAATAGAACATTATCATCTGAATGGAAATATCTTCTCCCAAAACTGTGCATTGTCATCTGTTTAATCTCGATCAGCTGTTGTTTTGTTAACACACAACAATGAATCAATTTGGTAGTTGTGTTCAATCAGTTTATATGTGATATCTAATCTCAAAATAATGAATTTTTCAACTGAACAAAAAGTGAAATGTTGTTCTTGCGCTACTGCTTTTGAAAATGAATATGAAGCGATAAGGTGTTTTCAAAGAACCTACCCAAATGTTGTTCCTCCACCAAGAAACTCAATTCATAAATGGAAAACTATGCTACTAGAAATTAAATCAGTTACAAAGAAATACCCTAGATTTTTTAACACAGAAAATGTAGCGCTTACTTGTGCTAATGTGGCAAAAGCAGTTTCAAATTGAAATGTTCCCAACCGTTGGATAGGTCGTGGCAGCAACTTCATGGACTGCCCTCCAAGATCCCCAAACTTGAATATTTGCGATTTTTCCCAATGGGGCTTTTTGAAAGAAAAGTTTCTTCTCTTTCTATGACAACAGGTGATCAATTAATTGAAGATGAATTACTGTTGATACCTTGGCAATTTTTCGAAAGCCCGTTTGACTAGTTTTGTTTCGTTGCTATCAGTGCATAGTTAAACGTCGATTCTAATAAAGGCCAAATTTGGATAATTAATAATTTACTTTTCTTAATTAAGTTTAATATATTTTCACGTTATATGAAACTCAACAAAGGTAATTAAATAAAATAATTTTGGTGAAAACGCACCATTATTTTATTTATCTACAATTTTGTTTTGATGAAGAATAAAAAAAAAGAAACTCGACGGTACTTTACTTGCATATCTACGTAACACAACTGTAAAGTGTCAAGTTTGTAGTGTGTGCTACAAAGAATGTCAATACCTACAATAGTTTTTAAAATTACCTACTTTATAATATCCCACGACCGATAGTATTATTTTTTTACCGATAACACAGAATCATTTTAGGATAGATTGGTCGAGCAATACGTTTCATTTAGGCCCTGTAAAGTAATCTTCTGTTTAAAAAAATTTCAAATCTATAGAAGAAAGCCTAACACTAATAATAAAGCGCCTCATTAGTTACACTTGTCCAATGTCGGTATAGAATAAAGTTAATATTCGTATCATAAAAACCTAACTTCTCTCAAGGTCAACCTAAATCAAATAAACTGCGTCCCAAAAGTGTTAAGTGTCAGAGCTCTGACCTTCAAATTATTTTGCATCTGTAGATATCTTGATAAAAACTTGTAGGTTGTTGGCCTTGAAATGAAAATCACTATATTGCAGAACATATCCTAAAATCTTCAACTTGGTGTAATTAACAATATAAATTGATTGCGAGAATAATAACTAATAAACTGTGCAGAATCTAACTCACCTATCCTTAAAAACAAAAACAATAAAAAATCCAAAAATATACGTTACTGAAAAGTCTATTGTAAAAAGACATTACGGTTCTATGAATATGAACGCCGTCTTTAAAAAACAATTACCCTCAGAAAAACCTTCATAGTGAGAGCGGATTTGGCAATCCCGAGGGACCATAACGATATCTACACATTTTTTCATGTAGTCTTGGGTTAGATCTCTTTCTAACTTTTTCCAGCCATGATCAAACTCTTGTTCTTCCCAACCCTGACACTATTAGAGTATTCCAGTCCTAGTGGTCTACATTAAAAGCCTCACCCCCCTCTTTTTTATGAGGTGATGATGACCGAATGGTTTTGCTTTAAAAAAAAATAGAATTTATCACCATTTCAGGACGGTATATTTTCAGCTGATTTTATTGGAATTAATATGTTTTATTTTCTAAAATCTCAAACCGCGAACAATATTTTTATGAAACCTGTATATATATATATACCTAATAGTAAAAGTTAACTGCGATGAAATCAAGTAAGGCGTGTACAGGCCAGGAAATAGATTATTAAATATTACGACTAAAGTGTGCCACTTTATGTGTTCAGATAATAATTGTGTGTAATTTGTGTTCGTGGCAATGAGCAAACATGAGGATGTCTGTTGAAGATGAAACGGTCGTGGCGACATTGAGAGAAAACAATTTTTTAAGGATTTTTATAAACAGACAATATATATATATATATATATATATATATATATATATATATATAAACAATCCAGAGGTTTAAAACAAAGTAGACTAAATACAAAAAAGAAGAAAAGAACATAAATACTCCTAGCCCTTAATATCGTCGGAGTCTGAAAAGAACAAGAGTTGTTCAAAAGAGACCTGATAGGAATGGTGAAAGAGAGGGATCTGACCCAATACTGTAAGTAAGTTTGAAACCCCAGGGTCAGTTGGAGACATCAAGAGGCTAGGAAGACTTTCAATCGTATGAGAAAGGTCTGTTAAAGAAGTGAAAGAAGCGATGATGCAATACGTAGCTAAAATAAAATAAATGTCAACACGTTAAGAGAATAGAGGAAAAACTACTACTTCTCCAGGAAGAAAATGGCGGGCAAATGAATTATAGTTAATTAATTTTTGAATTACAATGTTTTTTTAATATACCGGTTACATAAAAATATCGCTTTTCTTGTTGTTTCAAAGGCAAAAAAAAACTTTCGACCATCATCACCTTATAAAAAATGGGGGGGAGAGCATAAAATAAAGACCACTACTTCTGGAATACTATAATAGTATCAGGGTTGATAAGAACAAGAGTTTTGTCAAGAGAGATCTAACCCAAGACTACAAGAAAAATGATGTAGCACCCGTTATCGTCATCATTATGAGTGTGTTGCTGATTGTAAATAAAACGCTTAAAATTAAATATGAAACAATTTTGAACCTAAATTTCGACGGTTTAACTTCATTAAATAGATTTGATTTTTTTTTTTTCAAAAAAGTAATTTAGTAAAAACTATATACATGCACATATTTTTTATTTTTATTTATTATTAACTGGGCTGTGATAGCCTCCATCAGAGGCCTCACCGGCGTCGACCTAAAGGTCTTTTGCCGCTACATGCACATAAATCCTAAATGTAAAATTCTACCATTATTATTTTTTTTTTACACTTAACAATACGATAGGATATAAATGAGGTATTATGAATGTGCACAGATTTTGATTTCTGGAAAACATCTCGTTTACGTAGTTTAAATTCCATAATACACAAATATATAACATAAGGCGGGCTTATGCACTTCATTTCGGCACAGATAGATTCTGTTGTTGTAAACGGAAATCATCTTTCCAAGTAATGTACTGCAAGTAATAAACCACCACATTAGCCCATTAGGCGATGTGTTGGCCAATTCACATTGTTGGCTTCGTAGCAGTAGTCTTACAAGTAAACGGAAACCACCCTTCCAAGTAATGTACTGCAAGTAATAAACCACCACATTAGCCCATTAGGCGATGTGTTGGCCAATTCACATTGTTGGCTTCGTAGCAGTAGTCTTGCAAGTAAACGGAAACCACCCTTCCAAGTAATGTACTGCAAGTAATAAACCACCACATTAGCCCATTAGGCGATGTGTTGGCCAATTCACATTGTTGGCTTCGTAGCAGTAGTCTTACAAGTAAACGGAAACCACCCTTCCAAGTAATGTACTGCAAGTAATAAACCACCACATTAGCCCATTAGGCGATGTGTTGGCCAATTCATATTGTTGGTTTCGTAGCAGTAGTCTTGCAAGTAAACGGAAACCATCATTCCAAGTATTGTACTGCATGTAATAAACCACCACATTAGCCCATTAGGCGATGTGTTGGCCAATTCACATTGTTGCTTTCGTAGCAGTAGTCTTGCAAATAAACGGAAACCATCCTTCCAAGTAATGTACTGCATGTAATAAACCACCACATTAGCCCATTAGGCGATGTGTTGGCCAATTCACATTGTTGGTTTCGTAGCAGCAGTCTTGCAAATAAACGGAAACCATCCTTCCAAGTAATGTATTGCATGTAATAAACCACCACATTAGCCCATTAGGCGATGTGTTGGCCAATTCACATTGTTGGCTTTTTAGCAGTAGTCTTGCAAGTAAACGGAAACCACCCTTCCAAGTAATGTACTGCATGTAATAAACCACCACATTAGCCCATTAGGCGATGTGTTGGCCAATTCACATTGTTGGTTTCGTAGCAGTAGTCTTGCAAGTAAACGGAAACCATCATTCCAAGTAATGTACTGCATGTAATAAACCACCACATTAGCCCATTAGGCGATGTGTTGGCCAATTCACATTGTTGGTTTCGTAGCAGTAGTCTTGCAAGTAAACGGAAACCACCCTTCCAAGTAATGTACTGCAAGTAATAAACCACCACATTAGCCCATTAGGCGATGTGTTGGCCAATTCACATTGTTGGCTTCGTAGCAGTAGTCTTGCAAGTAAACGGAAACCACCCTTCCAAGTAATGTACTGCAAGTAATAAACCACCACATTAGCCCATTAGGCGATGTGTTGGCCAATTCACATTGTTGGCTTCGTAGCAGTAGTCTTACAAGTAAACGGAAACCACCCTTCCAAGTAATGTACTGCAAGTAATAAACCACCACATTAGCCCATTAGGCGATGTGTTGGCCAATTCACATCGTTGGCTTCGTAGCAGTAGTCTTACAAGTAAACGGAAACCACCCTTCCAAGTAATGTACTGCAAGTAATAAACCACCACATTAGCCCATTAGGCGATGTGTTGGCCAATTCACATTGTTGGCTTCGTAGCAGTAGTCTTGCAAGTAAACGGAAACCACCCTTCCAAGTAATGTACTGCAAGTAATAAACCACCACATTAGCCCATTAGGCGATGTGTTGGCCAATTCACATTGTTGGCTTCGTAGCAGTAGTCTTACAAGTAAACGGAAACCACCCTTCCAAGTAATGTACTGCAAGTAATAAACCACCACATTAGCCCATTAGGCGATGTGTTGGCCAATTCATATTGTTGGTTTCGTAGCAGTAGTCTTGCAAGTAAACGGAAACCATCATTCCAAGTATTGTACTGCATGTAATAAACCACCACATTAGCCCATTAGGCGATGTGTTGGCCAATTCACATTGTTGCTTTCGTAGCAGTAGTCTTGCAAATAAACGGAAACCATCCTTCCAAGTAATGTACTGCATGTAATAAACCACCACATTAGCCCATTAGGCGATGTGTTGGCCAATTCACATTGTTGGTTTCGTAGCAGCAGTCTTGCAAATAAACGGAAACCATCCTTCCAAGTAATGTATTGCATGTAATAAACCACCACATTAGCCCATTAGGCGATGTGTTGGCCAACTCACATTGTTGGCTTCGTAGCAGTAGTCTTGCAAGTGATGCTAATGTTAAAGTGTGTTCAAAGCTATACACTTTATGAATAGTGGTGTTTAAATAAAAAATATTATTTTCTTCTTCTAGCTAGTGTTACGGCAGAAGCAGAGATTGTTGTCCAATCAAAACTATAAGGTAAAGTTCTTAACAGTCAAACTAGGGAAATTGTTTCAAATTTATATCAATTCATCTCATGTATTATTCAGAGATGGGGATGGTCTTATTGGAAAGCATAAGGTCTGAGGATCGTAGTATATATAGAACGTACCCTGTGACCTAACCCACGGTCACTTTTGAGGTGTTTTAAAATGGTTCGATGTATTGGGCTGAATCAGCTGTTTAAAGTACGCATATTGGTTGCTATGGTAACTTTCGAAATCATAAAATCCAGTTTACAACGCTTTCCACGTTGGTCAGCTATCTTTCTGTGCTAAAGAACTCATCCGCGCCCACTCAACCTACAGAGATGGAGATGGTCCTATTGGAAAGCTTAAGGTCTGAGGATCGAAAGTGTCTATATTGTTACATAGAAGATGACCACGTGACCTAACCCACAGTCACAAAGGCACTTTTAACGGGTTTTAAATGGTTTTTAGCGACAAACCTATTAATGTTTATTTCGGAAATCTCTTATACCGATTTTTATGCAGTTTGTTTTGAATGAAAAACATTTTGCCACTATTTGAAAAATAAAAATGAAATGTTAATTTTATTTCATTTTTATATTTAAAAAACTTTTATTTTAAAACACATTCTATCATCAGTCACTTGAATACATTACATGTATTGGGCTTAATCAGCTGTTTTAAGTATCCATTCTTATATTGGATTGCTATGGTAACTTTTCAAATCATAAAATCAAGTTTAAAACTCCTTCCAAATGGTCCATGCTAGACCTAACCTATATATGTGCGCTAAAAACTCCTCCGTGCCCATTCAACCTACAAAGTTGGGGATGGTATCATTGGAAAGTTTAGAGTCTGAGGATCAATAGTTTATATATTGTTACATAGAAACATGGCCTTGTAACCTAACTCACGATCACAAGGGCACTTTTGCAGGGTTTTTGAAATGATTTTTGGCGACAATCACATAAAAACAATTTTAAAACGAAAGTTAAAAATTAGGCAAAACTCGGAAGATGGTCTTACCGTAGGATAATTTTTCCCCAAACGCTTCTGAAACAGCCGAGTACGGGAAGCTCTTTTACCTCGTGAAATGAGGAAGTAACAAACAAAACTGTCTTAATCCCGTTATCTAAGAGGAATATAGGCAATGTTGTAAAGACGGCGGGTAGAGTGTGCCGCACCACAGCTACGTTGGGCTTGGTGTACGACAAAAAATGTCGTTTATCACGTTCTGGAGTTATTATTATTTTGATACAATTCAATGGACAGGAAGACGGACTCTAGACTTGTTCGCAAATCGTTACTTGGAGATAAAGAAAGAAATGAGAATTAAATAAAATATATGCCAAGGTAATCCACATCGTCCTTACTTGCTGAACTACAAAGAACGACTTTAATGATGACCATCAAACGTACATAAAACAACTACAATCATGTAGAAAGAAACTAGACTATTATGTTTATTGGTTTTAACTACACAGTATAGGGATAAAAACCCACAGTAATTTGTTGTTTTCAAAAATTTACATGCTTATGAATGAACAAAACACAAATTATATAAAATTTTCTTTCAAAAAAGTCTTCATTATCATCATATACGGCTGTAACTGAAAGAGCAAACTTTTGTTGGGATTAGCTGCTTAAGGACTGTAATTAATGTTGTTTGGATGGACAACATTCGTTATTGAACCTCCCAGTTTGGCATGCCGCACCCCGCTGTTATATCGCGGGTTTGTCTCACCTGACCAGTCATTTTCATAGTTTTAGAGATACCGTCCATCCGTCGCCGTTGGCGTCTTTACGTGGGACTATAGTGTGCTCATATAGAAACCTATTGAAATTTAGGAAAATCGAATTAAAAATGACAAAATGGTTGCTTTTGTTCTTTGTTCATAACTCGTATGTTAATCAACGTATAACACAATAAATCAGATAATTTTTTTCCCGCTTGTAATGGCACCAACAAAAATGATAAATGGCGAAGTTATTAGCAGAAATGTAATTTTGAACCCTGATATCGCAAGACAATACGAGATCCGGCATGTTCGCGTCACCGACACGAGCGTAACGAGTGGAGGCTCCTATATATATGTACAGTGTCGAGGCCCGCCAGGACGAAAACGATAACATGAGCGAGGTGAGTAGTGTTCTTTCAATTTATACTATCTCCGAGACCCGTTAAAACTTAGGTTAAGAAAACCTGTATAATAACCTAAACACTTCCTACTAGGCTTAAGAAATTAAATTTTGAACATTACATTCATAGAATCCGCTTGTATTATTGTAAGTTGGGGCTGGATAAGTACCGTGATGGTCCCATCAACATTTAAAAAATTATTTTGACAACGTCGTTTGTTAACAAAAACACATGAAAATTTGACACCATCACCGGTTTTTATAGAATATCAGCTTGATTTTAAATGCGCGTAACATACCACAGTAATATTCATAGAACAAGAAGTAAATAAAAACATTTAACTCCAACTATGATACGCTTCGGTGGCCGGTGACCCATGTTGGAATCGTAAACAACCAGACTACTGTTCATATTTTACTCTAATACAAACGAGTTACAATAAAGTTGTATCAAGTATTACAGGAAATTTAAGGGAAAGCAGCTGTGTACTGTTTATGTATGAAAGAAAACAACAAAATAAAAACGTGCCTGGAAGCTCTTTATTTTTTGGTCAGATAAATACATCCCGTGGAAATGTTTAAAAACATTTAAAATTCATTTTGTTAATTTTAATTTTTCTTTGTAGGAATGGTTTCGGCGTGCGAGCTTTATTATCAGTCGGAACGCCCGCATTTTTTCCTTTAAATCGTGTAGATATTTCAAAAGGAAACTAAAAGTAAAACAAGTTAATTGGCACCATCGTGGTACTTACCCAGCCCCATCATACAATTTAATACAATCAGATCCTCTAAATGAAATGCCCCAAAATTGGTCACTTGGGCCTTCTAGGAAACGTAAAATTGTATTGGTAGATCAAGGGGTTCCTGACATCGTAATTGTGTATATTACTACGTCGGCTAGGCCCTGGTCAGCCTCAAAGCTATACATATTTAAAGAAGCTTACACTCGCTACGCTCCAATCTGATGAATCTCGTAACCGTACGAATTTTCTAGCGAGATCAGGGTTCGAAATAATAACAAATAGACAAACAAGTTGCCAATCAGTTGACTTAAAGCAAGACGCCACATCGCACGTTTAATAACAATAGTAAACAATATAATATTAATAAATTGGAAAGGAGTTAAACTCACGTGGCTGTTACATACACTTCCGTTACTAGAGACTTTCTAATACAGACATAGCTTTTGTTCTCTTTTCTTCTCATACTCATGGAAAACACCAAGAAACGTCCAATGAAGGGACATCGTTTTTGGACTACTGTATAAAGAGCGTATTTTTACTTACCCAGTATAGGGTCATTTTGGTAACCACACCTTTTACCTCTACAGGCCGCCCGTCAGTCATCAGTACGTAAGCACTATAGCGGCCACAAAATTAAAGACAGGAACATGAAATTTGATAAAGAGGACTATAGTGTGCTCATATAAAAACCCTATTGAAATTCAGATAAATCGAATTGACAATGTCAAAGTTGCGGCCATTTCTTAAAATTTGTTGTTCATATGTTGTGTGCTATTCGATTTAACACATTAAATTGAATAACATTTACAGTTTTCAATTCTGTACGATTACAAATAGCAAAGTTATCGTGACAAATGTAATATCTAAGTCTGTAGTCTCAAGAAAATATAATGTTCGTATAATTACGAAGGACGTGTCACCGACACGAGCGTAGTGAGAGAAAGCTGCTTTAATATTTACAGCTTCGAGGCTCACTAAGGCCGAATCACTGAGACGAGCGAAGCGAGTGGAGATTTTGTGCCACGAAAGTAATGATACAAACAATTACGAGGTTCAGAAAACATAAAATTGCGCTGAACTTAAAAAAAGATTGATTTAAAAATGGGTGATCGATTTTTTTTCTTAACGTGTAAAGTCGAAAAACTTATTTGGTCAACATTGACTTTAAAAAATGGAAAAAAGAAAATCTCATCTAGCCCTCGAGTACTCAGGGTCGGAAGAGAACAAGAGTTGGTCAAGCGATACCTGAGAGGGATATAACCTACGACTTCATCAATAAAGGTGTGTATCCAGGTAGTTCCCTCGGGATTGTCATGCCTGTACTCTGATAGTCGTCGATTATTCGTCTAACACCTAACCTTCTTCCTCATATATATATATATATATATATATATATATATATATGAATATATTTATGAAGTGTCTAAGTCCAATTGTAAATTAGATAGTACAAAGAAAGAAGGTATTCCTATTGTCGTTAATTCACGTAAGACAAAATTTGGCATGCACGGAACTAACTTTTGAACATCAGTAAAAGATGATTATTAGTTCAGCGAATTTCAAATCCATTTGCGACGTAGTTGCATTTCTGTGTTGTCTGTGTTTTTCTTGCCTTTAGGGTTTTCTCCCAAAAATAGTGGTTTAACTCCATTAGTGTCACCGAAGTGGGTTAGTTAAAAACCGCACACACGAATTTGTCGTATTAATAAAATTTAATTATGTAAATAGATCAAAGCAAGGCTTACCTCCACGTAATACGTTCGATCGCCATTTGCACCTTAATTAATATATTATTTTGTATTAGTGCTTATCAAAGCTGGCTAGTGTCGAGACAATAGCTGAGAGTAACCATTTGGTCGAAAGATTCAATCTCTGGGTGACACGTTTAATCTTAGTATTAACACGATTCCAAATTAAGTTAACCCTCTGATATAAATAATCCTCCTTATAATTAAGTACTCCTTAACGACCCCCCCCCCCCCCCATGTACGTTCCACACGATATATTTGTACGAAACTGTGTTTTCGGCGGTGGCTGTCATGTATAAAACAAGTATAGTGCGTGAATCAATATGGTACAGGAAATGAGGGTGGCTGTGTGCCGTCTGATTCCATGATTTGAGAAATTGATATGTCAGTCGCTCCCCAATCTTTTTCAGTTCACTTCGTTCTTAGTGTATTAGGGGTTTTCCACGGCCTCCACAGTTTGAAAAAGCCTACCTACAACGTGCAGTTGAAGTGGTCAGATTGGTTAAGTTTCAAATAAATGGTACGAATTACATTATTGGTTAAAATTTGTCACTCACCCATCTTGAAATAAAAACAAACAAAAACTAATCTCATACTTAATGTAAAAAATGAAAATGAACATGACTTTGTTCCTACCATAAACATGTCTTCGGGTTAATTCATAATGGATTGAGATTGAACTTTCAATGTAGGCGGACAAGGTTATTTTTTTCCAGAATTTCTAAACTGTAATATTAAAAAACTTGCTATTATACAATTGGTGTTTTGTTAACTAATCTTGACATTTTACAAAACCCTAAACAAGTCGATTTTTTGGTTTTTCCTGATAACATACGAAGCGCCATTTTTAAAGAGTTAACGACCAATACGTTTTTTAGAAGCTACACTTATAAATAAATATTGAGCTTGACTTGTGAGATAATATTAGATAAGTTAGAATAAAACAAAATTACGTATACTTAATCAAACGCGTTTCAAAGACAAAGGCGCCATCCTCAGTGATACATGAGCTACAATAACTAAACTATAACTAACTATAAGAAGTGTTTAAATTAAAATATATTTAAATATAACCTGTTAGATTTCGAACAACGCGTAACATAGTTTGTTCCTATGACAGGTACCTCGAAATTTTGAAGTATGAAAAAAATTAAAATGTGGTCGAATATGCCCACATACCAAATGTATTTAAAATCATATGCTTTTGAACTATACAGCACAAAACCACTTTTTTGGACTCAGGAAATCTCAATACGATTATATCAGCAGAAAACACAATATCCATTTTTTTGACTTGTCATAAATTTCTCTGGACTACGTAGGTATTTATTAGAAACTAAAAATCAGCGATACAAATTCGCTTTCGTTCCTAATGTCTTCTCGAGTAGCTAACTTTGTGAAATAAACATATTTTTGTGTTATGAATTATAATAAAAACCCTGCATTCTATTCATTTTTAATGTAGTCCATATAAGATAAGAAACAATGAAAGCGCCCATTCGCGCCGCCACTGTTCTTGGCTAGAACTGTCGCTGTTATTGTTTACAATCCGACAGGAAAAAAATGTTTTCTTCTTTTCTTGGCAAGGAATAGCAACATTACAAAGATTGATATCCAAAAACTAAGGCGTACAAGTGAAGAGTGGAGCCAGGATATTCAAGGTCACATTAGTTAGTACTTCCAACACGTTGCTTTGACCTTGACAATGGAGTATTTACATTCAGATTGTCTTTTTACTTCAACCAAACATGGAGGTGCACGTGTTTCACCTACAAATTGAACGTGACTATCTTTCAAGTCCGGATTTATGTCAAAATGGTTACCGGTATGTGGAATCGGATGTCAATATCTACAATGCCCCTTCAATTTACAGATGCTGCATTTTGTGTACCACCGCATTTCTGTTTCAGAAACAGAAATTTATTTTATTTATTGTTATTTTTTCAATTTAAATTCATTATCATTTTTTTATGTTTTACAAATAGCTGGTATTTAACATAAATTAGCTTAATTCTATATCTAAAAAAAAAAAAAAAAACAACTTAATTTATCATTTCGGTAAATTGAACTCACGACAAGCTACACGCAAAAAGTGTTCATAAGAACAAATCTTACAGTTCTAAAAATATTAGCATTTAATTTGTGCTCAATAAAAAAAAAAGTGCTGATGTCGTGTTTATTATTTCGAAGTCCGGAAAATCATACGTTATCTCTCAAATGGGTGGAGTGTAATTACACGAAATCTCTGGATCCAAGAAGCCTAGAGCTATAGTAACATAGTTTGGGTTATGTCTGTAGACACGTACTAACAAAAGAGTTTTGAAAATGTTCCATTCCAAGGGTATTTTATCCCTTAAAGCATATCTTTGGATCCAAGAAGCCTAGAGCTATAGTAACATAGTTTGGGTTATATCTGTAGACACGTACTAACAAAAGGGTTTTGAAAATGTTCCATTCCAAGGGTATTTTACTCCTAAAGCATATATTTAGATCCAAGAAGCCTAGAGCTATAGTAACATAGTTTGGGTTATGTCTGTAGACACGTACTAACAAAAGAGTTTTGAAAATGTTCCATTCCAAGGGTATTTTATCCCTTAAAGCATATCTTTGGATCCAAGAAGCCTAGAGCTATAGTAACATAGTTTGGGTTATATCTGTAGACACGTACTAACAAAAGGGTTTTGAAAATGTTCCATTCCAAGGGTATTTTACTCCTAAAGCATATATTTAGATCCAAGAAGCCTAGAGCTATAGTAACATAGTTTGGGTTATGTCTGTAGACACGTACTAACAAAAGAGTTTTGAAAATGTTCCACTACAAGGGAGTTTTTTACCCCTAAAACAAGTATCATATCTTTATTATTTACGGGTCGATTTTGATCAAAATTAGTGTGTAACTATAATTGGGAATAAATTATTTTCATAGCACCACCTAATAAAATAATAGGGTTGTGGTAATAAAATATAGGAAATATTGAAAATCGCCTCCTGAAAATGTTTCAAATGTTTGAAACTTTAAGCGCTATTACTCGTAAACGAGTAGGTTTATCAAACAATAACCAAAAATAAAAAAGTTTTACAAATTTGAATAGAATCTGAAAACACCATACAAAATGCCGATCCTTATAAAAAATTAAAGGTTGGCAGCCATATTGGAAAAACGGCGGCCATTTTTCAAAATTTCTATAACAAATTTGTAAGTTATGTGAAAAAGTAACAACATTCCCACATTAAAAGCTTTTTAACAGATTTAAACCAATAGTGCTCACGATAAAAGAATCATCCTGTATATTTAATCAAATTTATATTAATTATTTAATATAGTGTAATTTAGCAATGCAACAGTAATTATTTAGTTATACGATTCTATATCTTCCAGTGGAAAAATCAATCATCTTGCATCTCTCAAAAACAGTGTTAAGAAATCTTCTCTAACATACACAGAAATTAAATCTACTACAACAATAAAATTATACAGCTAACATTATATTGTTATTTTTTAGAAAATACGAATAGGAAATTTTGTTTTAAATATAATAATTTTTTGATCTGAAATGTATAAACTTAAAAAAATTTAATTTTCAAAAAGAGACCATGAATTGTGACATGTTTGAGTCACGATATTGCATCTGGTTAGTTGGGGTCAGCTCGTTTCTGATCGCAACCACGATGAGACAGATCACACGATATGAATGTCTCATTGCACGGCAGCTGACTTTAAGATCGTCAGGGAAGTAGTGCGGTGTGAAGCAGCTCGATACGACGGGAGTGATGTCGTCCCAGTTTATTTATTTAAGCGAAATTTTTACAAATTAATCTCTGGCTAATTTCTGTAACTGGCGTTTTCGAGATCTCGGGAATGGCCGGTGACATATATCGGGCCGTGATAAAAATGATAACCAAAAGTTGTAATAAGTTAAACTTATTGTTGTGTGCAGTTTCTTTGGTTAGAGTATTAAGTATTAATTTACACAAGTCAACTCATTTGAAGCTGGTTAAACAAAGAATGGTTTTGGGTAAGGCCGGGGTAAGCACATTTTCCTTAGATAGGTGTTTCATGAGTTAGTATACCCCGGTATACCACGTTGCAGAATGATCCTAACGAGACACAGTACCTATGTTTTGTTTCAGGTGCCGCCTCAACAACTCGCCCATACCCCAAGCGAGAGCTCATCAACGCATGCTCATCTGGATGTATCGTCTCTACAACCCAACGTACTGAACTCATTTTCATCCTGATGTTACTAATCTCTTTCTTGGATGGTCTAGCCGTTGTAGTCTTCCTATTTGCGGTCAGTCCTATTTGCGGTCAAGTGTAGTTTTATGAGGGGACGATCAAGGTCCTGGGGGTGGAAGGGTTTCCAGTTTGCGGTCACGTCTTGAGATGTAGTTAATTTCTTCCCGTCCTTTGCATACGTAGCCACTAAATACATAACAGAATGATTTGACTCTAATCACAAATCATGTCTAGTTATATAGATTAGGTTGGGTTAGGTTAGGTTAGGTTAGGTTATATACAATATGACTGCAAATTGGAAAAATATAATTAGGGTAGCACAAGATATTTTTGGGGTGACCGCAAACTGGACGATTTTACCCTCGACCGCTAATAGGACTGACCGCAATGGGACACAACCCTAGCCGTGTACCACAGAGTCCGATTTTAAAATTTTGCTTTTAAACGCAGAAAATGAAAACCGTCAACAAATCAAATGGTAAGAGGAGAGAGACCTATAGTACACAATTTTCTCTTCAATGAAATAAATGGAGAAAAACTCGGAAGTGCAGGAAATTAAACATATATACAGGGTGTTTCCAAAACTTCAGGAGCTTATTCCTCACATCATGTCTGGATTGGTTCAGAGCAGCCATAAGAAGCATGGCGTACGATCGTTGACTTGATACGTGTGGTATCAGTTTTCCAGAGTTTGACAACCGATTCAACCGGAACCCAAATCTTAACGTTTCATGCAAATTTTATCAATATCGAACAAACCAATTTTGTGATATTTGACCTTCTACGACGACATCTATTCTCCATTTTCACTTATGAGCCGATAATTTCCTAGCCAACATTTTTACGGAAAAGACAAATACTTTAGAGAAAGATAATGCAATGTTTGTACAGGATTTAATTTATTAGCATGCGGGTACAAGTCTAGCTGTCTGTCGAAACAATGGTCAGCTTGGCTGCCTGCCAACTCTGAGATCATTACCATCTGGCTGATTATTTGTCTAATCTACTAACACGCTATTAATATACATGTCAATAATTATTTAACAAAATACATTCTAAAATCATTTAAAGCGGTTCTCTGTGTAGCAATCCCGAGGTACTGTAGCTAGATCGATACCTTTCTTCTAGAGATAGGAAAGATAAAAGGGAGGAAGGAAATCCAAAACTACCGGTACGTGAAAAAGTGTAGATCCAGCTAAGTAACCATTGGGATTGCCATTCCCAATACTTACTTGAGGGGAAAATGTAATTTCGTTTACATTTCCCCGACGTAATTTTATATAAACTTGCTGAGTTTAGATGTTACAGCAACTAGTTTCGATTTTTAAGTTACCAAAACGAAAATTAGAGCATTATTTTGTTTTTATATGATCCAAATCGGTTCAAGCATTTATACTACAGCTCAAAGCACAATTAAAAGTAGTTTTTTTTTCTGACATCTTAATATTTTCAATAAACTACTTTTTTAATCTTTATAAGATACTACGTTTATGTGAGAACATAATATTATACTAATAATTATATATTATTATTTCACCAAATAGAGTACTACAATGCTATCTAACGGAATTACATTGTACTATTTCCTCAAAATATATAACGCTATATACAGAACACTATTCTATTGCACATGAAATACTTTTAATTCTAAAATCGTCTAATTTTTACTACTTTTATTAAAGCATCATTAAAAAAGTTTATCATATATGCAATTACAGTTTGTCATGACATAAAATATTTCCTTAAAAAAAAAACTCAAGAAAAACCATAAATTTTGCCTGTCAAAATGAGCTTTTTTTTATGGTAACCCTACGTTTAAACCGCGATATGTTTTAAACCAATCAGTGAAACAAATGAATTGATGTAAGAAATTTCAAATGTAAAGTGGTAAAATTTATTTAGAGCTTACAAATTTGAGTAAGGCACTAATTTTCCATGGAGACCTAGCTAGTAAGTACTCCAGTTCTGCAGCTCTGTCTTCTTCCCTTGACCATGGAAATGTCTTACAGATGAATTTTGTTATTCTAGTATGGTTAACATGAAAAAAAAATCGGAATTTGATATTAATTTGTCAACTGACAGGACTGACCCTACTCAGTCTACTAATTTAACACATCTGCTTCCATTTATTGACCATAGTTTCAATTTCTAGAAATAGTAAAACACTAAATATTCGTATTCATTATGTGAACACCAATTGTTCAAAATTTAAAAAATACATGAAAACATTACACAATCTTTCTTCGCTTGTGTAATAAACACTTCATCGCCTAAGTCGTATTTTATAACAATCGAGTTTTAATAACAGCGGTCAAGGTGCAGTTTATTTTTTTGCCAATTACTCATAAACCTTAATGTTTTTTATGTTTGAGATTTTGCACACAGATTTGAGCCATTACCTTCACAGTTTAGTAAATTTCAACAAAATCAACAGAGTATTTATCTACCAGGCGATGAAAATAAATACAATCCTCAAATGCTCATTTATGGTGAGTACAGACTTGTGAAATTCCAAGGGAAACTAGCTGGATCTATACCTCTTTTCATGTAGTCTTAGATTACTCAACTATTGTTCTTTTCAGACCCTGACACTATTAGACTATTCAAGTATTATTATTATATCATCTTTCTTCTTTTTTTGTACGAGACAAAAATGGAGAGGTTTTGTCATTTTTAAACATACAGTACAAACAAAGAAAAAAAGTTGCAATATCGCAAAAATTTTGTGCTTGTGGTTTATAGGCGACAAACCTTGCAGTCATCATCGCTTTGAAAGAAGAGAACCCTAGTTTTCGAATACTCTAATAGTATTAGGATTTGGAAGAGAATTAGAGAAATCCGATAAAAAAGATAAAAGAGAGGGATCTAACCCAAGAAAGGTGTAGATCTAGCTACAGTACTTTGGGATAATCACACCAGTATGTCCACATACTAAATTATATTAAAAACTGTTCCTAAACAATGTACAAACATCACCTCAAAACCGTTTCAAAAGATTCTGCAGGAAAAAATAACAAAAATAAAAATGCAAATTTATATGAAAACAAAATAGTTAACAACTGCAGATTCCCTACCTTGAAGATGGAAAGTGCTTTGGGTGTAGATATATTGGGGAAGGAAAAGTCACTGAATCCTTCCTAGCTTCTTCAAGGAAACTGGCCTTGTAGGATTTTTCAGCATTGTCTATTACAATAGTATTGCACAATGGGTACTTATATCTTCTACGAATTTTATAAGGTGAATCAGATGTTTTAATAATGGGTTCATCGGTTTCTGTAGAAGCAAGACGACCATCCATACTTAGTGAAACATTTGGCAGGATTTTCCAAGGATCAATAGTCTGAAAAAGAAAAAAAACATATTTTAAAGTCATGGGGATTTATATTATTTAGAACAATGTACCCCATACTTACCCAGTATATGAAATATAGAGTAACTTTATCCTTGTTTTACTGATCTTCACATTTCATGGCCTTAGCAATCTGTAAAAATGATTTTCGACAAGCTGGCAGTCTCTCGTTAATACGTAAGCACAATAACCACCACAAAAATTAAGATTGGAACATAAAATTTGGTATACGGTGCTCATATAGATCCCTATTGAAATTCAGAAAAAAATAATTTTAAAATGACAAAACTTTAATATCTTGTATTCAACTTATAACACAATAAATTAAATATGCTGATTTCAATTCAACATATATATACTGGTACCAACCCTCACATTTCTGCAATGACAAATAGCCAAGTCATTATTAAAAATATAATTTTAAACGTTGACCATCCAAGAAAATATGATATCTGTATACTTACAAGATTTTGCAGTTCGGTTCACTGACACGAGCATAGCAACCTTTATGTATGTATAGCTTCGAGGCCCATCACGGCCAAGACACTTATACGAGCAAAATGAGTAGTTTTTAAATATATACATTTCTCGAATCCCATTAGGGTCTAGTCGATGTCAAGAAACTATTGATATACAAAATTATATCTTTCAGCAAATCTGTGTAATATGTAAACAATTTGACCCCTTGATCTGTCAATATAATTTCATATTTACTATAATGCCTAAGGGACCACATTTTGGGTAGTACATTTAAAGGATCTGCTTGTATTACATTAAATGATAGAGCTGGGTAAGTACCATGATGGCCCCTTTAACATGTCAAAAATATAACTTCAAATTCCGATCTCCTAAGAAAATGCGAACATGAAGAAAATGTGTCTTGTAGTCAACGAATGTGTTAAATAACATTTTTATACGTTTTATTGAAATACGATTGTATTACAAATTATGTTTTAAAGGTATTTTAAATTGATTATTGGTTGTACTAACAATTTTAGTGACTGTCATGATAAATATTCATTAGAGCCAATTTTGAGAAAATCTTAATTTGTGTTTTTCTTACTCCCAAATTTTGAGTTTGGGAAATGACAAAACATCGAGATGGTCCCAAGATATGGCCACAATTTGATTAAAATCGGTCCATGTATTTTATGTTATGGAGCACTGCAGATATGACGCATGACAGATAGACTTTCATCCTTCCAAACACCTCTTTTTTGAATTTAGGGGACCTCAAAACAGATTTATTTCTAATTGGTGAACATTATAACTGAAGTGTTGAGTAGCAACATCATGCATATACAAGTCATTTTTTTCTTCCATGTAATCTGGTAATAGGGTATTTTTAGTGTTGTGGACAATTACCAAGAAATTTTGTTTTTAATTTTTTGTCGATAACACTGTTATTCTTTGATTTAAAAAACAAAACAAAAAATGTTGTTTGTTGATATAAAACAAAATATTTTCTTTCTAGTAATTTTTTTAAAAGTTAACAATTTTTGAAGTATTTTTATAATTATTATAAAAATAAAGTCTTTGTGTTTGGTTCCACTTGTAAAACGTAACATATACCATTCTGAACTCAATATCTTATATATTTCTGAAGTTATAATGCTTTTTTGTAAACAATACAAAATGGTGGATAGATGAAGCAGAATTTGATTATTTTTTAATTGACATTTATTGTTTGCTTTGATGTATATAATAATCTGAAAATAAATAGCCAGTCCACCTTTTACCAGTTTACTCTTCTACCGACCAATAATTGTGGAGGTTCACTCAGTATATATACTTAGTTATTTATAGTGTTAAAAATATACAAAATAATTTAAACTTATGACACACTCATAAGTAATATAACTTTTGCTAAGAGAAATAAAATCCTTGGAGAGTAATAAAAATCTTTAAAAAAATGATATTAATAAAAGGGTTCATGGACTTTTTGGAATCATAGCTATCCAATGGTCACAGTAACAAAAAATATATAGAAAAGCACTTATTAATCACATCACCCAATCTTAAAATTATTTTAGGGAGACACAATAGTGATACATTATTAAACCGAGTGTTAAATTAAATATTTGATCAGAAAGAGTTGACACTTACTGAATATTTACTGACAGAATAGCGTGGTCGATGTTTGTTACAAGGAACAGTTACCACTGGTATAATGTGGCTGCTCCAAGCATCTGGTTCAGATGTAGGAGGTTCTTTGTCTCCTTCCCATGTGTCACAATCTATTCCTTTAGGTTCTCCTGGATCTCTTCTTTGGAAATACCACTGTATAATAAATTGTAACTATTAGAAAATATTTTACATTGCAAAGTACAGGGTAATTCAGGGAAACAGGAAATTAAAAAAATATATATATTTAAAAAAAAAATTTATTTATAGTTTAGTTCATGGTTCAAAGTAACAACAGGAATTTCAACAAATTGCTTTTGAATTCTTTGCTTCATTGCTTTGAAATCTTAACTTTCAATTCATCTGTTGTAGCAGATTGATTATGTTACACTTTGCTTTCAAGGTGACCTCACAAAAAGACTCACACCATTAGATTTGTTATTGTATATAATATCACAGTTTTTCAAAATTGTGCGGTTGGCAAATAGCAGAGATCAATATTCGTGCTGTGTGTGGTAATGTTTTTTTGTCATGTTGAAACCAGACAA
Organism: Aphrophora alni; assembly: GCA_963513935.1. Taxonomy (NCBI): domain Eukaryota; kingdom Metazoa; phylum Arthropoda; class Insecta; order Hemiptera; family Aphrophoridae; genus Aphrophora; species Aphrophora alni. The sequence goes on along the minus strand of OY740767.1, from coordinate 141,854,350 downwards.
TGTCTGTAGTTTTTGCACAACAAAACTCTTTCCAGTATGGCAAGGTAGCAATCCGATGCGACTGTAACTACATTAAAATCAGGTCCATTGGAAAGACAAGTATCTATACTTATATTGAATAGAAACCAAGATTATTGCATTACCATTGGCTTTCTATTGAACCAATTAAATGAGACCTTTGGACCGTTAGGCACAGGACTATCTCTATCCTCAAAATTAAATAATAGTCTATTACGCCATATGATGACACAGTACACCACGTGGTTGCTATACAATAGATGCTAGTGTAGCTGAGTAGGATTTTCTTGAGCCCAATAACATTAATTTAATTTATTTACAAATCTTTTAATTGGGAAATGGGATTTTGTCTGAAATCGATAGGTTGTGAATAAATTCATTGTCTTTGTTTATCTTTTCATACATTCATTCAAAAAATTGTTATTGAATTAGGAGATCATTGGTTCATGGATGATCTGCAAAATACATGGATGGCAATGTAAATTCTGTACCAATATTGTATAATAATTTCAACTATGCTACTTTCGACACTGAGTGAAAAAGACAGATTGAACAATGTAGGTTTCTTATGAATACCATATCATATTGGCATATAAACGGTTCACATAACACAAGATGATTTATTTTTCATTACTAAACTTATTTCCTCAAAAGTATGTAAATTCATCTGCTGATAGAACATGATCATAGTGCCCTAAATTAAAGCGATGACAACATTCTTTTCGTGTAGACTCCAAAATGTCATTGCTTTTGTAAAAAGGTTTGATGGCAAAAGCATGCTGTGCATCACTCCAAATATACAAGATAAATAAATGACAAGCCAGCATGAACTGGTTTCTTCATGTTACTCAAAGATATCAATCGTCCAGGCCTACCAAGACAAACTTCCCCTTTCCCTGAATCACTTTTCCTGGCCTTCATTAAGTAAACAACAAACTTAAAACTGCTTATAATATATTAAAATCTTCACCTTCAACTGAACATTTATTTAACAATCCATCTACATTAATTTATTGTAAAAGCTCTAATCTAATAATTAAAACACTCTGATAACCCATAAATAATACTCTGGAATCAATTGTTAGACAAACAATAGGTGCTATCCTACTGAAAGGAAATGTAAATATTAACCCTATCTAAGTGAACAGACAAAATTTATCCTACAGAAAGCAAAATTAACTCAGAATTAATAATACCCCCCCCCCTGTTTAATAATGAAAAACCTCATGGTAATCATCACCAAAATCCCCTTCACTATCGAATAAATTTATATAGATTTATAATTAAATGTAAGAAAATAAACCATATCACAACATGAACTAGGACAAAATCAAAATTTCCCTCAATGCCATTTCATTAAGGCGCAATGTTATTAGGTACTGAATTGTTTTATTATAGTTACAAGCAAGGTCTTTTTCTGAATCAACAAATATAAACATATAAATTCACAGTAGTGTGTAATGATCACATTTGACCACATCACTTGCTAAATCATATAAAAAATAGTGTAAAACAGTGATAATGACAGGGTATCTATAATTTGTTAATTGAAGTTAGAGGTGTTAACTAACTAAAAATGGTGATTTGTTATTGATGTCAATGTCTTTATTAGAGTATTATTTGCTAACTGGCAATGAAACTTTTTGTGTAAGTTCCATTCCATACTTAGTAGACTCTTAAGAAAAATTTTAATTTAAAAATACCTTTGTCATAAAAACTATAACACAGTTCTAGTTTGTTTATACAAATCTACTTGTTCTGCACATTGAGTTTCTATTTCTCTAGAATTTTTAAACCAGAATAGTAGCACCTCACTTTTCTTTACAATGCTGGTACAATATTGCAACTTTAGACCACTCAAAAAGATTGAACCAAGAACCTTTCACACACTAAGCAAAAGCACTAGACACTATACCAATTGAGGACTCAACATTGTATTAAGAAAATTACATATAAAAAAAAAACTATTGAGTTTGTATTTAATGTAGGCCTACAAAAATAATAATTTATATACAGAAGGTTTAACTCACAGAAATCAGCTGTTTCCATGCCATATATGAGCATTCAACTATAAAAGGATTAACTTGTTTCTCAAGGTAATTGTCGTATGCTTTATCCAACATTTCCTCAAGCAATTTCTCCCGAATATACAAAACTACCATCAAGTTTTCCTCGTCCTCTTCAATCTCCTGCCTGCAAGAAGATTCATACATTACCATTACATTGTGTGATTTTTAATGCATTAATCCACGTTTCATTTACAAAAGGAATGTCTCAGAGAATATCTAGAATATCCCTGCTTATTTTGTATCACAATTTCTCTATTAATCAAAACAATTCAAACACATCCTGTTCATTTGTTAATTTCAACCGGGCACAATTATTTAGTTTTGCAAACAATAAAGAGGTAAAATTAAACTCGGAGAGCAAAATTATACAGCTTTACTATTCATAACAATCAGTCAAGTTATGATTTGTCTTAATTTATTAAATGAAACACATACACAATATTTTGTAAAATGTTGTAATTTATTGAATTTCGTTGGCCATGGTTTTGCCAGTTACTACACATTTGTGTTAAGTTGCTATGTAAGTGAAATCATGATTGGAAGACTCAATAAATTGTAAAAAATATTGTCTTTTTGTTTCATTTAGCACCGTAGGTCTTTAGCATAAATCGTATTAAGTTATTAAAGTATAATAAGAGTGGCTCGTAGTGGTTATCCGACAATCTCCATCAACAATCTCCATCTTGGTTGCACTGGTTGCATCAGGACCTGGATAAGAAGTAAACATGGGGGGATTGATTTCTACTTGAGACAGGACATGACGTCTTAACCCATTGCGGGCGAAAGACATGACGTTCCTTGCGTTAGGTGGACCAAACTCCGAAAGACGTCTATGTCACGTTCAATTATTCTGCGTTGTCAACTAACAGTTGACAGTCAACTAACAGTTGTGATTCATGATAACTTTGCTAGATTGTGCGTTTTGTGTTTTTAATTATCTTCAATAGATTTTGCTCGAATGCCTAACGATGCGTTTCAAGAAAAATCCAACATATTGTTTGCGAATGCCTACTTTTTATTATACTGTCAGTTTGCAGCCGTTTTGTGAATGAGTGTGCCGGTCTATTATGTTTTGTTGGCGAGATGTGTGTCAACTTACGTTCATCGGAACTTGATAGGTTATTATTAGAAAGTGGTAGTGACAGTGATAGTGATACTGATCCTTCTATTTTGGATGGGAATGAGTTATTATTAGTTTGTGTTTGTCCCCATCTGCTCGTGTGTAATCCAGTGTTGTGCGAAGCTTTTGACAAGCTACAAGTGGTTGAACCTTCAGACTAAGATGATGTTTTAAAGTTTAGTTTTACTCATTATAGTTGTTTACATTTTTTAAAAAAGATAGCTTTGTTATAATACAAATATGTGAAAAGGACGTGAACCCGCAAAGATGCGCGTAGTGTTGGTAAAATAACTCCGGCTGCTCCAAACAGTTCAGTTCTGCTATGGAAATGAATACTATTATATTTTCCCCAACTATGAAGATTATCATATTACCTATAAGCTACATACCATTTATCAGGTGTAATTCCAGATTTAAAGATCCATTTGTCGTGTGAAGACGAAGTCTCAATACTGCTTAGAGTATTTTTTCTGGAACTTCTGCTTTTATTTCTTGTGTATGACATGGTATAAAATTAGGTCTAAACCTTTCTGAAACAAAAATATATGATTTATTATAAAAACAAATATTAATTTCATTCTTTACAATATTCTGCAATTGCTAGTGCTCGTCGTATTCTTAACCCATCAAAGGTTACTTACAGAAGAAACCTCTCCGAGTCATTAATGAATGTTCAGCTTTAAAAACATTCTTATATTTTATTAGTATATTTTTTTATTTAACGAATAATGGGTGTATTTTTTAATAATTTAATTTAGAGAAATATGCACATTTTAAACTAATTCTTTTAATAGCACAATATAGGAATTAAAATCTCTAAAGGAAGTTATTTACTTATAATAATATAATATAACTAATACAAAAAATTAAAATTGAAATGCATTAATATACTTTATACTAAATTCAGACCGTATCTTATATTTAATTCACTAAGGAATGTCTGCACCAATAGCAAATTTCTAGACCAAAAACAAATTGAGAAAGTGAAAATCTGAAAAATTGACAGAGAAATAAAATAGCATTATTAGTTTTTTTATTTGGTCTATACTCTCAAGGTAATGTGTTGGTTTGTGACGGGTTCCTCGCTGCTGGCTCCGACTTATTAGAGTTCCAGAGTGATGACGCGTTTCTGGTTGTCTACTGAAGTCCTTATGCGCTCATTGATCTGCGTTCGAATGTTTGTCACGAGGAAAAAAACGGCAGGCGGCGTAAGTCTTACGAAATTAGCTCGGGTGAGAAAATAAAGGTAAACTGTTTATAATTAATTAAATTATCTTTTATTACCTCATTTTACTTTACATGTGCTCTATTAAGTTGGGCTACATACTTAGGGGGATAAAAGCAAGAACACGGAGGTCTGCCTCTACTCACGGTTCTAGCCAGACTCTCCTCCTTTAGGCCTGTTGCAAAAGAACCAGCCTCAAACCATCGAACCCCCCTTCTTTTCTAAAATCATGCCTGATAATATTCATAAATGTTTAGATATTTATATAAGATGCAGGGTACCTGTCACAAGTTAACTCATATATATATATATATATATATATATATATATATATATATATATATATATATATATGTTATATTACCTTAAATTGATTAACTTTTATCATCCCTTATTGTTTAAGTTATTATAGATCTCCTGACCTTTGAGAATTTGTTTCTTTGAAAAATATCAGTTTTTTTGATACATAAATGGTTCATTTTAACCTGCTAAAGTTCAGAGAATTTTCTAGAATAATTTTGTTGCAGTAAAAAATGAATTAGTAAAGTTAAAAAAAGAACAAAATACTTATAAAATTTATTCCAAGCTCTTCAGGTTAAAATAACTATTCTTGTTTCTTACAATTTTGCTCTAAAACTGATGTTCTTTGAGAAACAAATTTTAGAAGATCACATTATCTCGTAACATTTTTTTACTTAAAATAAAATAAAAATCAGATTAAAAGATGTTTCTGATTTTTGAGAGAGAAACAATTTAATAATAAAAAATTATAGGTTTATATTTAAAAAATCAAGTTGACCTTGAAAACATAAATCATTTAAAGAATTAATAATATTATTTAATTTACCTCTTTATATCAAATAACTTTTGTCTAAAATTTTTTTTGAGGTTTCCACTTGTATCAAGTTAAATGATGTATTTACATTACATAGGCTACCGGTATATAAGTTTGTGGAACCATACAAAATATTCATACCAGTAGGCCTACATAAATAATCAACTATAAAATGAATACAGAGGTATTACGAAACTCAGACTATAATAACCAATTACAAATTTATTACAAACATAAATTTCAGTCTGAAAAATGGAATTTGTTTTACAGTATTTACTGTACATATTAATAGTTTAACATATATTTTGTATAAATTTTAAAATTTATTAAGAAGGTAAAAATATATTTTTGCTAAAACAAAAACATTATTTAATTGATCAAATATCTTAAATACAGACAATACAATAAATAAACAATGAAACAAATAAGATTAAAAAACAATATTAGTGTTTGGTGTGCTACATTTACTTTATTTGTCCATCACCATTATCACAAAGATGTTCACAACTATTTAGGTAAAGTTATAGGTTTAATATAGTATGTAAGAAAATATACATTAATTAAGCACTTCCCTGAATATTAGAAAAAAAAAAAAAAAAATCCATTACTCGATATGCTTGTAGAACCTGAATAACTCTTTATATTTATTTCTTAACATTTTTCTTTCAAAAACTAGTAGACAGAAATTACTCTAAGATTGTTAATATAATTATTTAATTTACAAGGCATAATAACAGAAATATAGGACAAATAATGTACACACCAAGAAAAAGTTTAGCAGTTAGAATTTATCTCCATGAGTTGGAAGGAAAAATACAGTGTTAAGACTTTAAGACAGAGATAATAATAAAGTGCCTGCTAGAGTTATTCATATAGTGGTTAAACCAAGTAATGAAGTAAATAACAAAATAATTTACCAAACTTTTTTTACACATCCAAGAATGTAGACATCGTGTAGGGCTTTAGTGGTACTCAAGTTCAGGCGATAGAATATGTCTGCGTCAAGAGTATACTAAAAAACGTCGGGTGATACTGAACCTGAAAAAATATCAAAGAAATTCCAATACAAAACTATATTATATTTTACCCTGATAAGTAGCTTATAAATAGAATAAAACAAATTGTTATGTAGCATTATTCTTAAGCACATTATTACTTCTCTAGCATACAAATAGTTCCATTTTTTCATCTATTGAAACATCCATTATGACAATAGATTTAAAGTATTAGTATCTGTACCACTAGTAACATTTATTTTTATTAACCTAGGTCTATTTGACAGTAGGCTATACAGGTAGTTTTATATTAGCTATAGTTTTATAATCCTACCAGGGCCTAAGTCTGTATTATATCATTTTATAGGTCTAGTAGTTTAAGGCCTCTATTATTTTGAAAATGATATGAACAATGGCTAGATTCAAGAATGCTTTTTCATAGACAGTTTTACTATTATAGAACATTTCAAATAAAACCTTAATAATAAGGTGTTGTCCAATGAGCAGGATTCCACACACAAAAAATACAGAATACTATAAGACCTTGTCAATCTGTGTGAGGTTTATGTATGCAACTTAATATAATTTGTTACGTACTTACTTTGATCAATTCGTACAATGTTATAAATCAAAAGATCTCTTTTTATTAAAACAAACAATATACATCACCTCACAAATGAAATGATTTAGGCCTATTTTGCAATTGCGCGTAAATTTTTTTGAATGCAGAATACAATGCCAAAGTTATTTCATCGTTATACTAGAGACAAGTTAGCGCCAAACTGGCTGTACTAAATTGACTGACCATAATTAATAATATTATTTATACTTTAATACTTATTGATGAATTGCTTAAAGTCATCGTTATACCTAAAAAGGTAGACTTGTATCTAATTACATCCTCTCACGAGTATTGTATTCTCCTTTTTGCTATTTTTAAAACTCAATAGTACTCATAAGTAATAATATAATACAAAGTTTGCTATGTACCTGAAATTATTTATGTTTCTGGATGATTTTGTGTTGGTGTCATTGTAGATTGTGGAATCAAGTCAACCAAGTGTGATATTTTCAATCATAATAAATTTAAAATCAGCTGTTTGGTTTAATTATTGGGTTTAAATTAAAATTTAAGTGTTATTTATTTAAAATCATTATTGTACCAATACGTTTTGTATGATCGAATTAAATAATATCTAAATCTTTGTGTAATGATTGTGATATATGTAAAAAAATCGAACAAAATTATTCGATTTTGTGTTTCCTACCCAGTCAGAAAAGTTCGTTGAGTTTGAAGTATTGATAATTTACTTATTCCGGGAAAGTGTTAATTAAGAGTACGGCAATAATATAAAGTATGTGAAATTGTTCATTAATATTAGTTACAGTAATGATTTCACATGTTTATTTAATAACATATTGTACTAAACACGTCCTTTATCATTTTCTATGTACACTAAGTTACCATCAAACTCCTGTTAGGGGCCTAGGATAACATGTGTTTTATGATGACAGTCCAAGTGCATAAAATGATAATTTTGTACAGCATTAATAATTGAGTTTTTAAACTTATAATACGAACATTTAGTTTCTATGACAAATTAGGTTGTGTTCTGTTGGTTTTATTTCTTATTAAAACGGTAATTAAACTACAATCATAAAATTGGTTTAGTCATACATTTTTTGTTTATTTTCCCTATCTTCCTTGTTAAGACTTTTAATATTTAGATATTTTCTAACTCTTGTAATTTTTTTTGTATTTCATTAGTAGTTAACAAGACTTTCCAAACCTAACCTAACGTAGGTACGCAATATTTGTTGCATTGGATAAATAAAATTGAATTATCAATTATTTATGAGGTTATTAGAAAGTAAGGGTAACAAACTAACACAACTATGGAACTGTAGCTGTATATCGATTCACAAGTTTCCTTAGTCTCACTTTTACCTTAGAAACAAAATTCCAAAACTGCCATTGTCTAAAGTAACATATCCGAATACAGAATAGAGGAAACAAAATTCTAAACATCTTAAAAAATAATAATGCAATTTATGATGTATTTTAGATTATTGTGGCTGCTATGTTCCAGCTGATGTATCAACTTTCTATGGTAGATATTTAAATGATAAATATATTCAATTTTATTAATATTTTTTAAGATGTTCAGAATTATTCCTATAATTTCCCCCCTTGAAAATGTTAATTTCAACATCAAAGATTAAAAAAACAATTCAACAAAATTTTAGTTAAGATGTTCCATAGACAAACTAAAATTAACTTTTAGAGTGTTAGGAAATTTTTAAAAGATGTAGGGCCCCTATAAACATCTTTTCAAATAATTCTTTACATTCTAACCGTTAATTTATAATACATAATCAGCTAACAGTTAACACATTATCATGATTATTTCTGTCCCTAGAGTGGTAAGAATTATTTAAAATATATAGCCTATATACATAATCATGATTATTTATGTCTTACTCATTCAAATTTTATATTTTTAAGCTTGTTACCTAACCTACATTTTGTCTTCTTACTATTAATTTTATATCAACTTGGAATAAGTTGGGTTAAATGAAATATTATTATGAATGTATTGATGATTTTTATATTACATTATAACGTAGGCTATAGGCCTATTTCTTGTAATATATTTTCTTTCAAATAGGCTAATAGTAGGCTCATAATAATTTGCTTTTTTTGCATTTTGTTTCAGATTAAAGTTGTAAGGAAATCATAACGAAAATGACTTCCATAAAACACCTTCTTTGGCAGGGTAAATTTTCATCTTATTTACAAAATATTTATGAATATACATTTATAGATTATCTGTTTAAACCATTTAATATTTAGCTCATTTTCTCTCAAGAAGAATCTTGTATGCTGTATATAAATTTCCATATTTAAATGTAATCTGCATTCAACCCATTGACTTGATCCTAAGAGCTTTGCTATTATATTAATTTAAAATGGAATATTATATATTTCTTTTCTTCACAATTTTACAAACAAACAGTAGTTTTCACTTAAAATTAACAAACAGGAAATATTATCAATAGTCAATACCATAGCGTTTTCCATAGGCTACATAACAAAATATTGTACTTAGACATAAGCCTTCTATTTTGAAGTAGGCCTACAAAATTATTCATTGGTTAAATACATATAAAATGAACCCCTACACTAATATATATATATATATATATATATTTATTTATTTATTTATTATTTTTATGATAATGTAACTTATGTAGGCCTATCTTACGCACAATATTTAGATTAATATGTTTTACTATTATATATACTACTTTAAAGAAATTTAGGTATTTAAGATTGGCTAAGGCAGTTTTGGGTTTACCATCATAAAAAAGATAATAATCCATGAAGAGCAAAGGAAAAATTTGCAATCAACAGTCAAATTACATACATGATCTTAGCCTAAAACTTGTATCTATCCTGAAATTTATTAAGACTGTTTATATAGGGTGCAGTATGTATAAATTAAAAAAAAAGTACCGTATTTCTATATACTTCTACCACTAGACAACAGGAAGAAGTATTTCTTCGATTTTGCCAATCTCAAATAGCCATTTATTTAATTTCTTTAGGAAGGGTTTTATTTAATTTTAATATATCAGCAGATATTTCTTGTTGAAACTCCATATTCAAGGATTAAATAAAGCAATAAAGCTAAAGTTTCAAAATTATTTTAATAATATAGATGAGCTACAATTGTTTTGCCTTGCAGCATCATCGGGCAACTGATAGTTAACAGGTATTGACAACTATTTATAGGCCTACATACACAAGTAACAGGAAACTGAAATACAATAGAGAAATCTGGAGGGGTAGGGGGAATGACCTAGCAGGTAGATGAAGGTTAATGAACTATGTTAAGGATGGGTTTTAGAAGGGGTGACGAATTTAATACAATTTGGTCATTTAAGCTGAAAATAGGCCTACGTGAAATAGATCTATTTATGGAAATAGATCTAATCATTAGTTTTGGCAATTGACCGATAGATTTTATTTCACTAAAATAACAAAATTCGCTTGTTGTCGAATAAATCCTGGCTGAGGATTATTTTAGTCAAATTATGACTGACATGCTTTGAATAGAATTAATTATTATTTATATCTTTGTATATGTGACAAAGTTTGTCCAATGTGTTTTTTCACTGTTTATTTTTGAAATATATTTCCTTGTTAGTTATATGGAAATTCCTTCAGATTGTTTATTGTAAATCAATATCTAGTACAATAGTGCTTGGTGGTGGTTTAACCTTGGTCGAGAAAGAATTCAATTAAGCTTTAGTGGGAAGAATGAGAAGGGACAGAAATTGATGAAACCAATATAAAAAGTAGGTTTGCTTGTTCAAAATTTCCATTAGTGAATGAAAGCATTTCTACCCCCACAATACTGTGTTTGTCCATGTGATAAGCTGCTTATTTAAGTTTTACAACACAACTTGAAATGCTGTTTTTGTGGTTTATGCTAATGTATTCTTGTGTGTTTTCCTCGAAGTAAAATAAATTTGATCATCATATACAAATCACTATAGGTAAGGTATTTTATTTATTTTTCAATATTTTATTCTTACAAATACACTATGCCTACTGTAGTTATAAAATTGAATATCACTTAATATCCTATGTTGTTTTTTTAATATTTTAAATAACAATGATAACAAGTTTTTTAGTGGATTAGATTCAAAATCTTCTCAGTGCAAGAATAGGCCTATAGAGAAATATTTTAGTACATTAAATTACCACAGGAGACAAAAATACATGCAGCACAAACTTTTCTACTTACATATAAACAAAACCAAATAACAATCGAGTTTAAAATTTTTTGCTGTCATAAATAAAAAAACTAAAAATTTTAATTTTCTTAAAATGTACTCCAATCATTTTGATCAATTTGACTAAAATATATTTTCGAAGAACGCAAAAAACAAAACAAAAAAAACATTGGCACCATCTCTACAAAAATACTGGTTGCGAGATATTAAAAATGGTTAAATGTGCTGTGATATCTCAAAATCAGTGCATCAAATTTTAGTGAAATGTTAAGATTTATAACCCAAACTACAAGTAGATTAAAATTGTAGTATGCATACAAACAAGATGAATTCTAACTACTGAATTGGTATCTATCTATTCCCAAATTTTAAGTTATAAAAAAAAAAAAAATTAATATTCTCTAGACATGGCCGAAATATTAAATAGTATCATCTATTGGCCAATCATATAACTTTATACTGTTATCTCATAGACAGAATGCGCATACTGATACTTGAAATTTGTTACACAAAATTTCTTGTAGCTTGAAGTTGTATAATAACCTCTTAGTTTTTTAAAGACTTAAAAAATGAAATGTCATGGAATTTTACATTTAATTTGTGTAGAGTTGAATATGATAGTAATCCAAAGGTTGAGTTTGCTACAATGAGTGCAAAGAATTACAAGGTTGGTAAAGAAATCAATCATACAGGCGTGTCTCCTGATTAGTTAAAGTACAAAGTGTACCTTTGTATGTATGAAGGTATATAGAAGATATAAACATTGATGGAATTAAAAAAAAAAAGATTAGTACTTCTAAGTCAGTATGACCACTTCACAACATTAATTGATTGCTATCTTGAATTGTAGGCTTATCAAAATTTGTATTTTTACCAGTAAATTAATTTTTATTATTCCTTTAATATAAGGAGTTAAAATAACAAGAGATGGTAAAGATGATGAAAACATTAAGCAAAAGATAGATCGATGATGTAAAGCAGTTACACGATATGATGTCAGGAGGGAATAATTAGAGGTTATTGTATGACAATGAAGCCTGAGACTCTCTGAGGTCCAAAGGAAAACAAACCATAGAAATGGATGTTTTAAGAATGTTTTGCCTGATTTCAAGGAGGGATCATATACCAAATAAAGGATCATATACAGATAACGGATTGCTCAATCCAGAGGCGATCCAAAGCAAGCAATTGTTATGATTTGACATTGTGAGAGTGAAAGAGTATCTAGGGTTATCAAAGACTGAATAGCAAAGAAAAGGAAGGCTCAATCAATCATGGAGATGTCATATTAGAAGTGAAAGGGCAGAAAAACAGTGTCAAGGTAATGGAAAAAGAGTCTGAAAATCGGTCAGACATTAATGGCCAGACAGTTAAACCAATATATAAGCTATTGCTCAATCTCTTTTCACCAAACTCTTATTCCATTTAATCATGCACTTTTTATTAGAATCATGTTTACTTATAAGATATTTAATTACACTTTATTTAAAATAAGATTATTAGTAATGGTATATTTTTGATACAATATTCTAAATTCAAGATGTTGGCAAAGTAAAATTGAAAATCATCTAAAATTTACTGAACATTTTTTAACAGAAATTATTGAAACACTCCAGTTTTCATAACAAGACATCTCTGGTGGAAATTGGTTGTTAATTAACAGTGGGTTGAAAACTAAAAATCTTTAACGAAGGTTTAAGCGGTGGTTTTCTCTTTGATAGACCTTTAAAATGTGGTATGACTTCTTTAAATTAGAAAAACCACCTTCGTCATGTGCACCAAATTATTACTAATAATGTAGCAGTTTATTACAAATGTTGAATGAGAAAACAAAATTTTTATTAGGAAAAAAGTCTAAAGGAGCTCTACATGACTTTATGTCCACTCTTTAAATCTGTAGTGTGTAGGCTGTAGAAGTCAATGTTTTCTTTGGTACGCTCAATGTATGCTCAACTTTTAGTAGGCCTACTCTCAGAGTTGTTTTGTCAAAAATTTTCAATCTTTCATTAAAAATAAAATATTGACAAATTGCAAACAATATTAAAAGGCTAGTTGTTTTTCTTTCTTTTCATTTTTTAATTAATCAATTTTGCACATGTGATGTACAAGTAGGGTCAGAAAGTATAGCCGCCCTAATGTGGCGGTTTCGCTGGATAGCAAAAAAAAGCCAGTTGTAGAGATTGAATCACTTCCAGTGCAATAAATACCCAAATTTGTGATAACTAAATATCAATAGTATTTCATAGCATATAACTTATGTTTATAGACTTGGAAAGTGTGAGGAAAATGTATTTACAGAATGTAACAAAGATGACATATATCGGGCAACACATTTCTTGTATTTGTTACTCGAACAGCTACAAAATTATGCAACTAATCATAAATCAAAATAAGAAAAGACCAATAACAACTACCAACTGTTCATAAACAACCAATTTATTTAGATATCTTCTGTTAGCTGAGTAAAATAATATCCATAATTTTCTTTCACAGACGTGAAAAAAAATTGTCCCTCCTTATGTGGTGATCTCTTTGTCAGTAAAGCTATTCCAAAGACATTCGTCTGCAATTACTTGGAATAAAAACTATGCAGAAAATCTAAGTATAAGCGTATATTTTACGAGGTTCGTACGATCCAAAAGTATTATAAATAACTGTTTTATAGACCAAACTTGTTAATCTAAATTAATATAATTTACACCACAGCCCAGGCCGGATAGCCACAAGTCTGCGGTGTATTTTGAACATCAGTTTTTACAAGTATTAATACTGTTGACGGTCTGATTTAGGCTATTGCTTACAAATTTAAACTATGCTCTAAAAATTGTTATTATTTTTAATTTTCACTATAATTGAAATATATGACTTTAAAAAAAGTCAAAGTTTGTGTTATTTTTTGTTTTTATTATTTTGTATATTGAATTTTGAACTGAATATAATAACAACAATTTAATTATGGTTCTTTTTAGATACTCCAAAACCCAAGAGAGATTTCATCAAGGAAAATGCAAAGCGATTTAAGGATCCAAAAAAACAAAGTGCTGATTTGGGTAATCAAAAGAGAAAATTGCAAAACATTTCAGGATTAAGTACTGTAAGTGAAACAGTTATTTATTTTGTCTTATATGAAGAAACTTCTGAAACTAATGTTTAAATATATTTAAGCTAACTTCTTGGCACACAGGAGTCTTCAACTTGGCAATTCTTTTTAATGACATTTACCAAGTAGGGAGGAGTGAACTGAACAATTTTTCTTATTCCTCCAACATTTTGTTAAAAAGCTTAATCTTTTAAATTAATTCATATTTACATGAATACTATAAAATACGAGTCAATTAACCTGTTGATGAGTGCGGCCGTTCCTGAACGTCCCAAATAGCCACCAGCTGGTTAGTAAGTATTTACAAGAAAATTGTTGTCAAGGAGTAAGAAAAAAAAATTTGAAAATAGTTGTTTTATTGGTTACAAATGTATAATAATAATATCATATTGAGTTAAAAACTTGTAAGAATAAAAATTTACACTGATAAATGTACGGTACTTTAAAAAAAATTTGCACTGAAAAATCTACGTTTTCAGAAAATTTTTTTAGTATGAAAGGTTTCAAAGCAAGGGTATATACAAAGTCCTACGTTACATTCTGCACACTCAAAGGTTGAGTCTTTCCTTTTCATTGGTTTTGTTCTTGTGTTGGCGCACACAAAGCACTTGCGTTGTACCTTTCTTGTCTGCCCTTCCGGTATGTGTGTAGGCCGAGGGAAGTGGCAGACAAGAAACTTGTGGGTCGTTATTTCCTTGAGCAAAGGGTGGCACTGTTGGTCAGTCTTCAATTTCGTCGCCATTGTCATACATGTTGACATCACTACCACCGTTTTCAGTTCCAGTATGTTCTTCTACATCATTGCCAAACAATGTATCATCGGATTCCGTGTCACTCTCATTACTAAACACCTCATCATCGGAATGCAAAATTTCACTTTCACGTTCGGCAAGCTGGTCACCTTCACTGATATCATAATATAAACAATGTCTTATATCGTCACTCCTATCAAGCAAGTCCCTATCCATTTTAGAAAACAATAATACACTAAATCACAACTGAACAAATGAGCTTATTTGGTGACCGTCACGTAAACGCTGTGTACAGTACTAGAAGTCAAGTCACACTGCCTGGGTTTCAATCGTGCCAAATCACTTATACTAGATAAGGAACATAGGCACAGGTGTGTGTAGGGGGGAAACAACCGCGGAGAAGACGATGCCACCGCCTACATTTACGCGCCAATCAATAAGCATGGTGAATTCTCCTGAAACCACGCCCCCTGGAGTTGTCCTGCCTTACAATTGTGAAAAACACCCGATTTCATTTGTTCTTAATACTATTTCTTGTTGAATTGTGACAACACAATAAGCCATGACTAATTTGTTTTATGATAAATACTTTTATTGCTCAGACGTAACCTAAAACGTTCCGGAACGTCCATACTCATTTACGCAAACAGCACAGAGGACGTTCAAGAACGGCCGCACTCGTTAATCGGTATTTTCCTGTACTCTTCAACAGGTTAAGTTCCTGGGCAGTACTACGATGTTTGTTACTGCACTATTAATGGACAACCGTTTTGGATGATTACCGAACCTATACTTCGTTTAGTGGGCGCAAAGACTGGTATAAAAAGAGGCAAATACTGATGGACAACTAACAAAAAGTTCTACCAACCAAATAGAAGATGACTTTTGTTACTTTATTTTTGATAGCTACGATCTCCTTAATGTCGCATACTTAAAGAAAACCAAGAATAAAATTTAAAAAAAAAATTGAAAATTGTAAATTACACCTTCTGAGAGTCCCCTTTTTTGGAGAGCAATATTAGGCTCTTTATAAATACATAGTTCAATCTAACCAATAGGTCTAGCCAATTTTTTTCTCTTTCTGTTTTTATTTGTTCAACAGTTTATAAAACCGTTTCATTATTATTATTTTTTAATATCCATTATTCGCTTTAGTTCAGAACATACATAAGTTATTCAAAATACAAAAGAAATAATGTAAGGTTGGTCAGAGGATTTAAAAAATGGAATCTTGTAGATGGTTTCAACAAGAAGTTAGTATACTCACACTTTCCTAATATGTACATCATTGAAACAATTTGTTTTCTTAAATTTAAATGAACCCCAACATTAAATAAGGATATACATAATTATATCACCAGGGATGGAAGGACCTACAGAGCAAAACAGAATTTTCGACTCTAAAAATTTCCCCTCACAGGCAGTGAGATTTGTTGATTAAAAAACTCTCATTGTAAAAACACCTTAAAAATATTTAATACTAGAAGGCCTTAAAAAGAAGTCTTGGACAACTTTTAGTGTTGAGATCATGTTAATCAGAGGAGTTCCGCACCCATATGTGGTGTGTGATTACCGTGTTTTCTTGGAGGGGCTGCAGTTATAATAGTGGGACATTCACTTTATTCACATGCTTAACTTTTAATTTTACACAGTGTGTTTTCTTATTGTTGTTCTGGTAATGTAATTGTTTATTGTTTTAATTGGTAATAATTGTTTATTGTTCATTTTATTGGTTGTTTATAATATTATTAATGTTGGTTTAATTGTACATTTCTCTTTTATATTGAATTGTTTGAACAATTTTTAGAATTAGACCTATAATATGCATTGGTCGCTTGCAATACAATTTTAGATATTGTTATCAGAAAAAAGGAAATAGATGTTATAATTTTTATATGTAAACATTTTTTGTTTAATCAACTTATTTGTATCAATTTATTGTTCACTCTATAAATAAAAATGGTGATATCAAACCCTCAACTGTTTTGTTTCTGATTCAGTTTGAATGAAAATCAGTTTCTCCATGTTTCAAAGTATGGTGAACTTGAGTTTAGGTTTTAGGTTGTTTGTCTAAAAGATACCAAGAGTGAATTAAGTATCTGCGATCATTTTAAAATGTAGAGTTGTTAGTAGTTTTTTTAACAGATATTTGTGTTTCAAAATAAAATTTTCTATTGTTTAATACTGAACTCGTTAGATATTGCATACATTTTATAAGTTGTTTCTTATATTTTATTTTTACAGAACAGGATGTCGAAGACTAATATCAGTCAGCAACATTCTCCAAATAATAAAGTACAAGTCACAGCAGTGCCTCATGCATTATCACATAGGAGACCTCTAAGAGTATTTCCACCCAGGAGAACTATACAGTTAGAAGAACCAAATATTAACCAGTTGTCACTTTATCGTGATAGGGATAAGCCATTTTTAAACTTACCTGCTAAAGCAAAAGAACCACCAAAAGGATTTAGAAACCAAGGTGAAATATAATTTTTGTGTGTAATAAATACACTATAGGCCTACAACAAACAAAAGAACATTATGGGTAATAGAAGGGGTAAAACCTCCTTCCTAACCACACTTTAGAGCAGAGTGGTATGAAAAGACAAATGTGGCAGTATGATGATGTTACAGGAAAAGAGTTAAGCTTGTTCTTTTGTTTGTTATTGATCTATGGTTATTTTTGTTAAATTATCTCTATTATATTTAACCATTGTTTTATAAATTAAATGTCATTTTAAACATTTGCAGGAAAATACCAGAAATTGCATTGTGTAGAGTTTAAGAATTGGTTTTAGCCTCTCTCCACTCCAACTCCCAATAGATCTATTGTGGAAAGACTTTTTAAATACTTTGGCCTCCTTTGGAATTAACCAAAGCTCCTCTTGCTTGTCAAGCAATAGTTGTAACTACTCTACCAACTGGACCCGCAGAAAATGTTAAAGAAATTCTTATTTCTTTATTTGTTTGAAATACATGGTAGATTGAACAATATCGCTGTTGATGTGTTCCCTGTTATATCAGATTAATTGTACATTCATATTACTACATACAAGCTGTTACCTGAGCATAAAAAGAAGAGTCATGGGTAACCTAAACTCAATTTGATTTGGTTTGTCATGTACTGTATACTATTTATAACATAGGTCATATACAAACAGTTGAGAATTTTAGTGATTATAATGTTTTATCACGTAATCAATTTAAAAAATAAATAAATATAGAAAATTAATACTACACTTTTGAACATACTGTGGCGAACTTAAAGGTTAAAATCAAACACCCAATATCACAATTCAATAAAACAAGATTTATTTCCTTATGTACATATCAGTAACATAGTTACCATCTTCAGTGTTTGTTTAATACTCAACCTCTGAAGATGGCAACTATGTTACTGAAATGTACATAATGAAATAAATGTTGTTTTATTGAATTGTGGTATTGGATGTTTGATTTTAATCTATAAAAAATTAATATTCTTTTTAATGTTATCTCTTCTCTTTATGCTCTATTTAAAATGCTATCTTTTATAGATTTGAATTAAATGATACTAAGATTAAATAAAATTACCAGATTACTCGATGTTTATCAACTCTCAACTCTCTTTGATTTTGGTAAATAGACTTTGAAATATGAGAGATATTTGTTATTACAAAAATAATAACAGTTTTTTTATAAAGTAACAAATTGACACACACCATACACGATTTTGTAGAGAATCGATGAAAGTCTTAACTACAGCAGATTGTGGATGCCTTGACGACATAAACAACCGCAATTACATCATGTGTTGTATTACCCAATGGAAGTTATTTAACATCTTTTTAGTTCCCACATATGTAAAAAGTTAGCTTTTTTTATTCCTAATAGTTTCTTTAGAGTGCATTTGTATTTATATCTCTATACACTAAATATATTGTATTTTATACCTTTTGCCCCTCTGAGTATTATATGGTTTCTAGGAAATCACATGGTCTGACTCCGTTCTAGGCTGCGTTTGAAGTTTGATAAAGTTTTGATGATTAAGTTCATTCTCTTCGTTTTAAACTTTGCTCTGTATGTCTGTATGATACATCTTCTAGTTCTAACTCATCACCCTCTTCGCGATGTTATTCCTGTCTCTGTGAGAATTTGCCCTATCCGGTTCCAATGTTTTAATTCGTCTCTTTTGATTTACTGATGGCCAAAGATCTTTGTTTGTGAAATGGTTTTGCCTTCTCAACATAATTGACAGGCAGCGGTTGATAAATGTCTGAGCTTTTGAGTAAGAGCTAGTAGGTTTCATATCTAAGGCAAGTGAATTTAACCTTCAAATTGAAAATTAGAGTTTCATGGATTTAGATATTCCAGATCTTACCTAGTTTGAGAAAAACTTGTCCGACCTATTTGTGATATCTGCTTGTGTGTCGCCAACTGATGTTATTACACTGACCAAGTATGTGAATTCAGTGAAGGCATTGTGTTGTCGGTGGTGTTCATTATCAGTGATTTTACAGTACAGTTAAATCAATTGCATGAATTTCAGAGGGTCACTTCCAAGGCATTCTTTATATATCGGTTCACTAACCTTTAACTAAATACTATGAAATAATACTAACTACATTTTATCTTGTGTTTTTTTTTTTAGCTTAATCTGTAATTTTGATGTTTATTGTTGTATATAATATAATCTATGTGCAATAGGACAATTATTGACCAATCTATATAATATATGAATATAATGAATAAATAGTAGATATGTTTGGAACAAAAGTGGTGTAATAGACTTCTTTACATTACGAGGGGAAGGTTTGAGCAACGAGGCAATAGCCGAGTTGCTTAATTTCCTGAGTGCTGTAAAGCTTTCACACATGTGTTACATACAATATTTTACCTAATTCCATTTTATATTTACATTCTCACTCATTTTTATTTAAAAGAAAATTGAATTTATTATAATAAAATACCAAGTTAGTTTGAAGAACCAACTTCTACCAAATGTGTTGGTCACTATGGCAACAAATGTAAATACATTCAAAAATCAAAAAAGTCGCCTAATACATCAGGAATAAACATTTCAATTTTTAAATCAGTTGTTAATGTAATAGGTGTAGTTTAAATATTAAAATAATAAATTTAAATTTTACAACTTAAAAAATAATTTAAATAAAAACTAACTGTAGCTGCACAATCAGTTTAATATTAATTCCAATATCGTTACGAAGTAATTCATCTAAATAATGCACCATTAGAGTTAAGTGGGAAATTTCGATCACTAGATAAAGATATGTGGGTTAACTGAATTGGTAGAGCATTGGCATATGAAGCCAAAGGTTCTGGCTCTGATTCCCAGTCTTGATAGTATATTTTCACATGGAAATTTGTTCTAAGCGTGGTCTAATAGTAATTATGAACTCTTTACACCACTCATTGGCGTAAAGAGATTTATTGCACAATTTAAAAAACAATTTAACATGTGGAATCAGGTAAATAAATAAAACCTGCTTGTTTTAGTCTAATTTTTTATTCGATGTGATGGGAGATTCTTAAATGAATGTGAGCCAAAATTTTGTATACTCTATTTCGGAAGGCGATTCCTCTCCAGTTTTGAGATCCAAACAAGTTTTCTTTCATTGAAACTTCGATAATGATTCCCTCCCTTTGTTTGTTTACTTATTTCCTTTAAAATTTAGAAGTGGACTTTTGGGATATTTGTTATATACTTATGAATTACTACTGTACCTATTACTACCGGTATATTTTTGATATAGAGATCCTGAAATAAGAAAAAAATGGCCAAACTGCCAAGTTTTTTGTGATAAACTCCCTAATGAAGATAAAAGTTAGGTTAGGTATGTTTGATTTGATCTATGCACTTATAATTTGATTATTTAATTATATAAGTGGCACATATTTTACGAAAGTGTTTGTAAAACAAAATATAGGTAATTAAAAGCAACAGAACAATATCTAAATAGTAGTTATTATTTATTATTGTCTACTTAGCTTGTCAAACAGTACATGGGAAAGACTTGGATTACCTCTGTCATGACGGTGTGATTCGTTATCCAAGTTCCAGGTCTAAGGGGCCTGAAGAATCACCCCACCAAAGAGAGATGGGGTTGCAAACAGAAGACTTCTTATCTCATAGTCCAAGGAAAGAAGCTGGGGACTCAACGGAACAAAATAGAATTGCTGGCAAGGTATTGATATATTTCATGCATTCTTTAAAAAAGTATAATGAGGTAAATCTTGTTTACCTTGAAGCCAGTGAATCGGTTCTGTTTTTCCTGTCTTTAGAAATATTTAAAATTCACATCTTTAAGAATGTATTAGGTGATTTAATATTGTTTCATTTTGTTACTTAATGTTATAGAAACAGATCAAATTACTTAAATTTTTTAGTAATAATTATTTGGTTATCACTCATATTGGTTCTTTTTATTTGTTTATTTTACTTCTTCCCTCCAATGTCACATTTGCTAATACATTTATTATTTAAAAAATTAACAGTACATAAATAGAACTAGTCATTTCCAGTTAAGAATTGTGACAGTTTTGAATAACTATTTATCTGATTTATTGTTAATATCAAATGAAAGTGCAACTTTAAAGTAATGTTGAAGTTTGAGGTTAACATTGGTTTCAAAAAGTAAAACCTGTTGGTTTAATTCACAATTCACTGCCCTTCGATTTCTGCTGTTGATATTTTTTCATCAACCAGTAATTGTTCAATGGTTTCCATGTGGTCTTTCTGCACCCGGCATTAAGAATATCTAAGCTCCCAAGCAATTGCACACGTTAACAATAACTCGTATAAACTTTTGCGAGATGTATGCAATAAATCATACATAAAGTAAGCGCTATAAAGTATGTACAGTTAAGTCGTTAACTTTTGTGATGTAAGAAATTGAGACCTAATTTTCACACATTAAACAATGTAAACTGTTAAGTTTTGCAAAATGTAGTTAGTGTTTGGGGACCGTTACTATTTTATTTAGCCTCTTGTCACTGCGATCCAAATGGATCTTTGTGATTTCCAAAATGTAAGCAATCAATCATAACCAAAAATGAATAGTCACAAGTAAAGTAAGCATTATATAAGGTAACCTACAAATAATTTTAAACAGCTGTTATAAATTCTTAAACAAAACAATAAAATAAAACGTATATGAGAATTTAAACGGTTTAATTTTACAACATGTAAAATCATTCGTTAACATTAATCAATCGCAACACAACATGAATCTGCATAAATAAAGTAAATACTATATAAGTTTACATAAAAATAATTTGTTATAAATTTTCAACCAAAACAACAAAATAAAACATTTTTGATAATTTATAACAGCTGTTTCAAATGATTTTTGTTGTGAAACATGTTATTTACCCACAACAGGCATGTTATTTAAATAAGTTTTTCTAAGGAAAATGAATAATTTTCCGCAAATTTGCAGGTAACACTGTTTAATTTGATACCTCAATCATTAAAATCGGTCTTATAATAAAGAAATACGTAATTGGCGCAAAAATTCTTTAGAGAGTTAAATATAAGTTGTGGAATTAATATAAACACATAAGATGACATTGTGCGAAGATAAAGACATACACTTCATCAGGTCTTGCCCAAACGTTAACTCTTTAAGCACCTTAGTTGAACTGTTAGAAGACCTTCAGGCCTTAAATGGTCTTGTATTTTGTTTGCCCTGGTTTGTATAAGATTTTGAATATAACTGGAATAGGTTTAATATGTTTAACCTCCTTTCTTTTTCAGCCAGTGGTAAATAGATCTGTTTGAACTCAATACTTTATTTGAAATAGGATTTCCGTCCACAGCCATAAGATAAGATATCTATTGCTCCAAATATGTTCTTTATAAGGATAACCACTTTTCCCCAATCAAATATGGTTGTTCTCCACAACATTTATATTTGCATTTTTATTTGTTTTTTAGAACAATACATATTTGTGTAAGACACGTCAAAGACAAAATCAGATACAATTAGGCAAAAATAACAAACTACTTTAAAACTATCATTATAAAACAATTTCAACATAGAACAAACAACATTAAAACTACTTAAAATTATTATCACAAACAATGAAGTGATAAACTCATCCACTTAATAAAAGGTTCCGGACAACAAAAGCCTTCTTAAGTAACTCTTAAATGGGGTATAATAATCTATCTGGGAGTTTATTAATGCTACACCTGTTTGTGATGGTAACTATTTGTGGTTACTGAGCCCTGTATTGGCCTAATCATAAGTAGCTTCAGAATTAGGTACCATAATCATATACGTTCTTAATTGTAGTAATATGACACTTCTATTTAATGTACAATATTACTTTGAAATGTACGTATTAGGAAATCCTAAGCTAAGGAACTCCTAGCTTCCAAAAACCATTTCTACAAGTCCCTAAATTATTTATACCTGTCACAAGCTATACTGGTTTTTTTTTCACTTGCTGAACTGATAAATCACGCCATAATATGATTCCGTAAGATTTCTTAGTATAAAAATCCCAGAGCATAGATTTTTGCAAATACTGTCTTCATGATATTTCCAAGTTACTCTGTTATCAATGACCATACCTAGGAATTTAGCAGAACTTTCTTCTTCTATTATATATTATCACTTAACATAACAGTTGGTCTGAGTTCGGCACTTCTTTGATTGAAATTAACGTATACATAATTTGTTTTATATAGATTTATAGTTAAATTATTTTCTGTTAAATTTTGATATGTATAGTTTGAAAATCCGAATCTCCCATTATAACATTATCAGTTGGTCTAGTTGTTGTAAGCATATCTTTTATACATTTGATCAAAATAGTTTTTCTTTTGTGAATTACCTCAGAAATTGCATAATACCGTTTTCACTTTCCCAGAGCTTTGAAAGAAATATGATAAGCTATATGTCAAATTTTGTGAAATCCATCCAATCCTTTAGCTTTCAATGTTGGTAAGATAAAAAAAGTAGATGGACATAGTGTAAAAAATAATTGTTTGCTGAACTTGGAGACTAGGTAAAATATTCACAAATATAGATAATTCAACTGTGAGGCAATAAGATACTCTTACCTCACAAAACAGTTGAGTAAATTCACTTTGAGGAAGGTTTCTGACAGCAGATTTTGGTTTAAAATCTTAAGTTAGATTAATTTTATACTATTTATCTATAGGAGCTGAATTTTGTAGTTTTTGTTATCAATCTATGAAATCATTTATTAAAAAAAAAAATTACATAATCTTTTTTATTTCAGGGCAGTGTAGACTTTGTAAAATTAAATATGACGGCGCCATTAAAACCAAAGCAAACTAATACAGGAAAAGATGATCCAATACGTGCTCCATCAACTTACCAAAAAGGTGTTTTACCAAAGTGAGTAAAGGTTTATTTTCAAATTTCTAATAATTTAATGCTGAAGATCTGTGTTTAAACATTTGAAAAGCATATAACATTGAAACATAAATTTGAAAACCATTGTGATAAATCACATGATCTTTAATATTTTACCTAGTTTCTGCAATTCTTGGTTCAACTACTATTCAAATATTAAATACTAAAATTATTCCATACATCTTGAACTGAAGTTTAATCTGACTTGTAGTTTATTCTAATTTTTACTGAATTTTTAAAAATTAATGATTTTCGTTTTATATAAGAGGGCCCGTATTGACATTACTTAGCTATGCCACTAATGCTTAATACACATTTACAAATTAAAAATCACTTATTGACTTATCGTTAGAAATAAAAAAAAAAACACTTAAAAATAGCTGTTGGCTATATACAGTACCCCACCATCCACGTTTAAGTCTACATAGTTATTTGGTATTAATCATCCACAAGTCAGGCTTTCTTGGACATATCCACTTGTAAGCCTTTGTCCTTTATTTCATATTCATCATCCACAAATCAGGTTTTTTTGGACATATTTTTGCAAAATATTGTTGTTTTCACCCCTTACTTTTGGAAGCACAGATTCAACATTTTTCTTGTTTTAACCACCCGTTAAAGACTATTCATGGGCGTATATGCAATCCCACTTGTTGTGTCTTAAAACATATTCATGTGACTATCACAGATTCAGTCTGTAAATGTATCTACATTATTGTTGTGATCGCTAACTAAATAATTTTCGAACTTCTATAGAACCTATTGAGATATTTGGAACTAATATAATTATTAGTTACCTTTAAATCTGAGATTAAATGAGTGTTTAGGTTTATCATTTGTTTAGTATAATTTATTATACTCCGGTTGCTTCATTGCTTCCAGTGCTTTTTTAAGAGTCCAAATTTTATTATGATCAGTGATTGTGAAATTATGTCTATTGAGGAAATTCGTGAATATTTTTTGAATGACGAGAATGATATGGAAAGTGATAACGAATTTAATATCGGGAATGATGGTGACATAACCTTAAGTGAGTAAATAGGCTTTGACATGCCGGTGATTCTTCCCAACATGTTGGAATATAGACCTCAAGACCTTTTTGAATGACGACTCTCAAACAATTTTTCGACAAAAAGTTAAAATTTTTATGGTGTTAAGCATAAATAGCGATTAGTTTAAAACTAGCTGGTGATTTTACAGAGAATGATTGTTTCACAGCAGTGTTTAACAAATATTTAGTTCAATACATTGTTGATAAAAGTAACAAGTATAGTGAACGGTCCAAGTTATATACAGTCTTCAAATATAATTCCAAATGACACAAACCAATTTAGGTGAAATATACACACTTCTGACAGTTGGTTTGCTTATGCATCATAATAAAATAAAAGAAATAAGTTCATTATTGAAGTAAAAAATCATTACTCGCCTCTCATATATTTGATCAAATATTTTCTCAAAACTGATTTAGATTACCCCATTTTTGTAACACTAAGACTCGGATTCTTTGCGATAAGCTGTATTATTACATACTTTAAAAATTTTTTAATGATGCTTCTCATGCCTTACAATATATATATATATATATATATATATATATATATATATATATATATTATATATAATTATATAGAAAGCTTAGTACAATGGAAAAGAAGGGTTTCATTCAAGCAATATTTACCCCAAAAAATATATAGGTTTGGTGTTAAGATATATGACTTTTGCGATTGAAAAACTAGTTTAATTATGGACAAGGTTATTTATACTAGAAAAGAAACAATGATTGAAGTGTAGAAAAACTTAGTTATTTCTGGTTTTGTTGTCATTACATTAGAGCCTTACCTTGATTTATGTATACAACTGGTATTCCAGTAGTTATATAATAGAAAAACTGGTGCAGTAGGTACGGTCAGGTGGATAGGAAAAATTCCAAAATTGAAATAAAGGGTAATACAGGGTTGTAAAAAATTACCTTGTCTTATTGACTTTAAAAAAAAGAACTGCACATGATTTCACGTACTCATGAAAATGAATACATTAAAAAACTCGGGCATCCTAATTTTTATGTTTGTACATCCTGAAAATAATAGTATATTAAAAATTTAAGAACCTAACGGTTCGTAATAGTGACATATGCACAACACCTGAAATAAATATGATTTCCAAGGAGAAAAGCACAGATTAGGTAGTAAAGTCTTTATCCAAGGCTGGTGTCATTTCCATGAACAAACTTTCTAAGAAGTTTAAAAATATATCAGGAGAGGTCAGTATGTTAAGAAACAAATTAGTTGTTCAGTTGAGGAGTTTTTTTTAGGCCTAGGCCACACTGTAATCTCAAAACAAGTAATTTTGGTTTAGCTCTATATTTTGTAACTTATGAGTTGAGTTTTACTAATGTTGGAGTTTACAAATATATATTTGCATTGCATTGTATTTAAACTTATTTGGTTGAGAATTTGTTGTTGTACATTTTGTAAAAGTTTTCGTATGTATGTTTATATTTATGTTAATTATTGATTTGTTACAGTATCCTCAAGGTAGGAATGTGTCTGGGGTGGAGAGGAAAAGAGGCCCCCCCACACTTCGTTTGTTGCATTTTCTTTCAGCGGAACAACCCCAATAAAAAAATATAGACCTCAAATGCTTCCGTGTAAACGCCTACCCTACTTTCGTTTCTTTTATCGGAGTAAATAAGAATAAAACGTTTACAAAATTAAACTTTTAAGAATTAACTTGTACTTAAACTTTAAGAATTAAATGTAGCTTAGGAGTAATTTGTGTACTTAGTTTTCTTGGAATGGGTTGTACCGTCAAGTCAGGTTTGGGAAACAAGTAGAAGGGAGGACACGCCCATTACACCATACACACTTCTAGTTGAGGGTACTGTACTTTCATTGTTTGTTATTTGTTTTGTTATTGATTTTATGCTTATTGATGTATATGTGTTGTGAGGTATGACTAGTTCTATACCACTGTATTTTTGTCTTTTACAGAACAATCAAAATCTAATTTAATTTAGTTGAAACTGTCGTGGCAGTCTTGCCCCTTTTATAGATTTAGAGTGGAATTCAAATTTCAGTCTCAGTAATTTATAAACATGTTACTAAATTATGTAGTTTTAATTCGGGAACTATTGTGTAGGTGTCAAAATAAAGAAACTTGGTTTATTTCTAAAATAATGTAAAGTCATGCAATATCTAACAGGATAGCACCATCTACTGTAGGAGGATTTTAGACAAAATATGAGAAAAGGCACAACACATAGAATCTATTTTATGTCTTGCCGAAAGAGTTAATTGTGTGTTATGGGACTACACACACGTAGGGTCAGATATGGCTAATCTCTTTTAAGTACAGTAGACTTCCAATATTCCGGGACTTTTACGGTACGGATTACTGGGTTATTGGGGGAGGGGTATCGTGTGTGATCGCTGAATCATAATTATCACAGCGAATACAGGTGCAACATGATTATGAAAGCAAATACTGTATCTTTCACCAGGAACATAAGAATAAATGTTTCAACTTTAAAAAAATACTGTAAAGTATAGAACAAACCTTATTTTTTATTGTACACTATATTTTAAATATGCTATGTACAACTACAGCAATACACTGACACAACTACAGAAGGCCTACAGTGAACTTTTAATTAAAATACAGTATATTAAAGTAAAGTTAAGTCCTACAGTAATTGTACATCTACAAGTCTCATTTATCTCTAATGTCTTTTTGTTTTCTAGAAACATTTTTCTTAAAAAAAAAAGAAAAAAAAAAGTTATTTCTCACAATATGCAAATCAATTATTTCAGAACAGTTATAATGTGAGTTTGCGTCAGCAAAAGTTATAAACTTGTTAATGCGTCTGCCGCTTCAACCCAGCTTATTCATCCCTTTTCTTCACAAACACATGAGGAAATGGTGAACTGACAGTTACAGTACAGATAATGGGAAGAGGACCGGTCTGAAACGACCGCTGAGCTCCCCTAGGAAACCCGAAGCTCACTGAACACTTCCAAGTATACTACGCCTACTGTATTGCCAAACCACAACTTACGTACAAGCATGTTTCCGCCTGTAATATAGTAAAAGAAATTCATTATATATGAACATACTATTTTAATGCTGGACTATTGGAAGTCTAAAGTACCACCATGTTGGACATGTCAACATTAGGATTACCAAGGTGTCAAAGGTGTATATACAGTTAACATACATTTAAAAAAGACTAAGTTAGGTTAGGTCTCAAGGAATGAGAGGAAGGCTTGTGCAAGGGGTTCTCTGAATTTAGGGTGTTGCATAGCTCAATTGTCACAGGATTCGCTTTACTCACTGTAGTTCAGGACCAATGAATCGTAACAGATTTGAGCTTAGTTAATTGTTTTTCTATATGTTGCTTACTCCTGCTATCTTCCTTAGTCTACACTTAAGCCTGATTTACACGGGTAGAGTTGTTGGTAGAGCTACTTTCTTGACCACTCTACCGATTTTAAACAAGGGACTGTTCACACATAGTAGAGTGTTGATGATAGTTTGTGAACTGTGTGTTCCTCCTCAATTCCTCAAAATGAGTGTTGTTGTAAAGAAAAGGAAATTAATGAGAGTCATTCCTAGATTTTTAAGTATCCTTATAAGAGTCAAAAAATCTAACAAAAGTCAACAAAACAGCAACCAAACCAGTCACAAGACTGCGTCACTCTACCAGAAACTCTACTCTACTGCCGACGGATCACATTTACACAAGTATAGTGTGCAGGAGAGTGACAATTTTGCTATTGGTGGGGGAAGTAGAGTAGAGCTACTTTCCCACATGCTGCTAGTAACTATACTCTACTACCTACTAGCTACTAGACGCTAGTGAGTGTTTACATGAGTAGAGTTACTCGACTAGAAACTCTACTCTACCAACAACTCTACCCGTGTAAATCAGGCTTTAATATATTTATTGCTTAGTTTATTGTAGGTTTTGTTAAAAGCGATCTCGTACATTTTTTTGATAATACAACTTGGTGATTTCCATTTTGTTTTGAGTCTTTTTAATGTTAATCTTTTCACTTTCATCTAAAATTAAAATTTTTGGTGATAAAACAAATATATACAGAGCCAAAATTTAAAAACAAGTGAAAAAATATTTTTAATATGGGTAATAGTAATAATATGTCAGTATGCTCAGGATAACATTAAAACAACAGGAGTGCAAGCCAATAGTGTTATATGTTATCCACAGCTATCACATTAAACACAAATGCAAATTTTTTAACTTATTTTAATTGTATGGTTGCTGTATTTAAAATGTGTCATTTGATGTACAGATAATTTTTATATAGATTGAGATTTTCTTTCAAAATATTTTGTTTCAGGTATTTACGTGAACAGAAAAAAGACAAAGAAAATGAAAAGGATGACAGAGGGGATGGTGTGGACAGTAACCTCACAGCTCAGATGTTGTTGCCTGATGACATGCGAAAAAAATTACTTATAAAATTAAAGAAAGGTTTGTTTATTTAAGTATAATATAGTTATAGAATAGAAAGATAAGTTTTACTTTATTGACACAATATATGAAAATTCCTTGTCCCACATTATAATCAGTTAACAAAATACAATTTAATGTACTGTACTTTAACTGTCACTTGACATATTTTGGAAAAATATTTATTTGTTTGTTTTTAAGCAATACCACACATTTTCTATCAATAACATTATATTCTTTACAAAACTCCCCTCTTTAGCTATGTACGTGAAAAACAGTGGTGAGAACAATCCCCATCCCAACCTCGGTGTGCATATCCGAGTCAAAAACATTGGTGAGAACAAACCCTATTCCTCCACCTTCGGTGTGCATATCCAAGTCAAAAACATTGGTGAGAACAAACCCCATTCCAACCTCGGTGTGCATATCCGAGTCAAAAACATTGGTGAGAACAAACCCCATTCCACCCTTGGTGTGCATATCCGAGTCAAAAACATTCACCTTGTATGAAAATACCACAGTTTAACTACATTGATCCTTTTCTTATTGAATTTAATTCAAATGAATTCAACATACACAAAATATCAACACTGAATGGTTTGGATCATAAAAATATCTGCCTCTAGCCTTGTTATATATATATATGCCAGTTAGGCTAATGTGTGCAGGAAACTGTTACATTAAATAGAAGCCTTATTAATTAACAAGAGTTTGTAACCTTATGTATCAGACCCTACAACAATAATTACACAAAAAGTAATATAGTGGAGTATAAATGAAGTGACACATTTGGTCTGAGAAGGAGGGGTGCATTTGTTTAAATCAGTTCTTGAGGACATTTTAAAGTTACATAAAAAATGTTCGCTTATTTGGAGATGAACGTTATTTGATATTAACAATAATTTCAAAAAGGTACCTTTTTTAGTTTCTTTTTTCTAAAAATAAAAATAAATCAATTTTTAAAGCTTCAACAACAAAATTGTTTTATTATTATAATATATTATAACTGAACATGGTTTTAACAATTTAAAAAATCTGGACTAAAAAAATACTGAAATTAAAATGAGTTTTGTTATAACGAAATCTTAAACAAATCTTAAATATTTTATACATATCATTAATAAGTCTCAATGTGTCCTCCATAATTGCTCTGCACATGTCAAAGCAGTAATTTCTACCCTGCTGCGCTGAAGAATGTCGGGAGGGACTATGACGATGGCGGTAACAATTCACTCCCGTAGTTGGTGTAAGTTCTAAACTTTGTCATTGTAAACTGTTTTTTATGAATAATCAATCACAAGATGAAGTCCATTTGTTCCAAGTTGGGAATTCTAGGAAGCCATTTTATCAAACCTTCTCTGCCAACTTATTGATTAAAGAACTTTGCATCTAGAACAAACCTAACTTCTAGGCTGTTATGAGAGGATGCACACCATCTTGTTGAAAATTGTACTTATGTAATTTTCGACTTCATTTTATTATACTTGCAGAAAAACATATTGTTGCAACATGTCCATAAATAAACATTATCAGTAATGGGTTGTTCTAAAAAAAAAGGGTCTTATCACAAGATCACAGCAAACGTTCACTTTCTATGAATCTCTCATGAGCTCAAATACTTCATTCTGTTGTTCAAAACCCCTAATTATATTATTGTGCTCTAAATAAAAATAAATATTTGAGTATTTTTTAAAAAATTTATTTATTTATTTTTTTTAAAGATTTTTTGAAATAAATGCATCCTTTTTCGATGATCTTGTACAAAAAAAATTAAATTGGTTAAATTTGCATATTGCGACTACAGGGAGTCCTCTACTTACGAACTTAATGCGTTCCGCGCCGATGTTCGTAAGTCGAAAAGTTCGTAACTCGGAAAACACGGATTTTGGCGCAAGAATTCAAACACAACACTGTTTTTACAATTAGGTTACCGTACTGTACTGTATAGGCTACTGGAATTGCTAAAAGGATGTATGAATACGTACAAATCAATGACTTCATTTATTAAAAGTACTTTTCTAAAACAACTACAATATTTATATAAATTTAAAAAGAAAACTGTTTTTAAAATATAATTAATACACTTTAATGTACTATAAAACTTCTTTTTTTTTTAACTTTAAATCGTGTAGGTAGTCCACTCATTCATCATTTGATATTGATGGCATTGGATCTTCCACAACACAGGCCACTTTAGAGTTCTTAGTAAAAAACTGAGTAATAGAAGTTTGAGTAGCAGTTCTTTTCTTTTCGTCCAGTATCACTTTGTAGCACATAAGGGCATCGTGTACAGATGCTGAAACTTTTGAAAATCTATTTTTATCTGTGTCTTGTTTTTGGAAACACGCCAGTGCCTTTTCTATGAAACCGAAACCTTCTGTCAGTTGTTTGACAGTAAATGTCTTTGGCTCCTCTTCTTCAGTTTCATCATCAGGTCCTTCATTTTGTGCTGTTAGTTCAAGCAACTCTTCATTTGTCAAATCCTGTGAATGACTTTCAAGTAGTTGATGAATATCTTCTGCTTCTACTTCCAAGTTCAATTGGTTACCAAGATCTAAAATATTATTTATAACCTCTTCCTCATTTTCCTCCACATCGTTATTATCACCGTTTTCATTTGCAAAAAAATGTGGGCACAGTTTCTTCCAAACGCCTTTCATGTTTGAAGTCTTAACTTCAGACCACGCACCACCTACATTTTTTACGGCGTCATAAATATTATATTTCTTCCAAAATTCTTTAAGAGTTGTACAATTATTGTCATCTGTTGCCTTAATAGCTTGCTTAAATGTACGACGCAAATAATATTTTTTTAGAGATGCAATAACCCCTTGATCCATAGGCTGCAGCAAGGAAGTTGTATTAGGTGGCAAGTAAATAACTTTGACGTTCGGATGAACATCATTTAACTGTTGTGGGTGGCCTGGAGCATTGTCAAGCAAGAGTAATATTTTAAAAGGAATATTGATCTCCTTGCAATATTTTTTCACATCGGGAATGAAGTTATTGAGAAACCATTCTTCAAAAACCGCCAAAGTAACCCAAGCTTCTATCATTAATGTAAACCTATCTTTTGCACACTTAAATCCTGGCATTGATTTTTCTTCTTTCGATATGTATGATCGATCTGGCATTTTTTTCCAAAATAAGCCTGTCTCGTCAACGTTGAAAATTTGTTGTGGCAAGTATCCTTCAGTCTTTATAATGTTTTCAAGAATCTTAGGAAATTCAACAGCGGCAGTGACATCGGCACTGGCAGCTTCGCCTGTTATTTTAATATTATGATAGTTATAACGTTTCTTAAACCTTTGGAACCAACCATGGCTCGCTGTGAATGCTGCATCAGTTGAACTATCACCTTTCTTTACTCTCAAGTCTTTATATAAACTTGTTGCTTTTTCTTGTATAAGATTAAGACTAAGAGGCATTCTACGTTGTTGTTGATTTTCCATCCAAACGGTCAACAGATTTTCCATTTCCTCTATTATTGTGCCTCTTTTCTTAGAAATAATTGTAGACTGCATAGGGGTACAGCTTTTAATATGCTCTGAAATACGAGTTTTATCTTTTAAAATCGTTGCAATCGTAGAACGATTCATTTCGTATTCCCGTGCAATATCAGCCATTTTGTCTCCTCTCTCAAATCGTCTAATTATGTCCATTTTGTTTTCCATAGTGATTATTCGTCTCTTCTTAACTACGCACTTCACACTTTCACTATTTTTACGTTTTCCACTCATGATCAATAAACAGGTATCTAACTACAAAAAACTAATAAACACTGTGAGGTAAAATTTAAAAAAACTAACAAACTAACTATTAATAACTACAAAAAACTAATTAAAAAACTGTGAGGGCAATAAAAAAACTAACACACTAACGCGACTAAAGTCCAGACTCAAATGACCTGTTGTAGCACTGGTCATGTATGTATTTCCATACAATAGCAAAAGCTAAGCTAACAGCCAATCGTGTTGAGCCACGTTCCGTTCTTCCCGCCTCTCAAGGTCTATATCTTCCCGCCCGCCACGCCCGCCGCCTGTCAATCATTTTTAATGTCCTGGGGCTTTGTTCGTAACTTCGAAAGTTCGTAAGTCGAATGTTCGTAAGTAGAGGACTGCCTGTATATGTATTTGTTCCAAGTTATCTTGCAATAATAGAAGTACTGTACTTAGTTTTATCAAATTGTGGAAATACTTGATTGTTTATTAGCAGTTAAGGACAAGTTTTTTTTTGCAGCAGAAACTTAAATTGGGTGCTTTTATGTTACATTCATTTTAATTTTATGCCAATTTTGCAGTTGGTATAAATAATTTTGAACATAATGTGTTACCTCAACTACATCATTGACGTATAATCTACAGATAGTTATGGGTAAGTCAGCAGTTTGAAAAATGTAAATGTTCTTACTGAATAGTAGTAAATATCTGTTCATTCACAATAGTGACAGACTACCAAAACAAAGTCTTCTTTGTACATACAGAAAAATGTAGTACTGTATCTCCAAACAAGTGTGTAATCATTAAAATTCTGACTTTAAAGTTATTTACTTCTTCTTATGTGCATTCAAAGTTATTCAACATTGACAGCACAATAAATGTCATTTAAGTTTAATTTTTGTTGCAAAAGTGTTTTGTTCTTTTGAACGATCTCCATTAAAAGTAACTTGATAATGATGGATTGTTCATAAGATTGATATGTTTAATCAGTCGTTTGCTATCATTTACACTCTCACAAATCTGAGGTATCGAAAATTACAATTACAGTATTATTATTATTTTTTTTAAAGCTCTACTCTTAAACAAGCTGAGATTATATTAATATTATATTTTTTATCAGAAATATTGAATTAAATACTTTTAATCATTGTGAAATTAAATAACAGGATTTTTCTTTTTATTTACTAAGTATAATATGAATACAATAGATAACATTCAATGATGAGTTAATAGTCTTTGATTTATATACATAGGTTAAATTTATTGTCTTATCTCGGGGAGGGGATTAAGCGTGCCGGCACTTTCCACGCTCACTAAAATAATCATATGAGATGATTCTTAATTATAATGTTAACAGTTTATAAATATTGAAAAATCAATTTGTTGATTAAGAAATTCAACTAAATATCTTTAGGTTATTTAAATGATAAAAATAGAATGAGGACATGTGAAGTTCATCATTCGGATGAACGTTATGATTCACTAAATATTGTCTTATTGAGTTTATTGATTACTAAGTTTATATTTATCTTTGCATTGTGTCTTATTCAGTTTATTGGTCAACAAGATTATATCTGTGTGTGTCTATATATATAGTTCAAGTTCATAGTAGGAACTGGTTAAATTGCTTAAGCTAGGCTTATGGTAAAGGATTGTATTGGATTGGTCTCACCAATTGGTAGGATTACTGAATCAGGTTTCGGGTAATATTGGTTAGAGATCTTCAATCTTCCCTTATAACAGGTCAGTTTTGGTTATTTTTATAGGTTTCACTTTGTCTGGTTCCAAAATAACTCGCTTTTCTGCTGAATATTTTCCGGATTGTTTTATACGTCTGGATGCTTCCACAATTCTTCTAACAATGGCTATATTAAAATCAGTGTATTCTTGGGTTAGGATCTGGACGACACTCCCTTGACAATTTCACTTTTCACTGCATTTTACTGATTTAGTTCATGAAAGGTGATGTTTATATTGATAAATGAAAAATGCTGAATTTGTACTTAAACGTTAATTCTGCCTAATGATAATTTTGAATACATTAATTCCTATAAGTTTTAAACTTCTTTTATATATTTTTTATTTAACATATTGATTTAAATGGCATTTATATGTTGGTCAGTGAGATATAAGTATTTAAACTAGCTTTTACAATATTGTGATCGCTAATCAATTAGTGATGAGCGGGCGGGCGTGGTTTTTGGAGTGACGTCACGTCTGATAATGGATATTGTAATTATGGTCGACATTGCCCTCTTTCAAAAGATCAAAACAAATTGTTCCGACTTTTCTAGGATATTCGAGGTGAGCATTTCTCTAGGAAATTTAGTTGGGAATCTGGTGGTACTTCTCAAATTTCACCTAATGGTCTCGTTGATTTGTAATTTCCGATAAGCCGAAGCTATGTCGAGGTTTCTTTGTGAACAGAAACTGATATATTATGGGTTTCGTTTACGGTTGAATTATAATTTGAGTTTTTTAACCCTTTGAGTGTCACAAGAAAATTTTCATAACTGAAAAATTCGGTAACATCTAAAATGCACAGACTCACCCAAAAAGGCCACAGGTATAAATGGTTTTTTGGATAACTTCGTTATAAACGACACTGATTAAATTGTATACAAGATATCTTAACAAATTTAGTGTCAAAATGTTCAGTGTTACCTACAGTTATATTTGTAAATAAGTTGGATTCTATATATTAAAAAAAAATATATTTATTAAAAACCAAACTATAGATAATATAGAAAAAAAGAAATTTTACATTTTTTTTTTTACCTCACAAACCAAAAATATTTTATGTGTGGGAAGTGTGCTATTTTCTATCTTTAAACTGTTTTCTATAAGTGACCAATTTTTTTAATTATTTGGTTGAAAACCAAACACAAACAAAAAACTTTTATCTCAGAACTAACCTAACATAACCTGGGCCTATTTTGTTTACCTGATGTACTATGTTGATCTAAGTTTAAATCAATATCACTATCTCTAAACTGATTGTCACTATCACTTGGTTGATATAACGGGTCTAGATCACTGTCATCCCCAAATAAATGTTCCAAATCATCTTCAGAGGCTAAAGAGTCATCATTTGAATAACCTAAAAGTAATCTGTCTACTTCGCTACTTCTTAGGTTTTCTTCCACCATTTTAAAGCAATATATTATTCCAAAATACTACTTTAAACTTGTAATAACTAAAATAATAACCTTCAACAAACAAATAATAAAATAAAACGAACAACAAACTGCAAAAAAACTGATGACTGTAGCGAGATAATAATAATAACACACAAGGACAATATCAGTACACTTCTAACCTGCAAGTGAAAATGACAACAGCTGATTTTGTGCATCTGTGATTGTTGTCATCTGTTTAGTTAGCCAAAACAAAATTTTTTTCACCACTGAATATCACTGGATATACCACAAAGTATTTTAAAACATCGAAATACTATAATATAGCAGATTACAAATAAATAAATTAAACTACGAAATACGCAGTGGCGATGGATCGTCACTGTGACACTTCTAGCATGAAAAAATGGTGACAATAGATCGACATCATGGCACTTCTCGCACGAAAAAATGGTAACGATAGATCGTCCGTGTGGCACTCAAAGAGTTAATATAGCATCGCCTGTTAAGATATGAATAATTTTTAGTTTGGCCTAGATCTGGTAGATGTAGGATATTTGTTTACTTGTCTGTAAAAAATTTGTTTTATTCAGTTGTTCGTAGGCCGACTGACGTCATCTACTTTTGAGCTTCGTATTCCCGCCAATAGATGTCAGGAGTGATAGTTTTCTTGCATTTGTTTTATTTGAAGGATTATGATAATTTTGAATTATTACACATTTGTGTATATAAAAATTAGTACATAATGTTTTGAGAGTATAAATTAAGTCTTGTTATCAAATAATAAATATAAAACACGAAAGTACTTTTTTCATGGTGTTATCAATATTACCTTTAACAGTTCACTAATCTTAACTGTAGCAGGCCCAAAGGCAGTATATATGAGTCATGCCTTTCCTTATTAAACAAAAGAGGTTTACCTTGGAAAATGGTTCTTGGCATTACCTAGAATAACACACAAATAGAAAAACACAATGAAACACTAAACTAAAGTTCTGAAATATTTTGTAAACACTGTTCTCTTTCTCAATCAATAGAGAGTATAAAAAGAAGATTCAATGGGTTTTCTTTTTATACTCTCTACTGATTGAGAAAGTGAACAGTGTTTACGAAATATTCAGAACTTTTGTATTTCATTGTGTTATTTTATTTGCGTACTACTGGTAATGCCAAGAACCACTTTCCAAGGTAAGCCTATGTCTAATTTCCATAAAAAATTTAAACATAATAGGCTATGCAACTTATTACTCTAACCTTATTGGACAGAAGAAACTGAAACTCATTTTCTTGCACTGATAATTAGTTAGAACTTTACTGTGTTTTATTTAACACAATTATGTCCGATCTATTCTTGTATTTTATACTATTTATATTTATTTTGTTTTGTCCATAGATCATAAAGAGTTGGTTGATCAGCTCAATTTGTTACCTTTCAGTACAAGCTCACTGAAGACGCTACAACGAAAACAGCATATAGAAAAAGAATTGGATATTTTAGAAAAACGTATTACTAACTTTTCTAGGGAAAAAGTGTTTATTCGGGACGTAACAGTGACATAATATTTATCTTAATAAATTAAACTTGTATTTTTTTCTGCATAGAAAATTCATGATTGTAAACACTCAGTGCCTTTAGGTGATGATCTCATTTAAATTTATTTTATAAATTAGCATTTAATTGTTAGTAGTGCTATAAATATGTATATTTTTTGAAATAACTTAGAGAATAAATTATTGACAATTTAAATTCTTATTGAAATTGGTACTCTTAGAAAAAGTCTTTAATTGTGTTTTATAGTGGACTCGCTTTATGTGTGTCTCTGCTTACTCTAACAAATACAAGTCTAGTGGACTCGCTATATGTGTCTCTCTTGCTTACTCTAACAAATACAAGTCTAGTGGACTCGCTTTATGTGTGTCTCTGCTTACTCTAACAAATACAAGTCTAGTGGACTCGCTATATGTGTCTCTCTTGCTTACTCTAACAAATACAAGTCTAGTGGACTCGCTTTATGTGTGTCTCTGCTTACTCTAACAAACACAAGTCTAGTGGACTCGCTATATGTGTCTCTCTTGCTTACTCTAACAAATACAAGTCTAGTGGACTCGCTATATGTGTGTCTCTGCTTACTCTAACAAACGCAAGTCTAGTGGACTCGCTATAATATATGTGTGTCTTTGCTTACTCCAACAAATACAAGTCAGCGGACTCGCTATATGTGTGTCTCTGCTTACTCTAACAAATACAAGTCTAGTGGACTCGCTATATGTGTGTCTCTGCTTACTCTAACAAACGCAAGTCTAGTGGACTCGCTATAATATATGTGTGTCTCTGCTTACTCTAACAAATACAAGTCTAGTGGACTCGCTATATGTGTCTCTCTTGCTTACTCTAACAAATACAAGTCTAGTGGACTCGCTATATGTGTGTCTCTGCTTACTCTAACAAACGCAAGTCTAGTGGACTCGCTATAATATATGTGTGTCTCTGCTTACTCCAACAAATACAAGTCAGTGGACTCGCTATATGTGTGTCTCTGCTTACTCTAACAAATACAAGTCTAGTGGACTCGCTATATGTGTCTCTCTTGCTTACTCTAACAAATACAAGTCTAGTGGACTCGCTATATGTGTGTCTCTGCTTACTCTAACAAACGCAAGTCTAGTGGACTCGCTATAATATATGTGTGTCTCTGCTTACTCCAACAAATACAAGTCAGTGGACTCGCTATATGTGTGTCTCTGCTTACTCTAACAAATACAAGTCTAGTGGACTCGCTATATGTGTGTCTCTGCTTACTCTAACAAACGCAAGTCTAGTGGACTCGCTATAATATATGTGTGTCTCTGCTTACTCTAACAAATACAAGTCAGTGGACTCGCTATATGTGTGTCTCTACTTACTCTAACAAATACAAGTCTAGTGGACTCGCTATATGTGTGTCTCTTGCTTACTCTAACAAATACAAGTCTAGTGGACTCGTTATATGTGTGTCTCTGCTTACTCTAACAAATACAAGTCTAGTGGACTCGCTTTATGTGTGTCTCTGCTTACTCTAACAAACACAAGTCTAGTGGACTCGCTATATGTGTCTCTCTTGCTTACTCTAACAAATACAAGTCAGTGGACTCGCTATATGTGTGTCTCTGCTTACTCTAACAAATACAAGTCAGTGGACTCGCTATATGTGTCTCTCTTGCTTACTCTAACAAATACAAGTCAGTGGACTCGCTTTATGTGTGTCTCTGCTTACTCTAACAAACACAAGTCTAGTGGACTTGCTATATGTGTCTCTCTTGCTTACTCTAACAAATACAAGTCAGTGGACTCGCTATATGTGTGTCTCTGCTTACTCTAACAAATACAAGTCAGTGGACTCGCTATATGTGTCTCTCTTGCTTACTCTAACAAATACAAGTCAGTGGACTCGCTTTATGTGTGTCTCTGCTTACTCTAACAAACACAAGTCTAGTGGACTCGCTATATGTGTCTCTCTTGCTTACTCTAACAAATACAAGTCAGTGGACTCGCTATATGTGTCTCTCTTGCTTACTCTAACAAATACAAGTCAGTGGACTCGCTTTATGTGTGTCTCTGCTTACTCTAACAAACACAAGTCTAGTGGACTCGCTATATGTGTCTCTCTTGCTTACTCTAACAAATACAAGTCAGTGGACTCGCTATATGTGTGTCTCTGCTTACTCTAACAAACGCAAGTCTAGTGGACTCGCTATAATATATGTGTGTCTCTGCTTACTCTAACAAATACAAGTCAGTGGACTCGCTATATGTGTGTCTCTGCTTACTCTAACAAACACAAGTCTAGTGGACTCGCTATATGTGTGTCTCTTGCTTACTCTAACAAATACAAGTCTAGTGGACTCGTTATATGTGTGTCTCTGCTTACTCTAACAAATACAAGTCTAGTGGACTCGCTATATTTGTGTCTCTGCTTACTC
The DNA here is from genome assembly GCA_963513935.1 of Aphrophora alni. NCBI lineage: Eukaryota > Metazoa > Arthropoda > Insecta > Hemiptera > Aphrophoridae > Aphrophora > Aphrophora alni. The sequence continues at coordinate 141,813,752 of OY740767.1, read as the reverse complement.
TAACAAATACAAGTCTAGGAATTAGAGCACGAATAAATAGGAAACGTCCACTTATTAACCATCCAAGTTAGGTATTACACATCATTACATTATTTTGTATTCTATTATTAGAAAAATATTATTTTAACTATAACGTATTTGATAACCATCATATTGGTAGTTAGTTTAAATGCATTGAAGATACAAAATATTTTTGTAACATGAGAAAATATTATTGGTTGGACTAATAGAAATGTGTCTGAAGCACTGTTCGTTAAACAGGAGTAATGTAGGCCATTTGCAGAAATAAACCGTGCACAGGGTTTCTGTACCTAATTTAATAAAATATATAAATAATTATAGAACTTACCGTCTTCAATATTCCTATTTTTCATTCAAAAGGAATACATCCTGCCCAATTCTTGAGCAGGATACCCAATGGCTGAATAGTCGAAACGGCCATCGTTGAATAAAAAATAGGAATATCGAAGACAGTTATTTCAATATAATTAATTAGTTCTGTAATTAATTGTAGATAATCAATATTTGAAATAGTGACAACCAAACGTTATAAAATATATGAAATTTAATATTGAATTATTGAAGGATTTTATTTTGATGACAATAACGTATGTAGTTGTCTTAGGTTAGATTTGAATGACTTGCATTTATGTAAAACCCTGATCAAACAAACACACCATTTTAAACCAAACTAAATGAATTTACATTGTTTTTCCTAACTGAATCAGTATCCATTAGTTGACCCCAATACTGAAACCTTGTTATGTTAGTTATGGCAAAGTAAATTGGTCATGTAGTAAAAAAGACAACAACAAAAAATTGTTTAACTGAATTTTCATGTGAGTAACATTTACAACTATTTGAAGTCAAAGTTAGCCTGACGAAAGATCAACACAAAATTCATCTGCCGTAACAAAAACACTGCCTCGGTAGATAACAACTACATTGTAAAATTATTATAGTTGGTAACACATATACTCTGCAAAGTCGGTAATAAAGCTCATTTTTTTATAAATTAAACATTTCAGTTGTAAAGGGAAATAATAGGATCTTGTCTAACATAGCTTGTTCTAGACTTACAAAATTCATAGTGTAGATTGTAAATGTCATGTGATATCCCACGGATTTAACAATTCTATTGAGCCAGTTCCACTCTCACAATTTATCTACTTTAGAAATTTACAATATGTTCAATGTCATAACTCAGTATAACATCGTTTCAACAACTGTATTAGGTTTGTTAGCGTTTAAAAATAATATGGGAATATTTTTTATCATCAACTGTTATCTCAAACTTTGTGTGGACAAGTATATAATCATTTTATGAAATTTATTTAATCTACTCAAGGTTAAACATACTATAATGAACTTTTATTTCTTTGTATCATACCTTATCCAAATGTAGTCAAATCTGCTTTTCCAATAATACATCTGTGATGTACTAATTAGTAATAGTTTAGTTTAAATATATACAGATAATATAATTCCATTTTCACTAGAAAATTGCTGCACTAATTGTTTTGACATATACTACTGTTTTCTTGTTTTTCACAATTAATGCAAAATATTATAAAATTAAAAATGCTTACAAAACAAGTATATGTAAAATAAAGTGTAATTAAACAAAATTATAGAAATATTTTTATTAAATATAATAACGCTATTGAAAGTGTTAATGTGTTTGTCTTAATTCTTTAATAAGAGAGCAAAATATGTTGCAGTTAATGATTAACAATTTCATAAAATAATAAGGATTTTGAACGTAAGAAGTTATCTAGGAACAGATAACATTTCATATTAATCATTAATTTTTTTATTTTAATAATTCATATTAATCATTATTTTTTTGGCTTATCTTAAATCTTTATAGACAATAAGTTCTGAACCTCGTCAACTTCTACACAAGAGTTTAAAAGGATATATGATAAATTGAATGACTTGCTTATTATAAAATGAAATAAAGATGGAAATTCTGAATTGAATTGAGACGGAAATTGTACCTCTGAAGATGATATCACTGCTATTGAAAAATACAGAAGATAGAAGAAACAACTATTCAGTCTTTGTGTTTTATTATGGTTTTGGGGAATTTTCTTTCATTGTATATTTATCACAGTGCTATTATAGTGATTCATATGTATACTAAAATGATGAAACTTTTGACAACAATGTTGTTGTTAGGCACAAGTTCTACTTAAAAACTGTATGGTACTTTCTAAATCAACATTCTATAAAACGTGCAGTAAAATATATTTAATAAAAATCGGTTGAGAAACTAAAAAGTTTGTATTTTTGCTAACCATTTTGTTTTTGGGATATGTGTAAATAAATTTAATACTACATTCATAATCAGCTAACTAATATGGTAAATGAGATTGATCAAAATCAGCTTCAGAACAAAACATGGTGAAAATTTGTTTAACCATTTTAAAAATAATTTAGTTAAAAAATTATCAAATACTGAGGATTTGACCTTTCCCTTTGAATTGTTGTGAATAACCCTTGAATGTGAATTTTAATAACCCTATTCTAAATTAACAAATTTTGAAAAGAAAACTGTCCCATGATTTCTTATAGGGCTAATAGCTGCAACCCCTCCCCTCCTTACTATGTTCCACTAATTAGAAATTATTCTACCTTATTTTACCATAGAAACTGTATATGCCGAATTACAAATCTATTGTATGTCTGAAATTATTCATACATTTTGATAAGCAGTAACAACTTGCAGTATAGCTTTATTTTTTTTCTGGCTCAACATCTTTACATTATGCTTGCAAGACTAATGAAGACAAGAAAGGAGCAGGTTTATTTTTTACTTTGTGCTAACATAAATTTGGTGTATACCTACCAAAACGAAAAGTTTCAATATTCACGAGATTACACTTTTGATCAACTCTAGTATTAAAGAAAACTTATCTGTTAACAAATAAATATAACTGAATAAGTTGACTTGGATGATTGAATATCTTAATGTCAAGCCAAAGCATTTTCAGTGAAATAGGAATGTTTACAACATAAACCAATAATCAAGCCATAGGTAAAATAAAATTACAGTTAGTGAGTAAATTTTAGAAAATCACATATTAATTTTATTATTATACGTTTTTCGGACATTTGCCATCATTTGTGTGTTAAAAATTTAAAACAATTCCCTGATAAGGACAATCCTATCAGCCAATCAATTATAGAAGTAAGGCCATTATGGCTCCCATTATTTAAAAAAGAACTAAAATTTGATTATAATATCCCTATTACTAATAAACAAGCTGAAATTTTACCCACTAAATCGCCACAAAGGGTTGTAACCCGTTCTTGTGCTAGGAAGCTTAATACAACTAACAATAGGCCACTCCCCTAACAGTTTGTCATGCCTTCTGGACCACGTCACTTGTTGCTATATCTTTGATACAACAACACGTACTTGCTGTTAGTTATGTGTTTACCGTGATTGTGTTTTTTGACTTCTCAGTTTCAGCTCCGAGATGCATGATTAGATATTAAGGTTGGTGGTATTCTTATTTAATTTTACTTCTCACATAGGCTTAGTTTCTAGTTTCATGTTCCTTTAGTTTTTAGTCACTTGATAACGGGAATTTGATTCTTCTTGAAAAGCTTTTATTTTGGTCCTAGTGATGAAATATACTATTTTCTATATGACCAAGAATTTATTTATTTTTTTTAGTAACATTATTTATGTCATACAAAATTCAAACATCTATTATTAAGGTTATTATAGTTATTTACTGAATTTGCAATTTAATTAAGATCATTATTACACAGTAATTCAAGTAGTTACATGATTTCAACCCAAATTTTTTTTGAACTATTAAAATAATTTCAAGGTAATTACATAATTGCTAATTTAAATTTTGTATCTTACAAAGAAACATTCTTTTTTATCTTCTCATAAAGACGGTTTCAACAGACATTTAATTCAATTTTGCTAGATAACAGCACCTCACAGAACATGTTACGATTTATTTTTTATCAGCAGACAAATTAAATTATACTTCAAAACATTGTTCACCATATGGTAGCACCATACTAATGTTAAAAAATAAAAAATTAATCTGCACAGAAAAGTTATTGCCAATTCACTGAGTAATATCAAATCCAATTATTTATTTGAAGGTAGCTGCAACCTAGCGTCATTTGGGCAAACTACAAGAACAAGTTGAAAGGGATTTCAGAAATTCCACCTTTCCCTATAGTTAAACTAGCATCTCCCGTTGCGGCTTTGCCCGCGAATCATTCAAGTTGTAATCTATACGTTTATTAAATCGCATGTTTTGATAAAAAAGTTTAATATTACTTTAATCCGGCTAATTTTAATGTAGTGTGTAATATTTAAGAATACAGAATTTGTGAATTGAATGATAGAGTAATTTCAGAAAAAGAATATTTTTTCTAAATCTGTTATTTTCATCATGTTTACTCATCAATAACTTAAAGTTACTAAAGTTGAAAAATATCAAAAAGGCAAAGTAAACAACAACAAAAATTCGTAATTATTCTAGTTATAGATAAATTATATTATACTATTTAAGAATTCATATTATAAAATACTAAAGAAAAATTTAATTATTTCCCAATTCAAATAAAAAAATTGAACTAAAAATGTACTTATTTAGTATTTAGGACCTCTTTGTAAACTACATTTGTTGTCTTCCCTTTAGGTGCTAAAATCACTAAATTAGTAGAAGAACTGACCCTAGAAGCACCAACGTACAATTGACCATGAGAAAAACAGTCTTCTCTTAAATCAACTCCTGCAAATTTTAATGTTTGTCCTTGAGATTATATATAAATATACAATTTCTATTCATATCGGCGAAGAAAGTCCCGCGATATTCTTCTCCAATCACAAACTTCTGTGGGCGTGTATTTTATAACTAACGTCTTGCTTCTAATGGTCGCCATCTTAATTCCAGATTTTCGTCCATATTTCGACAGATTATGTCTTTGTTATTAAATATTTATATGAACTCAGGTGATGTTTTATATTTAGAAATATCTACTTCGTATTTCTGTATATCTCATTTTGTCTCTAGGTCTTCTGTATTTTTATAATCGGCGAAAGATCGGAGTTATATTTTCAATTCGGTTATTTTCCAAGTTGACCTTTCACGTCTAGATAAAAACAAATTATTTAAGTTTTCTTGTCTTTAACTGTGTGTTGTTTTTTTTTATGGATTAATCAAATTCTTAGGCGCAATTTTAATATAGGTTTTGATTTGTTTTAGATTGACAATTTTCTGGATTAGTTATAATTGGGTCGGAAAATATTAGATTTAGAATTTGTTTTGATTCGAGTCTTATCTTTTTGCCGCTAGGCGCGTGTATGTTGACGTTTAAAATTAAATGAATGAAATTGACTTGTTTTTCTTTTTGTATTTAATACCCTTTAAAATTAAAATTTCGCAAAATCCTTTCTTAGTGAGCGTCTATGACCTCATACAAATATGCCTTTAAATTTTGGTATCAATATCTTTGTTAATTTTTGCTCTACGTTGATTCTCTGTCAGTCATTCAGTCAGTCAGTCAGGACAAAGCCGTTTATATATATAGTGATAATAAATCTCTCTTATGGTTATCGACTTTTTTCTCTGCAAGGCTAGAATATTTGTTCAATATCTCAAACTTTATCTTGACAACGCATTTATTTATTCACAAAACAATTTCCATCAATGTTATGTTATTTGTTTAACTACTGTTTTTACATGTGGAAGCTTTCAAACACCCCCCCCCCCCAACTAAAAAATCATACAATTTTACCTATTAGGACTTCTTATGACAATTTGAACTAGGGCAATTTTTTTATGTAAAGTATTGTAATAGTTATAGAATTTTGATGGTTTTTGACCTATAAAACCATCCTATTTGGAATATATTTTCCAAATAATCTAAATGTGACTTTGACTTTTCTAAAGAACTCATGGATTATCCACATGACTTCAAAATTTGATGTGGAAGTGAAAGTTATAAATTTGGTTAAAATGTCCATAAGAAAGTATGGGTCAGAGTAACTTACCTTTCAAAATAATGTATTGGTGTAAGATATGAAAATTTGTGTTCTGAGAATCCTAGTTGTACAAAGAGGTTTTTTTTAAGCAGAAATTTTCTGAGTGAGAACATAACCATTTTGGTGTTCAAGTGTGACTAGACGTTCTGTTCTGAGCTTTAAGGTTTATGTCCTGTTTCTGGAATGAAGACAGCTGATTCTAATTGATGATTTATGGAATTAAGTGAGCCATATATGGAGATTCAAATATGGCTTGCCTTAAATGTAATAGGTGAAGTTGAAGCTTCGTTTTGTATATATCATAATTTTCCAATTGATAGATAGAAGGTAGGAGTTATTAGATCATTGTGTTTTTGTAGGATTCTGAATAAAATAATAATTTTTTAAAGAAACAATAAAACAATAAGGTTTTTGTTACAATAAAATACTTCAGTAATGTTTCTAAAATTATTACTGACTAATTAATATTTTAATCATCAAGTTAATTGGGAGGATATGGCTATGGTTAAATAATTAAATAGTCTAAAACCTGTTCTTTTTGTAGATTCCCAACAGTTTGCAGCAGAGTTCATAGACACTGAGTTTGATGGCAACCAAAGTGATCTAGATATAACTGACGATGATGATTTGGATGCAGACCCGACTTTCACTCCTGCATCGAGAAGGGGAAGAAGACTCCTTGGAAGGGGAACTTGACGATACTGCAGGTGATCAAGTCGCTGCAGGTATGGGCACAGTTCCAATACCTAGTACGGCAGAAACTGCTACTCCAATTGGTCCTGGGATTTTTACAAACTCCGTTAACACATTTGGATCCAATGTTTCTACAGGTTCTAGGGAAAGAGTCTTTTGGGAAAAGGTAAATAACTTTGACCCATTGCCTCCAGCACCAGAACATGTACCTTTGTTGGCGAATGCCATGAATCGATCTCCAGAGACATATGTGAGTAAGTACTTACCTGAGGATATATTTGCCCTTTTTACTGAACACACTAATAGACGACACCTTGAGGAAAAAGGTAAAGTACTAGGAGTTACAGAAGAAACAATGCGAACATTTTTTGGTGCCACAGTTATGATGTCTCTTCTACGGTACCCAAGACTTCGAATGTATTGGGCGACTGCCACTAAGATTCTCTTTGTAACCTCTCTAATAAATAGGGACTTGTATTTTACTATTAGAACAAACCTAAAAGTTGTGACTGACACCGAGGTCCCTGATACAGACAAATTCACTGACAAGTGGGTCCCTTGCTGAAGTTGGTCCAAACAGGATGTCTTCTAAATCCAAAACCAAAAAATGTAGCGGTAGACGAGCAGATGATACAGTTTTGGGGTCGGACACCTGCAAGGCAAGTAATCAAAACTAAACCTAATCCTAGTGGAATTAAAAACTTTGTTGTTGCTGCTTCAATGGCCTGCCGCTGGAATTATTTTTCAAGGATAAAATAAAGCAAACGCTTTAAGTTTCAAATATTTTAATAATATAAATGAGCTACAATTGTTTCAGATGATTCCGCAAGGCGAAACGATTGTAGCTCATTTATATTATTAAAATATTTGAAACTTTAAGCGTTTGCTTTATTTTATCCTTGAATATGGAGTTTCAACAAGAAATATCTGCTATTACATTAAAGTTGGAATTCTTTTTCACCAAGGTAAAGGAGATACCATAGTACCGGAAGATGATTTGGAGTTGCAGAACCTTGACATTGGTGGAAAAGCTGTTATGAAACTTCTCATGACTTTTCCAAGTGGTATATCGGTTTACCTTGACAGATTTTTTACTTTCGAGCTCCTTCTGGACATACTTTTTGGTACAGCACAATCAACTGGCACTGGGACTTTGAAGAAAAATAAAGTGCCAAAACAATCAAAACTGAAAGATGATTCTGTACTGAAAAAAGAGGGCAGAGACTCGGTAAACCAGTCCGTAAGATATAATGGGCAGGTTGCAGTAGTAAAATGGTATGATAGCAAGGCAGTGCGTTTGATTTCAAACAAAGAAGGTGTTTTGCCTATGGATAAATATCGCAGGTGGTGCAGGTTGCAAAAACAGTACATTGAAGTAGATAGGCCATATTTCATTAAGGCCTACAACACAGAAATGGGTGGAGTAGATTTCTTGGACTGAATGATAAGTTATTATAGAATTGGTGCAAGAACCAAGAAGTGGACCGTACATGTAATAATGCAATTTGTTGACTTCTCTCTGGCAGCTGGCTGGATGGAATACAGACGAGATCAAGTGGCTCTTAGAATTCGCAAAAAATACATTAGCGACATCTTCCAATTCAGACCACACATTTTTTGGCCTATGGTAAATCTACCACCAATGAATCCAGTAATAATAGTGACAGCAACTACAAGCCGCCTGCTTCGTCTTTACCTCCCAGTAAACGAGTTTGAGTTGAACATCCTCCTGATAATCTTCGTACAAAGAACGTCCTGCACATGCCCGAGGTCCCTCAACCTACATCAAAGAACAGATGAAAAATGCCAGACTGTGGCGCAAATATTGCAAGAATACGTTGTTTAACTTGTAATGTGTTTCTGTGTCTACAAGAAATAAGAAACTGCTTCAGTCTTTATCACAACTTGTAAAAAATGTTTAAAATGTTCCTATGGGCTGAAAATATTCTTATTTTTTCTTCTCAATACACTAAAAAAATGTCCAATTAACATTACAATGTATTTTCTTTGAATTTGTACTAATAAAACCTATTTTACTTTGATATAAATTGCATATACTTATTTAGTCTAATTAAACTCTAGCGTCCCAATGTCGCCTGTAGGAGACATCATGTTTTAAGGTTGGTACCATTGCAATTTTTTTAAAAAATTTTTAGTCCTTTTTTAACATTTATATGAACAGAAACAGAATAATAATTTATATTATTATTTAATAATAATATTTATTATTATATAATAATAATAATAATAAAATTTTAAAAAAAAATTCTTTGGGACTGAGGAGGGTATGCAAACACCCCCTACCACATCTGTGATTACAGGATGTAGGATGGATTAAAACTTGTTTAATAAAAAAAGTTACATAAACTATACATTTTTTAACACGTTGGCTGCCACGCCGACCCGATCGGGCCGGCACAGCTTGTCTTGTTAGAAACATCGGCCGACCCGATCGGGTCGGCTGCGGGATTTTATAGGGCTTAAGTAAATCGATCCGTGACATTTATCAATGGTCTTTGGGAACTTTTTAAAGTGTTATAATATGAGAACACAATACTAAAAATGTTATTGAATGTTAATTTCGTCAACACATTTTTTTTATTTCAGTTATATATCGTCTGCTAATAGACGATATTTTGCCGTCCGATTGGGTCGGCACATTTTATTTTAAAGTTTTACATTATTTTTAGTGCTGAAATATGAATAAAACTTGAATCTATTTGTAATGTTTTTGTTAGGAATGTAATAAATATAAAACCGTATATTGTCAGAATATTTTTTTAATTTGGCAACACATTATATGCCTATGCTAAATTATACTTTCAAATGAAATGAAGTTATTTATGGACAGTTTACATTATTTGCTACAAAAAGCAGTAACAGGTGTTTTGTCATTAAAATGCGCGTATACAAACATGAGTACTACACATCCTAAATATAAAAGAAAATTTTAAGTCACATCGGAGAAAATAAAGCACAAAATGTGAAAAAAAAAAAAACCTTACAGAAAAACTACCAGAGTTCACAAGGATCTTGCCTATTTATGTAAGTTCTTAAAACAATCTTTGCAAAGAAATGGTTTTCCAGGACACGTTTCACAAATTGTAGTGATCTTTTTGAGGTTCTTAGTTGTTTTTCGGTCTCCAGTTCGTGAAGCTCTTGCATAGCAAACTTTACAGTTTTTCCGGGCTCTCCTTTTGTTTTTTACCCTCGCCTAAAAATACTGCCGTTTCAGACAAGTGGTGATGTCCAACTTTTTTTTATTAGCTCGATTTGTCCGTTTTGCAACCTTAGTAGTGCATACGCAATCTTTTCCCTGAAGGTCGTAATGGAGTAGAGATGCTTATTCTTACATTGAGAGTTGACCCCAACCTCTAAAACGAGATGTACGCCAGTATGAACGTGCGACCAATCGGGTCGGCAAGTTTTTTTGTCAATCAATATTCGGTGAAAAAAATCGCGGCCGACCCGATAGGTAACAAATTTTTAAACAATTTATTTAAACAGTTTAAAGTATATCTTGTTGTATTAGTGTATTATAAACACAATTAAAGTAAAAATAATTAACAGTAAAAGTTGGCATTACGCCGAACATTCGAAAATAGGCCGGTGGCAGCTAACGTGTTAAATCACTATAAAGCTTTAATTTCTTTATATTCAGTTTTCTTTTAATTGCAAATCATAATATGGTAATTATAAAATTGCTATAGTTTATTAGGATATTTGTCAATATTTATAAAAAACTAATCAGAGTGTGGATCCCAATATAATAAATAGAAGTTAGCAAATATATTAATTGTTACCATTAAAGATTGTACTGGATGCCACTTTCAGGATTAAAGTTATCTTTTTATATGATTTGCGTGTATTGAAATCTTAATTTGAAGAAAGTAAATTCTTAAAATAGTTCTAGGCTTTATGCTTTGATAGATTTATTATGTTTGTCTTATGAATTATTTTACTTAACAAACTTTATAATATAAACAATACCATTAACAATTATCATAAATAAACTATTTTATATATACTATTCGTATCTGTCAAATGTAGTCTTTATTTTAATTTTAACTTTACCTTCTATGTGGCTACATGTTTCGCTGCCACAGGCAGCATCATCAGGCCAGCTGTTATGTCCATCAAACACTTATAAATACACAACACTTGTAACACATATTTTTATACATTTTTTGTACACGTCATATAATAAATAAATTATGTTTAACATTGTTACACTTTTGAGGTACCTCCTTCTGGTGTATTTCCTTTAAAACTGATTTGGAAAGATGAGGTGCAGCTCTGTCACTTAATTGATAACAAACATTCTTACACCAGCATACAGGATAATATGTCAGTGATAAGTGTTTGATAGACATAACAGCTGGCCTGATGATGCTGCCTGTGGCAGCGAAACATGTAGCCACATAGAAGGTAAAGTTAAAATAAAAATAAAGACTACATTTGACAGATACGAATAGTATATATAAAATAAAATATATGTAGTTCTAGGGCTGTTCATCAATAATGAATATAAATAAACTACTCAACATTGTCTAGACTTTAATTTAAATCACTCAAATTTGTTAATACTACAGTATAATATATACAGTATGTAACAGATCCTAGAATTAAGTTTAAACCTATCTTATTCATTAAATCATAATATAAATAATTCTCTGTATTTGGGTACTAATCCAGGCTGTGTTACCTTTCAATAGCGGGTCTTTTATTTTTTAACAAATGTACAAAATGATTGTTATCGAACATCAATGAACCTTGCAGCAAAGCTTCTTGATTTTCTTCTAACCACTTGTTTGCGTTAAAATCGGGGAAGAAAATTGACATTTCTTTCAAAACGGACTCAGGTGAATCTAGAAGAGACATAAAACAAAGTTCTTAACTAAAAATCATAATTTACAAAAAGTGTTAAAATATTGTATCAAAATCAGCAGTATCAGAACCAAAATATAAGATTTATCTGAGGTTTGTTTCTGAGATTTATTTAATTGAACTTCAATAATTAATCTCACATCTTTTTAATTTATTTATGATAAAGTATTGATAACGGCTTTGAAATTATTCTTAAGGGTTGGAACAAAATTTGATCATACGATTGAGTCAATTTTGAGAAAATAAAAATTTGTATTTTAGTAGTTTGGTGAGTAATATAACCTCGTGGTCATCATCACCTTAAAAAAAGAAGAAAAGAGCATAAAATAGAAACCCTTAGACCTCCAATATTGTAATAGTGTCTGCGTCAGAGGAGGACAAGAGTTGGTCAAGAGAGATGAAAGAGAAATACATGAAAAAAGGTATAGATCCAGTTACTTCAAGATCTCACACTTGTACACATTATAAATAAACCCTCGGGAGTCCCTCAAACTTAGGTACAATAAGGAACCTAAAACCTCAAGAGATTAATTGGAACAAAATCTATAAATAAATATTTAGCTTGACTTGTGAAATAGTATACTTGATATAATAATACTTGTACACTCAAAGTCTTACACTTTCATTTCACTGACATACTGCAGCACAAACCACTATACAATCGCTTTAATAAAATACAGAACATTAGGCACAAACGTACACACGGGATGAGCAATAGAGCTGTACTGAGCCCAATTGCGGAAAAATGCAAGGACGCAAGATAGGGGGAAGGTCATGAACTCAACATGAAAATTTTGTCATTTCGCATAGTACGAATACCCTAAACTATGACTTACAAAGAGGTTACAACTTCCAATTATATAGGCGATTTTATTAAAAATTCAACTTGTAGAGGTTAACATTGCACCTACCTTTGAGTTAAATTAAAGCTTACCGATGCGTCTAGGAAACCAACAAAATTCATCTTATCGAGGTTCTTTCTTTAAAATAAATATTTGACTTAAATAATCTTTTACATTTAGGAAAATTAGCACTGGGAGTTATGTAAAGTTGAAGGGAAATGGCAAAAATTGAAGATATCAAACTATCAAGGAATTCAAACTATCAAGGTTCCACTGTAATGTGTTTCATAGACAAATTCTCACAAATAGTATGTCACCATCTTCAGTGATGCATGAGCCATAATAACGAGACTATAACTAACTTTCTACTGTGCCAAACCCTGTATTTATACGGATCTAAGAGCATTGCCTAAACCTTTTTACATCAGTAATGACAAGTACCTTGCGTCATTCTAAATTACATCATGTAACTAATACAATATTACTGAACTAATCTTATATCTATTAGGATAATACAATTTCTATTTTACATTTATATAGAAACTTTCCCAACGATCTATTGTATTTAGTTTAGTAACATTTTTCAACTATACAGAAGTTTCTACTTAAAGTTTTTCATCTAAACAATGTTTGTGCATAGCTGATTTATCAGGCGTATTATATTTAAGAGTTCTTTAGCTCTTGTCTTGACATTTTTGTTTTGTTTGGCCTACATACTTCTTCGGACAATTTGACGGAAATAAAGTACTATTTGTGAGAATATATGTTCAAGTTTTATTCTATGAAGAATAAAAGTTTGTTTAACTGTTCTGATAACTCAGTACTGATGTACATTTAGACATTTTGTAAAACACCTTTTTTTGATAATAAAAAGACCCAAACCCGATATTTCAACTCATATTTCCCCCAACAAATAGCTTCTTTCTATATATTAAGGTAAAATCAATCATATTGCTCACAAAAGTGTCTGTTTGGTGAAGTTGGCGTTATAGAATCCACTAATAGATACTAACCTGAGCCATGTGTTGCATTACGAGTGTCAGTTAGACCATACAGTCCTCTAATACTGTCAGGATCACTAAATACTGTCTGGTATACTTTGGTTCCTCCCATTAGTTGCCGCCAATCCTTAATTGCATTTTCTTTTGCCAGTAAATACACTTCAGATTCTCCACTAAAACCAAACACATGCTATTTATTCAACTAGAAAGAGAATGACAAAAGTTGATCTCAAAATTAATATTAGTAAAACAAAATACATGACAATATTGCACGAGGAGTTAGAAAAGCAAATCAAAATGTTAAAATTGTAGAAAACAGTTTAGAGGTTATAAGTGAATTTAAATACCTTGGAACAAAACTGAATCAAGATAAGAATTTATTCAATGAAATATTGGATACAATATTACTAGGTTACTGTATTTTGCGCATTTAAAGCTGCTTACATCAAGAGTCCTCTTTCAAGCCACTAAAGTCAGTTTTTACCCTAGTGAAGCCTGTGAGAAGTTAAGTAGCGGAGGTGTGAATTTTACTGTCAATGATATAAATAATAGAGATGATGTGGATTAGATTAGAGATAATTAAAAGAACAACTTATACAACAAGAAGTACGTTTCATCAAAGGAGGAAGAATTGACTGGATAGGCAGCTGAAGATGATTATCCACAGCCAAATGATTGGAGGGAGGAGAAGATAAAGACAAAGGACAAGATGGTAGTAGGATATATAGAGAAATTTGCAGAGGATGACTGTGAGAAAATAGAGGGTACCGGTAGCTGAACAAACAGGATAGAGGGTGATAGTTAAGGAGACCAGCGTCTACAATAGAGTTATAGTACCAATAAATATACACATATTTAATAGATGGCCCTAAAAGTACAGACAGGTTTTTCAGAACCGTTTCTTGATCCTACCTGTTTAATCAGAACTGTTTCTTGATCCGATCTGTTTAATCAGAACTGTTTCTTGATCCGATCTGTTTAATCAGAACTGTTTCTTGATCCAATCTGTTTAATCAGAACTGTTTCTTGATCCCATTCAGAACTGTTCTTTGTCCTATTTGTTAAGGTAGAAGAAGAGTTATTTTAAGAATGACCTGTTCTCTGAGTATTGAGTTTATCCTTTCCATTTCAGGGCAGATGAATTAAGACATCTTTTCTCAATCAGTTGTCCAATTAATTTAAATATTCCTTTAGTTTGTTTTTACGATGTTGTGTTCTTGTATTCGAATACCATATGCATAAATCTAAATATTTAGACTATCTATTTTTCTCTCCTTAATATACTCTATAAAACCAGTTTGTATTAATACTTGTGTTATTTACTTCTAATACACTTAATTGCTAAAAATAATATATTTAATAATTTTTTTACTAATCAAAAGGGAACAATATAAAATTGTGCCATACACAACTTCTTTGAATGCAAACATTGCATTTGTAATCAAACAGTTGTCCTTTCAAAGTAGGTAAAGTATCATTCTTTTTTGTTAAAAGAACAGTTCAGTAAAATAAACTACCACTGGCATACCACTAAATATAATTATTTATCTATACTTAAAGAAAACCATATTCATATTTTGCAAAAAAAAAGAAATTAATTTCCTTAATAATATTTAAATATATTAAGCAAACCATAGAGTTTTTTTGATACTTAAAAACAAATATTTTACAAGAAATAATTTTAATTAAATTTGTTCACACAAAATCTGAAAATGCTGATTTACTCCCAAAAAAATAAGATTGATTTTTCTCCAAATTTGTAATAAAATAAACATTACATGTCTCAGTTTTTTGTTTATATATGGAGGCGTGGTTGAGACAATAAGGTCATCATGAAATAAGTGTATGGTAATGCAAACATTGAGAGGAGGAAGGCTCCTGACTACCTCATAGGAGCTTGTGAAAAACGATCCATATATAGCTCAGCATATTTTTGTGGGTTATTGAAAGGCCATCTGTGAAACATGGTTTAAGTCTTGATTAATATACAAGTCTCTCCACTGAGAAGGAGTGTCTGGTGGCAGAGTTTAGACACATGAAGAGGTTCAACCCTTTTTACAAATTTAAAGCAATAAAATGTCTCATTCTAAGCAGACAAAATTTATGGCGAGCAATAGGTCAGCTAACTGGACCTTGAGTGTGAGATATTCTTTAATGGAGTCTCAGAATGCTTTCAAGGACGTGAAGTGTTTGGAATGATGATCCAAATGTCCTTAACAAGGATTTGAGAAGAAGAATAGTACAGTATATATAATGGGCTAGTCAAGTCATATATTTCAACAATAAACTTATTTCAGTTCATAGCAGATAAAAGTTAACTTAGCCTTACGACTCTAGGGGAAATAAACTTCCTCACTAATCCATCCTCAAAACCAAATAAAACTGAACCAAAACTAATCGTCATCAAAAATGTCAGTTTGTTACAGTAGAACTCCTCTAATCCGTCACCTTCGGGACTGGGGGCATGGTCGGAACACAAAAAAGGTCGGATTATCCGAAAAAAGTCAATATTTATTACATATTATATAAAGAGATTTTTTTAAGCAAAATAAGTGATATATAAACTTTTAAAAGTCTATATAATGAAGTCTATATATAAACTTTGTAAGTACTATAGCAAATCAATAGAACGACACGAGAGATGACACAGCACTGAAGCGGGATGACAGCACTGAAGCGGGAAAGCGATAACAAACCAGAAAGAATGGCGCCAGACGGGCCGTGAGTCATCGGAAAGTCGGCACAATATCGCAAGCTCGAGCACGGTCGGATTAACCTGAGTAACGGACCACCCGAGGGCAGATTAGAGGGGTTCTACTGTAGTTGATAGTCAACAAGAAAAATTGAAACATGTACACTGTCTTCGAAGAAATATTTAAATAGGGTCTAAACTTGTTTCACTTGTGCCATAAACACATCTTCAGAGTAAATTGTATTTGATTAAAATTGAGCTTTTAAAGATAAGATGGGAGTCAAGATTTATTTATATTTTTTCCCAATTATTCTTGAATCGTAATATTTTTTTGCATACTATTTTGTACACGGGTTTGGATAATTATTTTTCATATTATACTAAAATTGAATGAAATTGGTATAGCTGTTTTTGATTATTATTGTTATTATTTTTACTGAGGTGGTGATAAATATGTTTTAGATCCTAGAGGTAACACCTGACCAAAACTTGATCAAAATCATTAGAACCAATTTTGAGAAAATCATAATTTTGTGGTTTTGTAAAATGTTAACTATCCAAAAGTTTTGAGCTCGAAGATATGCCCACAAGTTTGATAAAAGTCAGTCCACTGGTTTAGGCTATAGAGTACTGCACATATGACAAGACAAATATTACTTAAAATATCATTTTTTGGACTCAGGGGACCTCAAAACCAATAAATACATCTGCAACAAACTCAACATAGATTTTTTGACCTTTCACATAAATTTCTCTAAGCAATGGCCTTTGTGACGAAGTAAAACGAGTATAAAATAGAAACCTCTAAGCTTCGAATATTCTAATAGCATCAGGGTCAGAAGAGAACAAGAGTTGGTCAAGAACAAAATTAAGGGTACTTCAGGATTGCTACACCTGTACTCAAGAAAAGCCTTGGAACCTGAGGGGGTAAAAATAAATATGAAGTGAATCTAATGTAGATAAGTGAATTGATTACAACAGCATAAATATATTTCCTCAAACTAAAAATGCGTATTTTTATTAATTTATGCCAGAAAAATTACTATCAAGAGTCCAGATTTTATGAGGTGTCAGTCCCCAATGAAGGTCTAGTTTATAAAATAATAATCATGTTTCGTTAGCCACTTAGGCTATGTAATGATTGAGATGGCACATTGATTGTCAGACCATTTGGTGGTGTTCTGACCTAATAAGAATATAAATAACTAGGAATCAACATTTATGCTTTTAAGTTTATAGGCCAATAAATACTTACATACTTTGATGTGCATATAAATAATAATCCATCTTAAAGTATCAAATACAACTGTTGAAGATGTATACAGAGATAAAATGCATGTATAAAAATTCAGTGTACTTACAATTTTGTACTCACCTAGTCATAAATGTTGTTAAACGGTTATAGAAGAATTTATGTTTATGTTCTTCATAAAAGTTCTCCACTTGATTCATCGTAAGATGTAACCGTTTGGATTTTAAAATAAGGAATCCATTTTCCACAATAATATCTCTAATGCCCTGAAAATAAAATGTTAAGTTCGATTTAAAAAAACAAACAATTGGTAAAACTGAAAACCGATTAAAATTAAATGTTAATTGTTTAACTGATTTAGTAGCATCAAAAACCATAATAGAAATTTAGCGGATTTATTTAATTTGACGGGTCATTGACCAACAGATTTTGGTCAAGAAAGAAATATTTGGCAATTAGGAAAGGTGAAATTAGCTTTGTTTTAAAATTCATATTTAACATATATATTTTTAACTCATAAAATTACCTATTAAAAAAATTGAGACACTAAATAATTAATCTATTAGACCAAGATTCCTCAACGTCAAAATATCTTTACATTTTCATACAGGGGTGGTGGAACTATGATTTTTTTAAGGCTTGTCATCACATTATAATTAAATTATTATATAATAAATATCCTAAACAAGATCAATAAATCACATACAAAAACAACAATACATTTTATAACAATATCCTACACACTTCTGTTATTTAAATATGATTTACCCATGGCAATGGTTGTTCTGGAATACATATTTTTTCACATTTACTGCAACAAAAGTCCACACAATCATATACTTTGGAGAGAAATACTAAAAAAACACTCAAATCTTTATGCTTACTATTATGAGTCACCACAATATAATCCATTAACTAGACTGTAGCAATGTTGTAGATTTTCCTTTTTGAAGGCAAAATTGGCCTTCATACAGAATGTTACATTTTTTGAAGAAAATTTAATAATTTCTTTAAAAATAATCGCTGAAATACTTTACTGAACCATTGTTGAGGTACTTGTCATAGAAGGACACCAGGTGTTGTACCTATTCATTGTACAAAAATGCTTCTATGACTCAAACAATAATAATATGTTATAACTTTTTACGACCTCGTCTTCGTGGAACCAGTAGGTAGCAAGGAAGTTTCAGATGTTGGAACACAATAAAATCCTTAGGTGCAAGATCTGAGCTGTAAGGGTGGATAATCAAATTGTTCCCAGCTATAAGTTGTAATATAAAGATTGGGAACAGTTGTGTCAGGAAGAAATGGAATAAAGAGCAATTATCCAAATTAATAGCATTCTTCATGAGAAGCCGGTTCTCTGGGACCTGACTTTGTATGAGTACAATGTCGAAACATGAAACAAGATCCTTGGAATGAAATTACAAGGGAAATAGGAACAGGAAAAAAATAGGAGTTCATTAGAGTAAACCAATTAAATCAAAGAAAAAATGTAGGTCTGAAGCATTCGAAGTAAATTGTTCACCACTGATTGGTTATAAAAAATATAATAAAATTCAAAAAAATATAATAAAATTCACAAAGCCTATGATTAATTTTGTACCGTAATTTTGGTATAAATTTAGAAATTGAAAGGAAATTATAAATGATGAAGTGTACCATTATATTATGAACAAGTAAATGGGAAAAATAAGTAGGCCTAATGGATAATAGAAAATATTGAATTAGTAAGTTATTTAAATAAAGACCAAATTGAGAAGTATATTTTCAAAGCTATGAATATACATCATTTTTTAATTATCAAAATCTTTTTAATAATTATTATGTTATAAGTTCAATCGATAACATAAGGAATGGGAAAAAATAAAACGTAAACCGATATTTGGAGTATTTAAAACAAATTCTGAAGTTAAGTTTTCTTTTTAAATCTAGTAGACAGTAGGCCCTAATCACACTACGGTAGGTTAAGTACGGTAATTGAAATAATAAAATTAAATGGGGCCTGGTTTAACGGAATAACTGTTTCATTTGCAAATAAATTAACGAATTTGTATTCAAAATTGAGGTTTTTATCTTGATCTTAAGTGAAAAACTAATTAATTTTATAATAAAGCATCCAAAACTGCCAGAGTCTTCTATATTTTGTGTAGTATCAATATAAGTTAATTATTTTTGTTAAAAGTTGTTCAATTTGAAGTTAAAACTAGGTCATATCTCTCATCTGTGTAAAAAAACAAATACAATTATTAATATTTAAAATAGTCAATTAGGCTATTACATACTATTTAAATTCTGACAAAGTTCAACATAGCTGCAAGAAAAGATATTGTATGCAAGATTATTGATTTAAAACAAAATCCATATTTAATTAATTCAGCCTATATTACATTAAATGTTCAGTGAACATTTCTCATTTATGACAGGTTAGGCTAGGTTTTAATGTTATAATAAAATTACTAATAAAACATAGAAAATGGGATAATAACATTGGAGTTAGTTAAAATAGGAATGCAAAATTAATCACCAACATCTCACAAATGTGTAGTAAAAACTATAGAAGAATGGTAATGAAACACTATTCTTACTATGTAGCATGCATTTTTAAGTAACCTACAAGCAACATGTTAATGCAACCTATTATAATATATAGATGATTATTAAAGTAAGTTCAGGTATTTTAGACACTTTTGTTTTTTTTAACAAGTACGAGTAGTGTATAGTTATTGAGTATTGGAATTTTTTAAATAATAAATAAGCACTAAGAGAAACCAAAGTTATGGTAGGTATAGTTAATATTTAATTATCCATAGTCTGTCATAACAATAACAATCTAAACTAGACTGATCATAAGGATCCTTTTTCGTCCCAGTTTTCTTGATACCGGTACTGTTTCGGTTGTACACAATATTGTCCTGTTGTTTAAAAGAAAGCAGCGCAGGACACCAAGTAACTTTTTTACTTTGAAGTCACAAAGAATTTTGAAGATCAAAGTGTGTGCTTTTACGATCTTTTTGGGGCATATTTTTTCGAAACCTGAATTACTTATAACCTATATAGAGTTTAATTCTGAATATAATATTTTATAGTAATTATGTAATGAAGCTTCCCCCAGATTTTAGTCGCTAAAAATAATGCAAACTTAAACAATTTACATTGTTTGTCATTAATCTGATTATACACTGCGAAACAATTTCCAAGTCTCAAAATCCATTAATATTGAAGAAACTGACACTTTTATACACAAGGAATTAAGGCTTATTTGGGTTATGACGACTGACAAATGTGCTAGATTACTCTTTACGACTAACATTAATCAGGTTAGAGAAGATTTCAATGCTCATATAATAAAATGTTCATGGAATGCACTGTACGTTACATTAGTATAAATCATGCCATGCAAATCAATGGACAAAGGTAACTATATATATTGTTACTGGGCCAAAACGTTGTGAAATCTACCAATCTTCTAATATTATGGCGACAGCCATGATGAACTGAGGATCCTAGTCTTACATGGCATCTTACTTCAAACATCTGTTCCTAGACATAATTTTGATTTTCTTTTAGTTTCTTCAATATTAATGGATTTTTAGACTTGAAAATTGTTTCGTGTTGTTAAAAAAATAACAGATTAATGATAAACAAGGTACATATTTTGGGTTTGCATGATTTTTAGTGATTAAAATCTGGTGGAAGCTACAATACATAATTACCCATTTTATAAGCACATGAAATAGCAGATAATTGGTATCATATAAGGTTTAAGTCTACCATTACATTTAGAATGTTAATGAGCTATAGAAGGACAATGAAACCCTATGGCCAATTATATTAAATATGAGCATGCACAATATTTTATAAATGCAAAAACATAGTTTTCCATATTACAGGAATAAAAAGAAATTCCAGTTTCAAGTACATAATATAGTAGGAATATTGAAATGGCTTTTTTATTGTAATCCCTAGCCTAATATGAAATATCGGGGAAAAATTAATTAATTATCATGAAAATCTATTATATACCCTAATACAATTATATGCATCTGATAGATGAATGGTTATTTTATGAGATATTGTATCAAAATGTCTTGTCAATATATTTATCTAACCTCTAAAGCGTGTGGTGCTTTCACAATGTGAGGTTTTAAAATTGCTAAAGTTAATTCTAGCGTTCGACTTTTAATATTCTGCATGGCTGAATTATTACTTTTTGCACCTGATAAAATAGCATCGTTAAATTAACACTACAAAGAAACTATCTTTTTTTTTTAATCTAGACTTTTCAAACAATGAAATTCATATTTCCCTTGTTTTTGTGAAAGTCTTAATGGCCAAATGGGATACGTCAATTGCTTACCACTTTTCAGTGTAACCAACATAACAGATTGCTCGAGTAAAATAGGATACAATAATGAAAGAATATAGTGTAAAGTGTAAATAAATTTATACCAAAAAAAAGTTCAAAGGAAAATACAATAACATGAAATAAAACTAGATATAACTGTATTTTATATAAAATAATTTAAGTATAATATATAAATATATCAAATTCCTGTTATATTTTTAAAGTAAATTAGTAATTTTATATCCGATATTAGTCGTCTACTTTCACAATCATTTATTGGCAATGCTGGACTTTATTTCGTGTGATTTGAATTTAACGGTTTACAATTTCTGGCGGTTCGCCGTAGTTTAAGTTTTTCTTGTTGAATTTTAGCTATAAAAATATTTTCGTTTATATTCTATTTAAGTGTCGTTTTATTCCGTAATTGTTATAATACAGCTTCCGACACAATCCAGGAGAAATAAATGAAAAAGATATATTTGGGTGGTATTATAGGAAGGTAAATGTTTTTCTTCATTTATTTATGTTAACTATAATTCATTTTAAAATAAAAATAATGTTTGAAGAAACAATTGATAATTGTTTTCCCTTACTCATAATATACCCCATGTCTTTTATATATTCTAGCCTATACAGAGTTTAATTTAAACTAAATAACTAGTTAATGCTTATTAATTGTCTACAACAGAACTATCAAACAAATTTTTGTGGCCTAATATTGTACTGTACTCATAACTACCCCCAGGGGCCTACTTTAATGAGTATTGCCTTGGGAATCCTGAGAGATCCTAACAAGTTACACTTTTTTTCATGTAACTCTCTTTCTTATGAGGTCTCTCTTGACCAACTCTTTTCCGATTATGATTCTATTATAGTATCCAAGAGCTAGGGATTTTTATTTTATGTTCTTTTCTTCTTTTTTTATAAGTTAATGATAAGCAAAGGTTTTTTGCCTTTAAATAAAAAACAAAAAGTGTAGTGATAACTATAGCCTAACTATTTGTATGGGTACCATACTTTAGTATAATTGGTATTAATTTATGGCTTTTTTACCATTAGTAGGCTATCATTTTAAAATGACAGCTTGGAACATTGAAATTAAATCATCTATTAAATGAAGGCTTAGAAACTTAGTAGAATATATTCCCACTATACTCTAAATAAGCTGGATAAGTCTTGTTGTACCTAGTTAAAAATAATTTAAGTTATTCAGTTAGTGTTTTATATGTTTTCATAATTAATAGGGATGGTCTAAGCTTTCAGTGAGCAATGGACAATTTCAAACACTTTTTGTCTATTGCCAATTAGTATAACAAATTTTGGTTGAAGGTTTTATATTCACACAAATGGTGGCATATCTGAACAATATTTGGTAAAAATGCCATGTTGTGGGAATGTATTTGAGAAAGTATGAGGATTTGAATCGGTATTTAATAATTTGACTTAGATTTTACACTATAATTTATGATCCATGTATCAGTATTATATTTTTCAGGGGGGGGGGCAAAATTGTATATTATATGTCTCTGAACATCTGTCTGGTTTGAAAGCTTTTTGTCGACTCCATGCAAAATTATGGTCTAATTATTGTCATCTGGCATCGGCTGTAGAGTCCAGATTCAAATTTCAAATATACTATACATTAAAAAAATAATAGAAATCAAATGTTTTTAATTACCGGTATACTAAATACTAAAATATAAAAGAAATCAAATGATTTTAGTTTGTATATTAGGCTATCAAATAGTCATAGTCTGTGAGTATAGAGAGGTGTAAAAATAACCACGGCTTCCATCATATTTACTCAGTTGTTTGTAAAGTTCTTGAAATAATATTTCAAGAATGACTTCTAACATATCTGTAACATTTGGTGCAATATTCTTTTGAGCCAGGGGGATATGGTCCCCCCCTGCCCATATGTATGTGCACCTCTGCCTTTATGTCGATTCCAATGAGCTTTATTTATTGAAAAAGAAACAATTGTATATGAACAGGAGGTTAAATATCTTCGTTATGTAATACCTTTAATATAATAGTGCTTGCCATACTGATTAAATGTGTTTGGAAGTATGAAAGTGAAATTGTGTTGATTGGTGGTGGGTTTTTGGAATAGTGGTATAAAATGGGTTCCTAGAATCAGTAGAGTGAAACTGAGCTTAAATTCATTAATAGAATTAATTTTATTATTCATTAATAGAATAACTATTCTTATTGATTATATGAGAAGTTTTAGGATATACTTTTGAACCATATTAAGTACCGTGGTGAGGTGACAAGAGTGCGAGTGTATAGATTGTGTGATCTACTGTTGGAACTTTAGCCTCGCCACAGTCATTGTTTCACTATCTGCTAACCTAAATGCATTAGCCTTCAACACATATTTTGTTGGCTTTTGAAGCAGCTGAAGTGAAAATACTGACAGAGTGGTTGGTAGAAGTATTAACATTGAAACAAAGGGGTTGTACTGGCAAGTGTTCTTGCTGGCTCGTGCTGGTGCTCTAATTGCTGGTAGTCTAGTCATAATTGAATTTCTTGCTGGAGATCTTACATTTCTAGGAGGTGGGTTGCTTTTCCATGCATTTGGAAGTCCGGTTTCATTCTTTTTCATCCGCTCCAAGAAATATTCAGGAAGATTGCCTTCAGTGACTGTAATTATTATATTTTCTATATCATTCACTTAATTGAGAAGGTTGGTATCATCTTCATCTTCTGATGAACTGGTTTCTGGAATAACTTGGTCTTCATGGTCAGATATTACAAAGTCAGGATCAGCATCCAAATCGTCAACTTCACTAAATTTACTATCTTCATCACTGTCCCTATCAGCCATTAACCTACGTATTTGATCACAAATATCCAGATCACTAGGTCTCATACCTTGACTAGAACTAGGACTAGCCATTTTATAACTAGAAAAATTCAAGTTTATGATAAAACAGTAATCTACAACACAAACCACTATAGGCCGTAAACCGAAACATACAGTATGGTTGACCGATAGCCACAAGCTGGTAACCGAAACACACGGTTAAATTGACCGACCAATTTTGAACACAGAGCTGGTCAGGGCGATGCCGACAGGTAAACTAGACAGTGACAAGTTATAAGTGGACTCGAGAAGAAGGTATGGGGAGGGGCAGCTGTCAAGGCCACGCAGTTTAGACACTATTAGAGCACAGAATTCCCAATCCGTCAAATTGACCGATGTTTCGGTATACGTGTTAAGGAAGAAAATCCCATCAAAACCTCTTTTGTAATCTGACTGTATATATGAGCAAGTATAACTTGCTGTTTTAATTAAACCATTAAAAGGGGGAGTAACTGTTTTAATTAAACCATTCCCCCCCTTTTTTCAATATTTTTACCCTTTTCCATAACTAACATCATCATTATTATTCTATTACTTCAGATTATAAGTAACTGAGAAGAATTAAAAGTCCAAATGAATTTTATTTAAAATAATAATATTTATTTGTAACTCAAATAACAATAATTAAGATTATTTCAAAAGTTCATTATGAATGAAACATAATCTCGGTGTATATGGCAATAATATAACCTAACCTAACCCTAACTATCCTTGGCTGCGTTCTTACAATTTCGTGGGATGCCCATTAGTGCACAACCTACGATATGTAAAATTCCTTTGCTCTGTAAATAACTAATAGTTTTTTCTTTAGTATCTGTTAAAATGCAAGCTCAAAAACTTCATGTTGTTTGTTTTAGAAGTAGGTAGCCTAATTGTTAATAAAAACTCTAACACAAACTTTAACAATAACTCCATCAGCTGATTACAAACAATAATTTTAAGAAACATTAAGTTTGAAAAAGTCAAGTGACTCTTGATCTTAAGAAGTGACTTCTTATCTATAATCATCATATGATCTGAAATAACAGAAAAATAATGATAGTAATGATAAGGTGAGAAAATGCAATGGTCCTATTTTTAAACTTCTCTCTTGAACCCAATTTCAAAAAATGGTCAATACTAAACCAATAAAGAAAAAGATTAATGAAACCAGTATGAAAATCATCATTCAAACTTCTTTTTATTAATTTTAAAATACAGTATATATGTAATTTTTACTTCCACATTAATTTTTCATTCAAATTTAAAACCTTCTCACAAATCAAACTCAATATTTATTTATACAATTTGAATGATTTTATCATTGTTATTTATTAAGGACTCATTTTTTAGGGAATATTATAACAAACAACTTTGAGTTTGTCACAGTTGATGAGATGCTTGTTCCCTTTAGAGGGTGTTGTGCATTTCGAATGTACATGCCAAAGAAGCCAAAAAAATATGGAATTAAAGTGATGTGCTTTACAGACTCAAAGACATCTTACTTTGCAAATGCACACATTTACACTGGTAAAAATAGTAATGGTGTGGGATTGTCCGAAAAGGAAAAAGAGATGCCAGTCCCTGTTCAGTCTCTTACAAGATTGTGTAAAGTGATTGAAGGTAGTAACCGTAATGTAACTGCAGACAATTGGTTTACTTCATTGGACGGTGTAGAGCAACTAAGAAAGATGGAGTTGACCTATGTGGGCACCATCAGGAAAGACAAACGAGCGACAATCCCTGAAGCGTTCCAAGCAAACACACATTGACCTGTTATCTCTACATTGTATGGATTTAGAGGTGAAATGACACTTATGTCTTATGTGCCAAAGAAGAACAGGTCAGTTTGCCTCATTTCAACATTTCACAACAGAATTCAAACAAACCAAGAAAGAAATAACCTGAAATGATCAGTTTCTACAACAACACCAAAATTGGAGTAGATATTTTGGATATGAAGTGTGCTGTTTTTTCATCAAGCAGGAAAACAAGACGGTGGCCGCTAGCCATGTTTTATCCGCTGATCAACATTGCATTTGTCAATAGTTTCGTAGTCTATATGAGCTATTCTGGTACAATAATGACAACCCATTTTGAATTAATCAAGCTCTTAGCTCATGACTTGATCGTTCCACATCTGCAAAGAAGGCTTGAAGATGTAGCTAATCTTCCAAGAGAACTTAAAATGGATATCAAGAAGATCCTAGGAAGCCCTCCAGATCCTCCAGCAGCTGCAGATGTTGCAGTTGCAGTGATCATTTGCAAAAAAGGAAAACCTGTGGAAAATGCCCTCCGGGAAATGATTGGAAGACCCAGCACAAGTGCTTCAAGTGCAGCACTCCGATTTGCGGTCGATGCCAAATAAGATCAACTGTGTAACTGCCAATGAGGAAGTCTGAACTGTGTATGGTAAACTTGTACAACAACATATAAATGTATATACTTATGTGTCTCTCTACTACAGTATATTTTCTACTTCTACATTTCAAATATCTTCTTTTAGTCCAAGGGTATAAAAAAAATAAGGGGTAAGGGTTTTCATATAAAAAATAATGCAGTTTCCATTTTTTCAATAGTAGTATAGTTTGTTTTTTGTGTCAAATAAAAATTTATTTGTCTTTCAAAATGCATAAACTTTACCCCTATATGCTTAACTATGCGATGTTAGAGCTTAAACTAAGAGAAAGCACAATAAAACCAGACGAACTAACCAAACAGTCGAAATGACTTCATGTTTTGGTTAGTGTTAAAAACACATGTTTCGGTATATGTGTTAAGTAGTCTAGTGATAGCTTACATAGTTCCAATTTTAACATTTCAAAGTTTTTAAGTGGCCATACTAGTAAGTCTTGAATAAACCACTTTCTTGTTTTTCTGTTTTAAATCATTAAATTCTTATATTATTAGTTTCCTAGTTGTTTGAAAGCAAGTAACTTATCATCATCTTAAAAATGGAAGAAAAGAACATAAAATAAAGACCTCTAGTCTTTGAATACTATAACAGCGTCAGCGTCGGAAAAGAACTAGAGTTGGTCAAGAGAATGTTTGTGTTACTGCCATTTTGTTTCTATAAACACCAGCGTGTTGAAATTTTCACACAACATTTTTGGTAACTTTATTAAAACGTATGTGAAGTTTCAAAAGAATCGGTAGAGGAATAAGTAATTAATAGAAAATAAGAAGCGTGTACCTCTTCTTGGGACACTCTATATATTACATAATTCAATGAACAGTTCATAAGGAATAATCAATTTGTACCTTATTATTGATAATTTAAAATTCATAGGGGGAAAACTCAGGGAGGGGGGGATAACTTTTTTCTCCCTTGTAAGTACTGTCAGACATTTTTAGGTAGGCCTATTAGTTGGTGATAAAAATATTGTGTTTGGTTTTGGATGAAGTTAGTGGATTGTTTTTGCTGTGTTAATTTTTAACTTCCATTTTAACACAAAGTTCTCCACTTATCTGAGGGGTAGGGATTAGTTTTGTGTTACACAAAAATCATCCACAATTCAAATTTGAAGTTGACCGGACATTTTGTTTTCCAGTAAATATTAATGAATTTCTAATGTAGAAATTGTAGTTATTGCTATTTCCTGAATTTATGAAATGCCTAAGTCCACAATCCTAGAATTAATTCGGTATCATTATATATAAGGTGTTTTTAAAAACTACGTTCCAAACCTTCAGGAAGTGATTCATTGTTTCAAAATAAGTAAAAATTTTCTTTTCAAATAACAAACAAAATGAGTTTTGTAATTTTTCAGTAGCAAAGGATAACAGAGTTATTGTCAAGAAACTAAAACACAATTCCTTCGTAATTGTCTATAATACCCAGAAGTACCGTAGCCTAAAATCAAAATATTTTTTAATTTTGATGTTTTTTTAATAGTAATAATATTCAATGTATTTTGTTATTTAATAAAAATAGATCGAATGAAGATTTTGAAATTTAGACTTTGTTATTTTTTGTCCGATCTATTTGAAACAATAACTAATCACATTTTGCGAGTTCGGTAGTTTTAGTGCAATTTAATTTAGACAATTAATGAATGAATAGATCAGGTTGGTCTATTTGAAATAATTAGTCCTTCATGTTACCAACTACTATTTTTAATCAGCTGTATTAGTGTGAAATAAGAAATTACACTATACTATTACTATGTTAAATAACATTCTGTCATAGCAATCATAACAACTTTTGTGAGCATTCAATAAAATTGTTTCCGTATACGTGGTAACAACTTTTTGAAGCACTCTGTATAGTGTATAAGTAATAGTTGTAAAAGCAAGAAACTATGTTTTTATAGTTTTCTTAATCCAACTGAGACTTGAGTAGATGCTTGAGCAGACGCTAGGATAAGATAGAATCCTCCAGGAGTACAGTGCATACAATTTCTTTTTGTAAACCACAGGTGCTCCAAAATCCTAAAAATATTACAAAATTTATCACATTTACACAGTAATTGTATTATCAGATAAGATTTTCTAAGGATATTCCCTATTTGATATTTTTGATAAATGCAGTCTTTATTTTTAATGGGGGATGTTAGGACTATCTCTCTACCACTTAACCCTCATACAAAAATACAAAAGATATATGCAAAATGAAACTAAAATTATAATAAAGATAATATACATTAACATAATAATAATAAATACAAAGGAAAAACAAAATTCTCTGGATGAAATGTACAAAATAATTAAAAGTTTGTAATAATATAAGCTGGACCATTCATCGAAATTAAATTGTATATATCCTTTCAATTTTTTCATTATTGTTTAAAGCTACAATAATGTTCTTTTTAATAGTATAATTTCCTGGAGTAAGTTGCAATGGTAATATTCCATGAGTGGGTCACTGTTATAAACATATACATAATTCTTTCCTTTAACGACAGTAAGAAATGAATTTGGATATTGTACTTCAGCTAAAGCAATTTCCCAATCACCAACAAGTTTTATAATACGTGGTAGTTGTGTTGTAAATTTTGTAATGGACAAGTGTCCCAGGAAGTATGACTTGGTAGATTTAAATAGAATTGTTCACTCATTTAGTTTCAGATGCATTTATTCAAGAGTTAAAGGTTGACCAACCCACAAATAATTTTTACTGATTCCTTTTCCTTTAGAGTCTAGTATTTTATTTATTTTAAAACTCGGTGTTTAGATATAATGACTTTTTGTATTCTGGTTCATAAAAATTTCCATCTGTTTCAGCACCATTTAAATCTTTAAGCATGTAGAGTGGAATTTTGAATTATAATACATCCTGTATTCTAAATATCTCCGCACTCCATCCTGACTCATATCGTTTATCAAAATGTCCTCTAGATTTTGTGATTGTAACATTATCTCCAATTGTGTATATTGGTTTATGATGTTTTATATTTTTATTATATAAAATATTTAAAACTTTGAATTTATTTGATTTAGTTACATCACTTGGTTTCATTTTTATAATTCGTTGATGAGAATTATTGTATGCAGTTATTAGATTATTGAGAATGTCAATATATACTTTTGGCTTGGGTAAATACTATAATGGTTTCAAACACTAACTATGATGGTGGGAGGGTTTTTGGGGGGACTGTGATGGTTAAAAATCTCTTTATGGGTTAAATATGTACTATTTTTACCCCAGAACTTCATTCTTTGGTTCCTACCAGGGGCTACGCATTCTTGATTTACACTTCCCTGGAGGTGGTGGGAGGGGTCAGTGGTGGTGGTAGTGGTGGGAGGATTTTTTGAGTCAAGGGGCAAAGGGGGAGAAGAAACCAAAATGGGATGGAAAATGGTTAATATTTTTGGAGGGGGCTGTGCATATTTTGCGGAACCGCAATTCTTGATTCGTGTTGTCAAAGTCCCTATTTACCACGACAAGCCTCATCAGCAAAGATTTTTCTTTAACATTTCAATAATATTTCTTATCTTAAACCAAACAAAGCGTTGAATTATTTTTCATATTCAAGAGGAGTTAGTTCATGAATAACCTGTATTTTGTAAGGGTACAATTTAAAAACTTTCGTTACAGCAGTATGGGCTGAACCGTAGGAAACATTAGTTTGACTATTTAATTTTCGTAAGGATTTACCAAGAGATCTGCTGATAACAGTTTTAATGTCTTGTAACTTATGTTCTCTTAAAACAGATTTGTTCCCTTCATGTTTTTTTCCATTACTGAGCCAGTTTACCAAAACTTCTTAATAACTTTCTGAATAACACTTTTCACCGGAGCTTCTTTACCAAACTTTACAAGAAATGCTTCTCTGAACTGTTTTTAACAACCATATTTATTGAAGTTTTCAACAATAAACCCCATTTTAACGAGACCAAAATTGTGGCTAAAGAGTTTAGTTATATTGAATTTAAATAATTAGGTAAACTTTTTTGAACTTACCGTCCAGTAGTCCTATTTAAAACTTCCAACGACGGCCATTTCGGCTATTCAGCCATTTTCAAGTTAAGGACTGCTGTCCTTCGTCATTAATAAAATTAAAAACACATATTACGCGTAAAAACAGTAAAAACACTTATGCACATGAGTTCACAAACATTAACGAAAAGTATAGTATAGCCGTGGACAGTGCGACCACACACACTAAAAATGTGCGAGCGTGTATTCGTTAATATTTGTGAACTCATGTGCATAAGTGTTTTTATTGTTTTTACATGTAATATGTGTTTTTAATTTTATTAATGACGAAGGACAGCAGTCCTTAACTTGAAAATTGCTGAATAGCCAAAACGGCCGTCGGAAGTTTTAAATAGGACTATTGGATGGTAAGTTCAAAAAAGTTTACTTAATAAACAATAGTCGGTATGGCGAACATAAACAATAATAACTTAAATAATTACTTTAGCTAGATGAAGTAACCAATTAAAATCTCGTCATCCAGGCTAAAATTGTAGCCTATATGAAGTAACCAATTAAAATCTCGTCATCCAGGCTAGCCAATACAAAACACTAGTGTAGAACAATGCCTGAAATGATTTCATTATACTTAGAGGTACTAATTTTAATACATTATAGTCCGGGTCTCTATTAAGCTGATCACCCTAAAAAAGTATCAAATAATTATAACACCAGTTATTTAACAGCAGTAACTTAAATTGAAACAAATTCAAAATGACTCCCACGATTTTTTAATTTTGAATTAATTTTGATGAAATTAAACACTCTTGTTTTTGTGGAGATCCTCCGTCGTCTAGTCCTGGACAGCACTTTGGTTTCACGAGTGAGAAGTTCCGGGTTCAATCCCTGTGGAGACTCAATCTTCATGAACTTTACCCAGCTTCGTGAGAAAAATTGGGAGGCTACAATTAGTAGCAAACTCTAATTGAGAAGGCTAGAACAACAGCGGTGGGAATTTCGATATGCGAACCACACATCAACCGGTGTCTAGCAGTCCTAAGCTCTTCACAGGCTGTTGCACGATGGAATTTAGATTAGTTTTTGTTTTTGTGGGTGGTTGAACAAAATTTTGCCATTATGACGTAACTAGAAATTAAAGATTTAAAGTGGCTGTAACAGTACTTTACTTTTTCACTGATACATAGTATATAGAAAGTTATGTGATTTGTTAAAAACTAATATCGGGTTTTTCATGGAATTATTTGTTTTGAGATCCTGTTTGGAATGTCGTCTAAGCAATGTTCTACAGTCTAAACATGTGAGCGATTAAAAAAAAATTCATATGTGGAGAAATTTTAGCCACACTTCTACAATGCAATTCTAAGGTCCTAAACAAAACGTCTTGTCATATTTCCAAAAATGACCAATCGGGAGTTTTGTGTTAACAAGAAGAAATAAACTTAAGGTATCATTTCTTAAATAAGTTCATCTCAAAATCAACGAAATAAAATTTTGTTGAAAAGTGAAGAATTTGTTGTGATTTATAATTCACTGCTCATTACTTCCATCTAGTACAATCTCTAGAGCTAAAAGGCCGGGTTTTCAAACATACAGCACATCAATAGAGCCTGTTTGACAATGCATAGCAGTGTGTCTAACACAGTGTGCTACGAGAAAAAGTAGATACAAGTTTGGTCATCGACATCTCCTGATCTGTCTAGTTTAGATGTCTTTCAATAGTAAATCCACACACTTTAAAGCAGTTTAAAAAATATCAACCGTGTTATTGCAGAGATAAGTGAGGTAACTTTAAATTTCCAGAATTGTGTTGACAAGTGTATGGATGTTAACGGACATCACTTTGAACATTTATTATAAGTTTTGTTGATGAATAAAATGAAATTAAATTCTTCACTGAAATCTGTTCTTTATTTTCAATATTTTGTATCTATCATTCGGGTCTTTTTTAAGCTGATCTGTATAAGACTAATTAATTATTAATTACTCTAAGTGATAATCTAAATTGTTCAGAGTACATCTAACGAAGAAAATCATTAGATACAAATTTTAAAAAGCTGCCTTGTGATATGACCTTTATACAAAATTTAATCAAAATATGTTCAGTTTTTTTTAGCTAAAATGTCAGGTACCTAAAAAATGGGGTTGCAGTGCAATTATGCTAATATACAGAGCGAGTCAAAAGTATTGAAACTCCTCATCAACTTTATAACTGTTCCAGATAGAATATTGTAACTTTCAATATAAATTATTGGTCAATTACACT
Organism: Aphrophora alni; assembly: GCA_963513935.1. Classification (NCBI taxonomy): domain Eukaryota; kingdom Metazoa; phylum Arthropoda; class Insecta; order Hemiptera; family Aphrophoridae; genus Aphrophora; species Aphrophora alni. The sequence continues at coordinate 141,780,522 of OY740767.1, read as the reverse complement.
AACTTTGAATTGTAAACAGAATTCTTAGAGGGAGGGGGTCCAGGTGTTGTAACTCAAATATTTTAAATAGTAACACCCTTTGTGTAGTATATAATTTTAAACTTTTTAAGAGAAAAATATTGTTTAAATAAAAAGTAGTTATGATGTCTGTATCCCAAAATGGCGGCTTCATATATTTTAGATAAAAAAAAAAAACATTGGTAGTTTAAGGAACTTAATTATTTGAGTACAGTCTTCTGCCAATGCTAGCAATGTTTTATTATTTATATTTGTTGACACGTTTCTAAGTTTTTCCATCTTCGAGACCAACTTTAGTACTGGATTCGTTCATTAAGGAATCGTCTAGATACACATCTTTGTGAAGCCTCCTACCATCAGGCCCCGCTTCAAGTGATATTTACTTTGGTGGATTTACTAACCTATTTATTTTTTTAAAGAATTTTAAAGTTTTGGAACATTACTTCTGATTGGTTATAAATTTCCTAGTTAATACTTTTCTTAGTTGAAAAATTTTCATATTTTTCATTATATATAGAAGTCTTTCTTTGTTGCAGTGATGTAATAACGTCCCAGAATATTTAATTTCATAAGGGATGGTGTATAACTCTCTTTTAGTAAAAGAGTAGCATAATTTGAATTTCTCTTTTCATATTGGTACGAACTAATATGCTGCCTAAATCTTGCTTCAACTTTCATCCAGTTTGGGTTATGCGTTACATTTAAAATTTGCTTAATAGACTTAAACATAAAAGACTAATTAGTTATTAACTTGTCTCACGTACTGCATTTTGAGATAAGTTATACTACTTACATAAAATGGTCCATCTTCTCCTTGAGCGGTACCACAGACCTGTGACTCTACTATAAGTTCCCCTGAACTACTGTAATTGGAAGCACATGTTGTCAAATCTATTGTTGTTAATGTAATCTCTTTAAATGGATTTCCATTTACACCCTGAAAATATAAAATAAATTATTCAAAACATTACAATAACTTGTATCATTTAAGAACATATAATAGAAACGCAGGGTGTTTATTAAAATATGGATTCAATTTCGTAATTTCAATCTAAAAACTAATGACAAATATATAGTAGGTACATCAAATAACAATCACAATAAAGTTCAACATATTCCTTTTCAGCTGCATGGCACATCTAAGTGGTAGCCGAACTTGTCCCACATGTGTGATCTATTGTGTTACTGAGTTCACAGCAGCTATGATACGGCAGCTACAACAACGGAAGTATGTTGGTAGAGGTGGTACATTAAAGGTAGTAGATGTGACTTTGAGGTAGAGATTCATTCAGAAAACCTCAAACATTCAGTTGCCAATTGGACGGAGCTCCATTTTGTTGAAAAATTAAGTCTTCGAATCACCATTTATTTGAGGAAAAAGCTAGTTTTTTTAGAAATTCAGATACATTTATCACAGTAAACATGTTTTCAGTAACAAGATTGGTTTCAGCAACCTATGTTTGGGATAAGACACAAAACCTTTGGTTAGTCTTTCTCATGTTGGAGTGTTTTAATGAGGATTTTCTATACGAATATGTGCCTGTTCACTTTTTCACTGTTATGCTTAACATTCCTCTTTTAACAGCTTTTAACATCGTTTATCTATAGGAAAGAACCTCAGGGCCTCACTTTAGTAAGTACAGGTTTGGCGATCCCGAGGGGACATAGCTCTGGATCTACACTTTTTTCAAGTAGTTTGGGTAAGATCCCTCGCTTTCATTAATCTTATCAGGTTTTTCTTGACTAACTCTTGTTATTTTTCGACCTTGACTCTGAGTATTCAAAGGCTAACGGTTTTTATTTGATTTTCTTTTATTTGTAAGTTTACCTCTGTTATTTGGAAAACTTATGCAGTGGGTAATTGCATTTCACTAGAGCGATAACAAAACATTCTTCATAAAATATTGTTTTAAGAATGTTTTAGCGTTGTGACATCAAAATTTTAAAATTGGAAGCATTAAAAAATATTTAAAAGTAAAAGATTTGAATTTCCTCTACAGATTATATGTAAGGTGGATGTCTGCATATTCTTCATTTGAAAACAGTGCCATAGTTTGCAAAGAAATGGCAACACTTTTATATTACTAACAAACATAACAAACCAACTCCAGAAAAAACATTTAAAGACTATTGTTGGAGCAACAATACAACCTTTTGGTAAATAAACAGCTGATTACAATTACTATTTAACATTGGAAACGTACTGTTCAATACTTTCACAATGTCATAGAAGATTTGTTATGTATTCCACAGAATTCCTTAGTTACTAACAGTAAATGTGTCTTAGTAATTATAATTTAAGTATTTCTTCCTTGTTAATTCTAAGTATTTTTTTATTTGAGTACATGTTATTGTAGCTTAATATTGCCTCACTTGAATTAAACATACTGACTCGTTTTACTTGAATCTTATTTAAACGTTTGGAAACGGTCGATTCTCGCTTATTTATGAACTGAATCTTATGAATCGGTTATTTTTAGGTTTGGCATTACATTTCTGAAAAAGGTTGTTCTTTTAATTTTTTCATTTATTTGCTACTTTTTGAGTTTTTTTTATATAAAAATTTTAAATGGCCGCAATTTTTAAATTAATGAAGGAAATTCAAAACAAAATTTTTTTAGGGTAAATCATGACAATACAAAAGGTTGACCAAAATTTCGTGAAATTCTGTTTTGTATTTTTTAAATAAAATTATTTTAGTATAAAACACAGACAGACAGACACAAAAATGAAGCAATTTAGAAAAAAAATTACTGTATTTGAAGTTTTTTGTAACTCTTTATGTGTTCTATCAATTTCCAAAGTTATACCATATTATTGCGGGACACTCTGTATATAGTGAATCAGTGATAACATTGTGAGGTATGAGTTCAGAGACCTGTGTTGGCTAGGAAGATTGGGCAACAACAATGGAGCTCAGAAAATAATGGAGACACGGTGCGGTGGGTAGAATAATTAGGTGAAGATCTAAGGCAGTCTTAATTAATATTTTAAATTACTACAAATGATAGAATCAATGGTTATGACAATTTCCTGTCTAATGCAACCGTTTATCTTTATATTTAGATAAGAAAGAGGATGATTACAGATGGTTGCTTGTAGTCATACTGTACACTCTTAACTCTGGTTTGTTAGAACCATCCATCTAGAAAACTTCGAGAGTGAACCATTCTCCACGGTTATACATATTTTCCTCAATTTTAGGATTTTATAAAACACAACTATTAAAAGTAATCAACACCTCGGATAGTCGATATTGTCTGTTTAACAATTTCTGTACTCACCTCCGTTGCACCCCAACCACTGACAACTACTTTTTGTCCTTTCTTCAGCGCCTTTGATCCAAGCTTCACACTCTTCACGGTTTTGCTGAACTTCAATGGTTTGCTAAGTTTGTGTAATGCCAAATCATAAGCGTAAGTGTAACTGTCAAACTGAGGATGGATGATTGTCTTTTGTATCTCATAGAGAGTACCTCCAGCATCTGAACTATTGGAACCCACTCGGGCTTGTAGATCATTGTTTATTCTAAGACAACAAGAAATGTTTTTTATTGTTCTTTCTATTCTTTAAAAAATTAAATATTGTAAAAACATTGTACATCTTCAATCGCCCATTCTGAAAGCCAAATAAAAACAAACCAAAATTAATCGTCACAAAAATGTCAGTTCGGTAGCTGTCAGTCAAACAATGAAAATGAACCATGGAACCAGAATGACTAATTGATTGACCAAATTGTTGACTGAATGATAGAATGTTAGAATGGCTAAGTTATTAATGCATTAGTGACTGACAGATTGACTGATGGGATGTTTGAAATATTGGTTTGACTGACTTAAATATTTAATGACTGAATAATTGACTGACAAAATGGTTGGTGACTAGCTGGCTGTTTGAAGGATCGACTGTTTGACAGACTATTGATTGAATGTCTGTTCAAATAACTGATTGATTGACTGTCAGAATGACTAACTTATTAATGGTGATCAATTGACTGTTTGAAATACCAGTTTATTTTCTGTTGCATTGACTGACTTAAATATTTTATAACTGAGTATTGAGTGGCTGAAAGATAGACTGATGTAATGGTTGGTGAATAGCTGGTTCTTGGAAGGATTGACTGCTTGACTAACTAGTGATTGAATGTTTGGTCAAGTAACTGAATGATTCATTGATTGATTGACTGTCAAAATGGCTAATTGATTGATTGACTTATTGACTGACTGATGGCTAACTTATTAATGGCGATTGATTGGCTGTTTGAAATACCAGTTTATTTTCTGTTGCATTGACTGATGTTTGAAATATTGGTTTGACTGACTGACTGAATGAATGACTGATGTAATGGTTAGTGACTAACTGATTGTTTGAAGGATTGACTGCTTGACTAGTGATTAAATGTCTGATTGAGTGACTGAATGATTCATTGATTGATTGATTGTCAGAATGGTTAATTGATTGACTGACTGATTGAATGTTCGAATTACTACCTTATTAACTGCATTACTAGCTGACTGGTTGACCGATTGGATGTTTGAAATATTGGTTTACTCTCTGTTGTATTGGCAGACTTAAATATTGAATAACTAAATAGTGAGTGACAGAATGATTAACTGACAGAATGGCTATCTGATTGATTGGCAGACTGTCTGTATAACTGAATTACTCATTTAACACTAACTATACATTCACCTCGATTCTGTCGTTCCAGCTCCTCAACTTTCTATTGATTTTAGCCATCAGCCACCTAAACCCAAATTTCTTTAGCACGCCTTTAAACTAGTTTCACTGGCCCTATAGTAAATGGGACCTTTTAACTCCTTTCAGAGTTTCACAGTAGGTAGTCCCTTTTTTGCAAATGGAAATTATACACTATTCTTTTCCCAACACATTTATCAAAGTCATCCAATTCTGTAATTGGCTTTTTCCAGGGATCAGAATGTCTTTTCGGTGTTGAAAAGTTCTTCACATTATCATTACTTAGTTCACCATTTATTGTTGTTACTTAAGTGCTCACTAACACCATTAGCCGCTTGAGTTCTTTGATGAGCTTTAACGGAATTTTCACACTTTTGATGTTGGCTTCTATTTTCATAAAGTTATACACATTAGAAAACCATTTCCCTGTTCTGGGTATGAATTGCTTTCCCTTCGAATTTTGATTTGAAAAAAATCCCCCCTTTTCAGAAATTTAGCAAATAAAATGTGCAAGTTAAAGTGAAACATAAAAACTAACTTCAGTCACTATGAAAAGCAAAATAGGAACACGAGCATGTAATCGCTGTCAGTTAAACAATGTTTCAATGCAGGTTACAGACTGTAAACTGATAATGGATGGCAGGAAATCATGGCGGAAGCATGAGTAACCTAATGTTTGTAGAAAAGTTGCCCCTCTCACACCCCTCCTGTCCACTGCAGCTAGCTGAGTCAGCGTGCACAGACTGCAATTCCTACTAACGAAGAGAACGGAGTAATGTTTGGCACCCTAGTTAATGACATTCTTTAACAAATACGCATTTTCGTTACATGTAGATAGTAATTCAATTTTGATCAACAATTGTTCTCAATTTATTTTGCTTCCAATTTGTTCACTCCAATCGGGAAAATACACTGAATATTTAAAGCGAGTTCTAGAATCAAACACTTACCCGTTTAGACCTCCAGCAGTTGTCAAGATCCAATTTTTATTTAAGATTGCTCCAGCGACGAAACTGTATGGTAAAGTAATTGACACCTGAAATACAAAATAAAATAAGTAAAGAGTTTGAATTTAAGTATTAGAAAGTTTGTGCAACGTATCTCACATTGTGGTCAAGTAGGTTCCAGCTTGGCAGTTTAATGTATGCCGATATACATTTTTTTATTACACATATTTGTTTTAAAGATAGTTCAAGCAGAACTAAATGTAGCTCAACAAATGACCTACCATTGAATTAGTTTCGAACTAATAATTTTGATTTGTAAAAAGTAGCTACATTAGTTAATTGATTGGTGTCATCATGATATTTACCCAGCCCCATCATACGATGTAATAAAAGCATTGCATGTGATGGAAATGTTAAATTGCATTGCTAGGTCAAGAGGTCTTGCACAGTAGCTAAGTTGGTTTAAAATGTAGGTTTTCTGAACTTCATAATTGTGTATAGCACTATTCTCTTTATGTTGGTGGTCTCGTAGATATGTATATATTTTTTTAAATCACTAGCCTTGTTGGTGTCTCGGTTTTGGGAGACTTCAAAGAAGTCTTCACTCCTTACTGAACAATATTATTTTATGAATGCTTATACATTTTTATTTAAACATACAAATTATGCTTTTTGCCTTTCTATTATAACTAATCTATTAAATTAAAAAGAGTTTCTTCTTGTATTAGGTACTTAACATTAACAGGTAAAAAAAATAATAAAAAAATAATATATATATATATATATATATATATATATATATATATATATATATATAATTATTTTTTCTGTTCAGTATGCCAAAATAATTTGGTTGCTATTGTAGAATATCAAGATCCTTTGAAAGAATTGAGGGTAAAGGCCTCCATTGTCTACTCAAACATGTAATATAAAAAGTAACTCAAATTACATATTTAAAACATATATTTCATAAGTAAAACATAATTACGATATTCTCAAAATCGATTTTGATAACATTTGGTTATCTCTCCAGAAATATCAGTTCATAAGATTAAAAATACAAAAAAAATTAATAAAATAAAAGCAGATAATCGGCCATGCGGCCGTTATAAATTTTTTTTCTTCTCAAAATCAGGGTTCTAATTTATTAATATGTTAAAATTTACTGACTCAAACCCATGGCCAAAATCGCAAGTACAACTGGGGTAAAAGAAAAATGAACCTTAATTATGAGCTAGATTTCAATCAAATACCATTTAAGCCAAGGAAGTGTTTACGGCACAAGGGAAGCAAATTTAGACCCTACTTAAATACAAGTATAAAAAATTATTGAAATTTAAATTTATAAATCTTTGTCAAGGACGGAGTCCATAGTTCATTTTCATTTTTTGGTTTTCAACTACCGAACTGATGTTTTTGTTGGTGGTTAGTTTTGTTTTTTGTTTTTGGGGTGGGTCAGTGAAAAGGTTTGTGCAATATTTTATCACCATGTATAATATTTTTAGGGTCCGTAGGTAAAACCAAGGACTTTTATAATTTTACTCACATGTCTGACCGACTATCTGTCTGTCGAAACTACTTTGCATAGACGAGACGATAATTCTTATATTTTTAAAATAAATGACCTTGGGGTAGTTAAAGAGCAATAACTATTCAGTTCCACAAATTTGTGTGGAATTATCATCTTTAATGTAATAGCAGATATTTCTTGTTGAAACTCCATATTCAAGGATAAAATAAAGCAAAAGCTTAAAGTTTCAAATATTTTAATAGTACAAATGAGCTACAATTGTTTCGCCTTGCGAAACTACATATTTGGAGTAATCAAATAAAACTAGAAGTTTTTCTGATTACGAGTATGTATGTTTATTTGACGAAAAAATTAATATAATGGAGCAAGGCCAAATTTAAAGCATCATGTATCATGTCCTGCTCATAGACTTAAACACGAGACGTAACCTACAAATTTGAAAAAAAAAAACTTGGATTTAATATAAATTGCAGTACGAAATCATATATTATTATATTTTAATGACAAATACAACTTAATTTAACCACAAAGTGATAATTGGGCAGTGTATAAGTTTTAAAACCATGTTCACTGAGATGTGAGACAAACAATTCGATAACCATTAAAAGATGGATTGGATTTTCATTGATCCTATTTATAATGGTCCGTAGGTAAAACCAAGGACCCTTATAATTTCACTTGTGTGTCTGTCTATCTGTTTGTACAATTTAAACCATTTTTTTAATGGGTTTTAACTCTATTTTGTTTTTAAAAAGGGTGTAGAATTTAGTGCTACAATTGAATTTATAAATGGATTCAAAAATTTTTCTATTGAGATTTTTTAATTATTAAAATTTTTTCTTTGAGAAACCACCTGGCCACCTCTCAAGTTTTTATCCGGTTTTCAAGCTATGAAAAGCTGATAACAATACTGTACTTGTGATTATGATTGTATCATTGCCTGCTATGATATGTCAGAATGAAATTGATTACTTTGTCTTTTCAAGTAGATGTCACTTTGATTTGAAGTGCCTACATCAAAAGAAAGGATAGAATACTTGATATAACTTGTAGACCTTGAACTAAAGAGGGATTATAGGTAAGGCACTTTAATCCAGTCATTTTAAGAAAAAGTTTGGGATAAATACAACAAACTGTTTTCCCCCAATACATGTGTATTCTGTTAATCATAGAATAATAATCTACAATTATTTGGGTAACATCCTAAAGCGTCTGATTCAATAGTTTTTTATTGACTTACTGCCTTTTAGACGTTTTCTTCTTGAGTAGTCAGAACTACACTTGTTTCGCCATCATTGATGACTTCATCAGCTCATAAAAATTTTACATTAAATACATGTAATATAGGCCTACATGAGCACAAATTAACATATTGATGGCTTGAAGTCATTGTCATAGTAGCCTAGGGCCATCATGTTGGAAACTAAATTAAAATTTGTAATCTATAAAAAATTTCAACCTTAAAACCAGGCCTCAGCAGTCAAAGCTAATAAGGAAAACGAGGATTCCCTGACTTAATTTTTATTTTTTAAAATTATATCACCACGATGTAGCGCCCTGCGGTTGAGCTGGACCCTACACTAAATCTCAATTTAGCCATACTTAAACCCAGCAACGTATAAGAGGTCCTAGACTAAATCTAAGCTATGATTTAAGTAAAAATTTAAATACAAAACGTGATGAAATAAAACCACACAGGACACAGATTACACTAAACAAAGAACGGCATACAACTGATCAGAATATTGTTTTAACTTATTATATTTGAATGCTCAGGTCTAGTTTTAGGCTTGAGTTGTTTTTTTAGATTATAGATTTAGTTTTAGTTTCCAACATGGCACTAGACTATGTTGGTGTTTTTCTCTTTCATGTTCTAGTTTAACACTTGATAACGTGTGTTGATTTATTCATTTTCTATACACAAATGAGAGCAAATATCGATTAAACTATATTAATAATGAAATGAAAAATCTTTATTATTTCTTCCATTATAAAATACAAAATACAATACTACATTTTACATATGCATAGGATAGAAATAATAACCACCTAGGTTATTTACCTGTGAAGGTGGATTTAATATTCTTAAGGATCACTATAGTTTCAATGAGTATTGGAAGGCAGCGAACCAGCCAAATAATAATATAATAAGCACACAAAACAAAATAACAAAGCACTAAAACAGATGATTAACTCTTCTGAATTACACTTCATTCACTTTACTTACTATACAACATAATACTAACATTTCTAATTAATAGTATTGAAAAAATAATCAACATTTTCTATCTCTAGTAAATACTCCCACAAACTCTTGGCAAATTGAACTCTGTTACAAGAAGATTTTATGTTTAAAGGCAGACAGTTAAAATTTTTGGTGCCAGAAATATATAAAAAAACAAATATTATTATTGAATAATAATATTATTATTATTGAAATATATAATATAAACAATCCACCATTATAAAATGACTTTAAAACCAGAATAGATTTCTTAAATTGTTATTCGCCATGTTGAAATTTTTTTTTTCTAAAACAGAAAGTATAAATAAATAAACATTTTTGTCCAACAAAAAAGAGATTTTTGTCCAACTATCAATGGAAAGTGTCTTGTACTACTGAAGACATAAACAATTCCAACCTGATATATTTTGTTGTTATTGCTTAGTTAAAAAGTTAATTTAAAAACTGATAACATTTTGAATTAACAATAACTTTTAAAATTCAAAGTTTGATTAAGTCTCAATTTATTGTTTTTTCCTTAGAATCACAAGCAAAGTAATCAAGACCTTTGAAAATAGACCTGTGAAGCTGAAACTGCAGGCGGGACATTGACAAAATACAGGATCACTGAAGGTAATTGGATATATTTAATTATATTAAGTGAACCAGGTCAGTAGGAAACCAAAAAATGAATATAAAAATTCCACCTATAGTATATAATTTGCTATCATTTTCAATTATATTCTATATACTGTAGTCATATTCGTTTGGAAAACAAACACAATTTCGAAAAGAAAGGAAGTTTAAAAAATAGTATTTTTTAGAACGTTGGTTTATAACAATTTACTCACACACTTTTTACATAAGTGTCAAGTTTGTAGTATTTCATATGTTCGGTATAATTAAAAATAGGGAAATTTTCGTTGGACAACCGCATATACTATTCATTATTACAGTTGTAACCTTACCTCATAAGGATGTTTTTCGATTGTAGTAGTTTTGCCTCCTATTATACTTAATTTGCTGTCAGGTAGGTTGTTCTTGTTAGGTACGCGTAGGTTTCCATAGTCTAGCCGGTTAGATGCCGCTGAAACAGATCCATAACATATTATTAAAGTTGTGCACTGCCACAGGGGTAAAAGAACTAAATTAAAAGAACTAGAAAATCGCTTGCAAACACTTAATATCCCTATTTCACAAAAATGTAAGCATCGACAAATGTTGAAGAATATTGGAAGGAATTAACAAGATATGTTGGTAATACATAGAGCAAGTGATAATGGATATGTACTGTACAAAGCAAATGATTTTTGTTATTTTTTTTTATTTATACCAATTGGTTTGTTTATAAATTTAAAGTGTACACTACAAGCTCTAGTAGTTTTGAAATTATTTTGCATACAAAATTTCATGATCTGCTTCAAAATTTTTAAAATGCAACTATAATAATTGTGTTAGAAAGGCATCATAAAAGTTTTAGATAATAGGATTAAGCTGCACTTATAAAACACCTATTTTTGATTTAAGATGTTTTTGAAGAAGTCCTTGTAAATAGCACTTTAAATATGGTCAAGTGTCAAAATTTCAAGTATTCACAGATATCCCCTCTCCTTCACTTCGAGAGGAATATAAAGCTCTCTTGTAAATAGTATTTAGCTGCATTGAAACAATTGAAATTATGTTTAAAGATATTAACTATGCATCACTAACTGTACTAAGAGTTCCCCGCCACTTTAAAGAGGACACAAATTCCTTTATGAAATAGTATTTAGATAACTACAATTATAATACCAATTAATATGATTTAATCGGACATTTTCCATCATTTGTGTATATACAAACTAATGGACGTTTTGAAATTATTAATCAACTCTAGTTAACAAGTGTAAATCTGGTAGCCTAGTTGCCTAGGGCCATGTTGGAAACTAAAACTTAATCTACAATTTAAGAAAATAATTCAAACCTAAAACTACACCTGCACAGTCAAAGCTAAGGCTAAATACAAAGGTGATTATGATACAACAGACAGGCCTTCACTACACAAAAGATAGCGAGCAACTCATAGTAATTGAGTCAAGAGAATATTGTTACTGTTATTGGGATAAACAACTTTTTGCCCGTTATTTCAAGAGTTAAGTCCTTTATCATGATATGATTCCTATTTGAGGATGAAACACCAAAATTCATCTCCGTTTTTTAATTAATTTTAAACCGAAGCCATAATGGCCTTATTTTAAAAATGGTTTGGCTGATGAAATTGTCCGATAGCTTTATATATGATGTTTCAATTAGTTTTGGTTTATATTACACTTGATCTATATTCTCAAAATGTTGTGTATTAGTTTTCATATATATATATATATATATATATATAAATGTCAGATTAAACAATAAAATAACTCTAAAATCATGAAGAAATATAAAGTTATATTTCAAAATTTACGGTTGTAACTGAAACCCTTTTCTGTTACATTGAGCAGGACCCAAAATGCTATAAGAAACAGTATTCCAAATTTAAGGCACTTACAAATTACAAGTTTCATTTCAAGATATAAGTATGCAGCAACTCCTGCGCTTAGAGTGGAAATATAAAGTTTTATTGATAATAGAACTTAAATCACACTGAAACTACCAAATTATATTTCAAAATTAGTATTTCTAACAGAAACTATTCTCCACTACATTGGGCGGACACAGAATGCTCTAGGAAATAGTATTTAGCTGCAGTTACAAATTTGAAGTTTTGTTTCAAGATATTAAGTATGCAGCAACCCTTGTGCTCAGAGTGAAAATATAGAGTGTTACAGATAATAGAACTTAAAACACACTGAAAATACCAAATTATGAAGTTTTAAAATAAACCTCCCCAAGAGATTGTAGGATAGACCCTAAATGCTCTAGGAAATAGTATTTAAATGCATTTGAACTATAGATGTTTTGTTTCGAGATATTAGGTGTGTGTACACCATAGCCCAATGTCTTCATAATGGGAAGTGAAGAACTCATAATTTTAGCACTTAATCCTATTCAAAGTACCATGTTATATGTCAAAATTTGTATGTGTTCGTTTCAACAACACTTAATCCCTAAAATTCGAAGCATAATTTAGTAGCAACTAATAAAGTACTACTAATACTATTTACTTTACTTAAAAACATTATTAAAAAACCTCTTACCTAGAAAAATGTTCACTAAAATCAGAATGACCACACTTCGCAACATAGTCTGTCTATCTCTGATTCAGAATAACAAATATTATCAATATTCCAAGCTTAAATATTGTTTATAGGATGGTGTTTTATTTCTTAATCTCCCCAAGATTGACAAGCTTATCTAAAATGGCATAATTTTAAAAAGATATGAATTTTTGGACTAAGATATAATGATGTAATAACCAGTGTACAGTGATTGATTCTTCAAGTTGTGTGATTTGTAGAATACTCGAGAAAAAGATAATGAATTATGTATGATAAATTGAAATACTGGATATGCAGTTGATTTCTGAATCTTGTTTGGAGTTGCTGGTCATTCGTTAGATTATAGTTACTGTATGTGGTTACTTACAAATCTTAATTGACATTTACTATAGTTTTAGATTTACTGAGTAATAAATCTTCGAATTCTACACAATTTGACAGAAACTGCTAAGACTTATTTTGAAATATTCCAAACTTTTGTAAGATGTGCAACGTAGAATATATTTCTTTCTTTATTAACTCTAAAACCAAAATTTTCGGGACAAATGACAACTAATACATTTTGCTAGGATCCCTAGTGTAGGGCTACATTTTATCAACACCTTACCAAAATCTTGTGACAAAATTTTTGACAATTACCAAACTTACCCTATACTTTGTATACTGGGTAAGTAACAAGGAAGATAGGAAGGTCAAATAAAAATGTCAGAGAAAGAAAAGAACAACAATTGGTCTAGAAATATAACAGAGAGGGACTTAACACAAAACTACATGGATGAAGGTGTAAATGATTAACAAAATGATCATCTTTTATGTTGGCACCAAAGAATTACATTCAATCAAACATAAATGCTATCATACACGCACATTAAGCACATACAGTAACAACCTATAATCTAACGAAGGACCAGCAACTCCAAACAAGATTCTTTCATCCAGATTGGACTATGCGTTACGCTTACATTTTATATAGTAGACTTAAATATAAGACTACTTATTAACTTGTCTCACATACTGCATTTTGAGATAAGTTATAATACTTACATAAAATGGTCCATCTTCTCCTTGAGCGGTACAACAGACCTGTGACTCTACTATAGGAAACCCTGTATTATTGTAATTAGAAGCACATGTTGTGAAATCTATTGTTGTTAATGTAATCTCTTTAAATGGATTTCCATTTACATCCTGAAAATATAAAATAAATGATTTAAAACGTTACAATAACTTGTATCATTTGAGAACATATAATAGAAATGCAGGATGTTTATTAAATGATGGATTCAATTTCGTAGTTTCAATCAAAAAACTAATGACAAATTTGAAGTAGTTACATCAGATAATAATCACAATAAGTTCAATGTAACCCTTTTTGGCACATCTAAGTGGTAGCCGAACTCGGCCCACATGAGTGATCTATTGTGTTACTGAGTTCACAGCAGCTGTGATACGATTCCGTATGTTAGGCAGAGTTGTTGGTAGAGGTGGTACATTAAATGTAGTAGATGTGACTTTGAGGTAGAGATTCATTCAGAAAAACTCAAACATTCAGGTGCCAATTTTGCGGATCTCCGTTTTGTTGAAAAATTAAGTCTTCTGAATCACCATTTATTTGAGAAAAAACTAGTTTTTTTTTTAGAAATCTAGATTTGTTTATCCCAGTAATCATGTCTGTTTTCTGCAACAACAATTTTATTATACATAAAGTATGTTTGTATTGAGACACAAAACACATTAACTTTCGTTGAGTCTCTTTCATGTTGTAGTGTTTTCATGAGGATTGTGTAAACTCTTTATACAAATATTGTGTCTGTTTTCCACTATCATGAAAAGTCACTGAAAATTAAGCGCTGAAGAAAATGTCATTTTCCATGTTTTCAACCATTTGATGATAAAATTCGACATGCTTTAGTTTGTCATTTAGGTGAAGAGCCTGTACGAGTTGCAGGTGGTATGGTTTGAAAAGTAAAAGACGTCTCAGAACACACTAGACAGTGGATTGAGGTATTCCAAGTTCTCTGCTCATTCATGGGTTAACTTTCTTGGACTATCCACGAAGCTATTTTAAATTCATCTAACGTTGTCCTCTGTAACAATCGGTCGGCTAGGAGTTCTTTTTATATTTTCTTTTTCATGTAGTTTTGGGCCAGATCTCTCTCTTTCATCTTTCCTAGCTGGTATCTTCTGACAAACCATTAAATATATATATATATATATATATATAGGTGTAAGTAATTGCCAAGTCACAAGAATCATAATCCCATATTTATTCACTACTACTGTATAACTATATTATATAATTTATAAATAATATACTTAAAAATTCAAGTTGTGCATGATTTAATAATATCTTTGGTTAATTGTTATCCCCAAAACTCACACAGATTCGCTCTCTCTCTTTCTTTCCATTAATCATTGATTGGCCATAAAGCACTTGAGTTCAAAGTAGTAAAATAAATCACAAATTCAATGATACAATGCTGACAGATCTTCTCTTATTAAGGAATTCTAATAAAATAGGAAAAAAACATCTCGGTCACAGAGCAATATGGCGGACGTTCTAAATTAAGAAGTAAAAAAAATGTAGGGTTAGCTTAATAATTAAATTTTGCACGGAAATAAGTTTTGTTACATTTGGAACTTGGTATGATTTTGAACATATTATTCCTAACTTTTAAACTTCCTCAAATTAATCGATAACTATTATTTTTATATTTTAGTTTCAGAATAATCGATTTATTTTTGAGAGAAAAAAACACTGAGCTCTAGCCTGTTAGTGTTCTTCATTTTTATGTGAGAAGTCCCTCTATAGGACTCAAAAAGTCATGGTGTTGACCTGCCATCATGAGATAAAGATTGGTGGTGAATTATGTTTGGGAAGGATATAATTACGGTAACAGGAACTCGATGCTACTGACGACACATTATCAGATTTATAAGTTATTATCTAGGCCTTTACGGGGTGTTTCATCACAAGATTATTGTCATTATGACGATTAAGTTTTATTAGACATGTTATTTTATTAACATATTGTGCGATACATTAATTAACGAAATGGACTTTATATAAAAATTACAGAACTTACTGTATTTGAATTTCACTGTAACTTACTATTTTTTAAAACTTAGTCTATCGTCAGATCGGGTTTGCAGTCTTCCAGGACGTCGGGCTTTCAGTCTTTCGGGAGACCAGGCTTGCAGTCCTCTGGGAGGCTGAGGTTGTGGTCTTGTAGATTGGACTTGCAGTCTTCCGGTAGGTTGAGGTTGTAGCCTTCCGGCTGTTTGGGCTTGCAGTCTTCTGATGTACCTGTCTTGTAGTCTTCCGGCTGACTAGGCTTGCAGTCTTCAGAGAGACCAGGCTTGCAGTTTTCTGGAGGTGAGCTTGTGGTCTTGCAGACTGGACTTGCAGTCTTCCGGTAGGTTGAGGTTGCATATTTTCTGGCTGTTTGAGCTTGCAGTCTTTTGGCTGTCTGGGCTTGCAGTCTTCCGACATACCTGTCTTGCATTGTTCCGGCAGGTTGGGCTTACAGTCTTCCGGAAGTCTGGGCTTTGAGTCTTCCAGCTGTTTGAACTTGCAGTCTTCTGGCTTGCTGGTCTTGCAGTCTTCCAGCAGGCTGGGCTTACAGTCGTCCAGCAGGCTGTGCTTACAGTCTTCTGGCAGGTTGGGCTTGTAGTCTTCCAGCAGACTGGGTTTGTTTCTGAACAGGTGTGTTCGAACACTAGCTGTGTCAAGTAAAAGTAAATGCACCATCAAAAATAATAACCATTAAATCGTCTTTAAAATTTTTTTTATTGTATTATACTGTAAGAATAAATCAAAATCACTTTTCGGTTTTTAAATTCTGAGGCTGCTGTTCAGATGACATAATTTGCTATCATATTTTTTATTTTTTTTGTAAACTCTAAACGCTTGTTTCCACAATAATACCGTAATTGATTTGTTTTTAAATTCACAATACGTCTTTTTTATTTCATTTACGTGAGAAATTAGAAACACCTTTGCACAATTTTCATTCGAAACATTACTTAGAACGTTCGTTGTCATGGCAACAGGTGGATTTGTCTCCTGTTAATCCCTCACATCACTGACAGTGAAAGAGATTATCTTACTAAAGACAGTACATTTAGAGAACAAGAACATTCTTTAAAAGACACTTCCATAATATAATTCCCTTGTAAATTTATTCAGGGATAAAATGAGTAGTAGAAACACATTGTTGTTGAAATTATATTTATTTATCCTGTGAGATACTTCGTTTAAAGTTTGTGTCATGAATGTTATCTGAAGTGAATATTTTACTGATAGTAGCTGTTTTTGTTTTATTTTATTGGTATCACTGATTTTCAAGTTACTTGGTAATTTGGTAATTTTAAATGTTATCAAGTTCTGATTTCATCTTATCGATTAACTGGAATACTCCAGGTGATAAGATTATGTAAATCATTGGAAAAATCTTTAATCAAAGAACAGTAACTTAAGATAACAACTTAAGAACACTCATTTTCGGCGAAGTCAAGAGATAAAAACAAATTAATGAGATCCACGATGGTACATATCCAGCCCCATCGTACAATGTTATAAGCAGCTCCTTTAAATATAATGTCCAAAAGTTGGTTTCTTGGGCTTTATAGGAAATGTTAGTTTGTATTGTTGGTAGGGTAAGTTTGTTTAACATGTTTTCTGAACATCGTAATTGAAGTTCTCTACGTCGTTCTTACTGGCCTCGTAGGTTGTATTATTAAAAAGTCCCCAATTGTTTCATTATTGTCAATGTTTCGAAGTGAATATGTGGAGTATTCACTCGCTACGCTCGTGTCGGCGGCTCGGCACTCCCGTTTCTCGTAATCATAACAATATTAAATATTTTTGGGAGCTCAAGTTTCGAAATTACATTTATGATAATAACTTTGACATTTAAAGAGATGTTGTTGGTGTCATTACATGCAGAATTAAAAATATAAATTTTTATATATTTTCGAAATTTAATAAAATAAAAAAAACTGTTTATTATGGTAGCCATTTTGATATTTCAATTCGATTTTATGTACCCTATGTGAGCACACTATAGTCCTCAATACCAAATTATTTGTCCTTACGTAAAGACGATATCAACGGCGACGGCGATGAACGGACTATTTTTTTTTTCTTCGATTTTTGAGACCATGATGATCAGTCAAAAAACGGAGATCGAAATTTTTGGCAATTATCGATCTTATTGCTTATTCTGGGTAAGCTAAACAATACAAAACTAATAGTCACCTAAAATGTCAGTTTGGTAGAATCAACTTGATGAAATGAACGCCGGTTATTAAAAAAAAAAATGTAATTTTGAATACAGACTTCAGAAGAAAATGTAATATTCGTGTAGTTACGAGTTCTGACAAGGACGAGTCAACAATACGAGCGTAGAGACTGGAGTCTCTTTTATATCTATGTACTTTAGAACCCCACTATAAGGCCGTGACATTGACAGTAACCTAGCAAGTCGAGATGATCATATACACATATAAAAGGCCTGTAAAAATGTTACAACTGTTTTAACCAAACCTACCCTGCTGAGTAAGATCCATTGTTTCATATTTCCATTTAAACTGTTAAATGCCACCGATCACGAAGTGGTATTTTTGAAGAGATGGTGACCAATAAGATTTGTTTGAGTTTATAAGTAGCTACACTCGAGAAAAATCGTTAGACGTTATGTAAAAAAGTCGAAATATTTTTTTATAGCAGCTACTCAAAATTATGTTTTATCGACAAAAAGAAAAAAAGATAAGGTGGAAATATGGCTACATACTAAAATTTGCTAAAAATCGGACCACTTGTTTGTTCTGTGCCTCTACGCATTCGATAGACGACATTATTCCAAAAACACTTTTTTTTTGTACTCAGGGCATCTTAAAGCAGCAAACACTCTACATTGATTTTGTGACCCATCACATAAATTTCTTTATGCTACGTATATGTTTGAAGATAAACTATGCTTCTTCACATTCGGTCTGTTCTACATACCGAATTTCATTGATATCTGTTGAGAAACTACTGAGTAACAACGTCAATTTTGGTCACCGTTTTAAAATCCGCCAACTTGGAATAAATGTAGAATATTGAAAACGGTTGTGATAAATTATTTTATAAATGTCGTTTTTATTCAAAGAACGAAGACGATAACAGATTTTAATATCGCTTTTTGTTAACAAAAACAGCAAGTGTTGCAGGTTTACTTAACGATCCTAAGTTTTAAATATTCTTCTTACATTTCATACAATCATTTGTGTTTTATACATGGAGTTTATTATACGGTATCGCTGCTGTAAGCACAACGGTGTTCATTTTGTGTGTTTTTTGTATTTTCATGTTTGACTTCTTTTTGAAAAGATCAGGCTGTTTATTCCAAGAGGGCACAGCGGTACAGCCGATGTCCTTATCTTTGTCCATGCTCCATTCGTCACTGCTCCAGTCCCAAGTTGATGATGAATTGTTGTACCCTCGACTCATCAAGGCCTTCACTCTTCCAGTCTTCTTCCATGATTTTTTCCACAGTTCCACATATTTGACCCACTTTTCTCTCATAAAATTGCCCATCGACTCCATGAATAGATTTTGGGCATCTTTGAGCTTGAATGTTGTATTTCGTTTCTTGACGGACTTTTGTAAACACACAGTTCCTTATGCATGTTGGAGAATAATCTAGTAGATATCCAAATTATTTATTGTACTCAAATTCAGTAACAAAATGATAATTACGCTGGAATTAAGGATACTAAAACATTCATTTTTAACTGGATGAATGCAGTTCCGTTACAGGAAATGCAATGAAACATTAAGCTATCACAGATTTATTGTAGAGTGACTTCCGTTTCCGGAATGTCTCACAAAGCCGTTCTGGGTCACACTTAAATATATATTTTATCACGATTTTAGCATTTCCAAACATATCCATAAAACTCTATTGATAATAATAAACGGATTTGCATTATCCAAATATATTGTTATTTATATGATTTAATTGGATATTTGTCATCATTTGTGTGTATAAAAATTAATACACAACGTTTCGAAAGTATAAATCAACTCTTGTTATCAAGTAATAAACCTAGAGCATAAAAAGTTTATCACTTGATAACGGAGGCTGATTATACTCTCGAAACGTCGTGTATTAGTTTTATTTACACAAATTATGGAAAATTTATGATTAAGTTTTGTTAGCAATATGAACAATCCAATAATAATAATAATAATAATAATAATAATAATAATAATTTTAAATTTCTGCACAACAAAATACAATACATTTGATATCGAATTAAAAAAACATTTTTTTTTTTTTTTTTTTTTTTTTTTTTTTACAATCACACATATATAAATAACAATTAGATCATATTGCTACTCAATACATTTCTTTATATGTGAAGAATAAATAGGTAATCCTTAAGCACAAAATAATTTTAAGTCTATAAATTGAAGGAAAAAGAAATAGATATCAACTGCAGCGCCATAAACTATTCAAAAATATATTCAAGTATAATGGATGCCTAAAAAATTAAAATGTATTGTTTTAAAACAGCATTATCGTTCATAAAGTTAGACAAATTGTAATTTGCTAATCATGCAATCAAACACAGTTTGTAATTGAAGTAATATTATGATATATATTATTATTGCTCCACTGTATTAATTGTTAGATTTCCATAGATGTCAGTAGTTGAAATTAATTTAGCCATTTTATTAAAAACTCTATTTACGCTCTCAATTTGATCACATGTGTGAGGAACTTGAAAAGGAAACGAGTGCACTATATGGATCGTAAGGAGGACTTGTCGTAAGAATAATAATTAATTTACCAAGGACTTAAGTGTGTTCATATGATTAATCATGTTACGTCACCCAGAGGTCAAATTGTTCGTCGAAATAGCCACTCACAGCCATCGTCTCAACATCAGCCTAGTCAATATAACGCTAATCAGCTTTGATAGACAATAATATAAAATAAAAATTACACGGTTACACATTGAACAAAATGCTTTAGCAGCAAGGAACGGTCGAACGTGTTAGCTAGACATGCTTTGACTTATTCAGTAATTGGGTTATGTTTAGTCAAATTCGCGTGTGCGCAATAATAAAAACAACTTGGGGTCACTAGACTCATTTAAATTGAGGTTAGCCGACCGTTTTCGGAAGGAACAGCGAAAACCACGAAAACAGTGAAAAAACACAACTAGTCTCTGGTGTTTCTCGCAGGACATGATTTGGGCACACTCGTACAGGCTCTATTCATGCGCAGTACATCCGCAAAATAATCCTTCAGCGATTTTTCCAGACGGAAATAATTTGCGGTGAATTATAAATCGCCACAATATAGTAAGCTATTTATAGTTCTTACTGACATTGTTAATTGTAAAGAAGACAGGCCTGACTACAACATCTGTATATTTATGGTTGTTGTTAATAATATGCTTAGCGAAATATTTTGGGGAGATACCGTCGTAAAAAAGGTCTCCCTGTCTGACCTATATAGTATTGACTGCAATCGCTACAATTTATCCTATATATTCTCGGTTTTTAGAGGGGATGTTTTCGAACTATTTTTTGGCTGTTATTATTTGTACGGTATGCTATTATATTACAGCGATGAGAACCTGAGATAAGTTAACTCACAGTCAGTTGCAAGTTCACCTTATCACAGTGCGCACTGTACATCCTGTTTAACAAAAAATATCACAGATATCTGGTAGAATGTAGGATATTCCTTCCTTTGTGATCTTCATATGGTAGTAATATTCAATAGCAAAAAAAACGCAGTATTACTGCAAGGCGTTCGCACGCTGGAATAGCTTATCTGAATGTCGTGTTCCACCCCCCCCCAGTTTTTAGGCCCAATAGAATTTTAAAATCGGAAATTTTCACCCTGAAATACTTTCTAAAACCAGTATCACATCTTCAAGTATTTTAACTTGGAACTTGAAGTTCACATCATCAACTTCATGTAAAGTTTGGTTATACTTTAAACTTGCTTACGAATCGGGAAGGGTGGTGAACAGATGAGTAGAGTTGGACAGTGTTGTCAGTTTGTTAGACCGAAATATTAGGCGCGATTGGCAAACAAAAATTCCTTCCAGAAATGTGGTAACGTTGGCTTGTCCTTAAGGAGAAAGTTTGCTTTGTATTGGCTCAACTGTGACGCGCCCCCAAACCCCTCCCTCGAACAAAATTGGGAGTGAATTCCCCAGGTTAAAAAAAGCTTTTTTTTTAAAGTAGTAAAGCCTCCCTCCATAAATTCCTAAATGCTGTACTTATTTTTACCTGTAACAAGACTGGGGTCGCACCCAAAATCTCCGAGGGCGACACTGACGACAATGTTAGTTTGAGGCAGCAACACCAATGATGAGCAACCGCTGAGACAGAATTTTCTTTTCTTCATCACTCATCCTAGTAACTTTTTTTACTACCTACGCTTTCACTTTCAATCTTTACTGGTTTACACCGTCCAGACATACGTCGAGTTGAAAGTTGAACGTGTCGAATGGAGTTTGTCGATTGGCACAGCTTAATAACTTTAGAGTTCGGAAAAACAACAACAGTTGGTCAAGAGAGACCTCATAGAAAATATTTAAGAGATGCAATATTATTCTCCAAGAGTACATAAAATAAAAGTGGTTTGTAAGCCCCTACACACGCTAGAAGTGAAACTTCGTAAAATAAGGAGAAGAAGAAGCTTCCTCATAGATACACACGTTTACTACACGGATACACATTTACTACAGCTAGAAATTTTAGATATGTCGCTTTTCGATCCCGGCGGTGTCAGTGAGATTTTTCCCACGCTTGCTATTTTTTCGCTCCAGTGTGCGTTTATTTTGGTACATGGCAGTAACACATTACATATAATACAGATTATTTTAAACAGAGAAAGTTATTGCTTAGTTAATTTTGGCACATGACAGCAACATATAACAAATATTTTTAATGATTTTTAACTAAGAGAGTTATTGCTTAGTTTATTTTTGTTACGTGGTAGTAACAAATCACATTAAAAATTATTTTAACTGAGAAAGTTATTGTTTAGTTTATTTTGGCACATGATTCAGTGTTAGTAATTGGTTACAGGTTGCAACCATTTTTTTATATAATTTATTTTTACCATATTCCTCTTGCTTCCGCCCTAATACCTAATTTACCTTCCACCCCTCACAATGCTTCAACTTTTTTATTTTTTGTTTGGTCAGTATCTTGGGTGTGACAGTACTGAAATAATGAGTGAAGGCATAAATTAGGAAATTATTATTACAATCAATTAATGGTTGACCCGCTTCATTATCAGTAAGCTGTATTTAAAAAAAAAAAAATAAATAAATAAAATTAATAATGGCTGCTTCTTATTCCTTTGTCCAGTGACTCCTACTAATAAACTTTTTACACAACAATTTCTTATTTCCTTTACACTTTTTCGTTCCTCTCAATTATATTTCACTGCACCACAAAAATTGTCGTACCGGGCGTAAAGAGAAGTATTCACTTCAAAAAGTGTAGATCCATCTATCCCTCTGAATTGCCACGCCCGTACTATTATGTGTACATTTATAGTTGTACGAAGGAAACATTAATTTCCCGACCTTTATTGAGGTTCGGTTATATCCTTTTTATTTCCTTTCCCAATGACATTCCAATAGTAGACTTCATTTCCTGTTTATCTACTTAAGTGTTGCAATTCAATAAGCTGCTTTATCGGTGATAAATATATTGGTATCGTAAATAGATTACCAATAGGTTACAGTAACAGCTCATCTTATCATATCAACTGTTCTTCTCAATAAACAATTGATAGTTTACTTTAATTTGTATATTTTATATATTGGTAATTGTTGAATTTTTCCCAAACAATTTTGTCAGCTGATAATCAAATTAAGTTAGAAATTAACAAGTTTAAAGAGACTGTGAAGCAAGTTCAACAACGTAATGTATCAGAAAAAGTTCGCAATGTATACAATTAGATTTAAATAAAAATTACAAATGTTGTCATACATACGTTTACAAAATATAATGTCAATTGGAAATATTTGTACATGCCTAAATGTCACAGTTCCTCGAGTTTTGGGAAAAATGGGCCACTTAAATTTGGTAATTTAGGTTAAACTATGTATGAGCATATTTTGTTCTAGTTTTCTGGATTGTTTGTTGTATATTTAATATTTTGTATCGCAGCTTTAGAGTAATTAAAAAAAAAACTCTAGACAGGGAATTGAACCCAGGATATTTTGGCTTTACGCCTCTATGCTCTACCAACTGAGCTATCCGTAGTCGCTTCCCAGCATGGGACGTAAAATTCTTACATGATTTTGCTTTTGCTGCAGTTTTTGAGTTATCAAATTAATTATCTCGTTACAATCGATATTGAAATTAATATTTACTCAACTTCCAGCCCTTACTTTAATACTAGCTGGTATAAAAAACCAGGCAGAAATGTAATACACTACTTATTCCAAGCCAAGGCAAAATAGTTGCGTGGCTAAGAGGGAGCTTAGCATTAATATGCAGACTCTGGATACCTGGCGACCTCCGGTTTTAATTAGCCTTACTTATGCATATGGGACTCTCCATGGGTGGAGAGTATATTTTCCTAACTAACAAAGCCGACCTTGTGGGCAAAATACAACTTAGGGAGGGACAATAAAATGGAGGTGGAGGAAACTGGGTAACCCTGTGGAATCCATTTTCCAATCATCGTAGCAGGACCTAGGGGGAGGACTGACCCAACCTGCGATTCAAAAGTAAGAGATGGGATCGAACATCTTAACATTAGTAAAAATGTGCACAAGCGTCTTTCAGGAGCGGAAAAGGAAAAACCGAGAAGAGAAATGGCAAAGGGGATTTCGATAAAATTCAGAAGTAATAGGGATACCTGTGTGTCTGGCCAAGATAGGTGTGTTCGGAGACAACACCAGCAAAAATGGGATAGTCCTGTAGGACATCCTCTACCAGAAGAGAGATTTCTTCTGGTAGAGTTGGAGAAATAGTATATATTTTGGGCTAAAGGCAATTTAGGCAAATCACACTGTTTAATACTGGACACTGGTCTGAGGGTGCGGTTGCATAGGATAAAGGATACCACTGAGAAACGGTGTGCAGACTATGCGGGTTAGGTGAGGAATTGCAGGCCACATACTCTTTCATTGTGAGTTTCTTGTCAGCAACTAATCATCCATTTTCAGAATTTTTCTAACCATTACTTTGCAACGGAAAAAAATATTGAGCTCTAGTTTGCGCCATTTATTTTGTCTTTTAATAAGATATACAACGATGTGCTACACGACCTACCTTTACATTTAAGATTTCCCCTCCCTCAATTCCACTAAAATAATAAAAGGTCGAAAAATACGTCCTGTTATCCACCACAAATTATAGAAAGTCTGTAAATTTATTTTAAGCAATAAACAAATTAAAGGGTGTTAAAGGGACTTTTTTAACACTCTATAAATACGTTTGCATCTTTGTATAGGTAGCGATGCCCACATATTGTGATTGTTTCTCCCTCCACAGATGATAACTATTATTATTATCATCAGATTTTGTTGTTGTTATTGTATGGCTTCTTTAGTGCTATTTTTATCCACTCATTTAGTTTTGTCATTGTTAGTTTTTTGTTCTTATTTTTTGTTTTTATTATAAGTATTTAATATTCCATTTTTATGTTACATTGACGTACACGACTCGTGTTTTCGCAAAGCCTGTGTTCACTAATTTTCAGGTGTTATTTTTATTAATTATTAAGATAACCTCCTTAAGCTTTTGATTCAATAGCTCTTGTTTAACCGCCTTTTGTCGCTTCTTTTTCATTACTAGACGTGTTACGCTATCGTTGATGACTTCATCGAGTCATACAATTTCACATTAAATACACACACAGTGTCCACGAGCTCCTGTTGGGCAGATCGTGTTTAATGTTAAATTATGTTTCACTTAGTTTGTGATGTGTTTTTGTGTGTTATAAATAATGTGAAATTTTATGACCTGGTGAAGTCATCAACGATGGCAAAACTTGTAGTCGTGATTATTAATGAAAAAAAACCGTCAAAAATTATTGATATTATTATTTTTTTTATATAATATATAACTTTGAAATCAATTGAAATAAATTAACAATGAGAAAGGGTTTATCACCGTTCTTATTTCGTAGTTAAATATTTAATTACTGTATTTTTTATACGTCATTATCATATATATATATATATATATATATATATATATAAAAGAAATAATAATAAGAAAAGTGTATTAAATAAAGACCCTTATCCCTCAAATAGTCAAATAACGTTAGGGTCGGAAGAGAACATGAGTTCGTCAAGAGAAACCTGATAGCAAAGACGAAGAGAGGTATCTAACCCAAGACTAGGTGTAGATCCAGCTAGGGTCTCGGGATTGCCATGCCCGTACTGTTATTATGTTCTCAAAACAACTTAGAGCTTTGTATTTTATATATTTTTCGACTTCTAAACAACTTGCCATTTGTCCGACTGTCTAGCTATATACGAAATTTCCTAACTTCTCCAGATTTAAGTTAATTAGTACTTGAAAACTTTTAAGTGCGGTATCAAATAAGTAAAAGTAGAACATCACTTAGAAACTTTAAGACATAAACCATTCGTGGGGAAAAAGAGAGGGAAAATTAATTGGAGATATGATGGGGATTGGAAAAGTTGGCAAACCTGTCGATAACTTGAAAACGGAAAGTGATATTAAAAGAAAAGGTTGCACAATTGGTTTTAAGATAAAAAGCAGTGAAAAAACAATGTGTTACATGAATCCGTCCTACTTAAGCTTGTAATGTTTGTTTCAAGATGGGTGCGAACATTTAAAAAGTGTGCACTCTAACAAATATGTAAGCCGTTGTTAGGTTAGGTCTGTTATACAGGGTGATTAAAAATTGCGCGGAAATATTTCAGAAGCTGATTCGAGCCCAAAAAAGATAAAAGTTTATACAGTAACTTATGCGCCAAAATAAACATTACCCAAATTGAAAAAAATTATTTACATAGTTTTACCAACATATACAAGTAAAAGGAAGTAAAATCGGTTAGACTCGGGTAATAGCATGTTCAATATAACTTCCGTTCAGTTTTAGGCAACACTTTTACAGTTTTTGAAGGTTTTGTATCATTTTGGTGAAGAGAGGTTGTTTCATGCTCCTTATACACATGGTTATTTTTTCCTGCAGTTGGACGATGGTACCTGGTGTCTTCTCCTTCAACATTCCCCAGACGTAGGAGTCAGATGGTGTAAGATCGGAGTAGTGGGCTGGGTAAGGAAAGTTTGTTCTAAGGGAGATGATGCGGTTGCCAAAAGTTTCTTGAAGGAAAGCAATGTTGGTTAAAGCACTGTGACTGGTTGAGCCATCTTGCTGGAACCATTATGAACGAAAAGACAGGTTTCGGGTATGACAAAATCTCCTGAGGTCTCCTAAAAACGATTAAGAATGACCCTATATCGGTCTTGATTTACAGTAAGAGGATTTCCATTATTGTCTTTAAAAAAATATGGACCAATTAATTATCTCCCTGACACAGCGCACCAAATGGTTACACGCTTACTATGCCTCTCTACAACACTGTCAGGACGTTAAAGACCAAGAAATCTTGTTGTCTGCTTGTTTATGATACCATTAAGGTGCACAAGACATTCACCTGAAAACCATACATCACTCAGAAACTCAGGTTTTCCATATCACATTGCTAACATTGAAGTGCAGTACTGAAAACTGACTGTTTTGTTTATACAGTTCAAAGGTTGCTCAGTTTGTATCTTGTAGGGAAAACCACAATTGCTTTTAAACATTCGTCTGCAGGATAAACAACGGATACTCATCTTTAGTTTAAGGTAAAAAAAACTTGAAGTGTTTTCCTTTAAAACAACACCAAAACCAGCTCTGTACCTTGTTTCATTAAATTTATATGAATTTTCAAAGTTGTATTACTGCGAAGACCTATTGTCGACTGCAACAAATAATATGTTTTTGTATCACGTGACATTTGGAGAATTATTACAAATGACAAGTACGTCCTACAAATGTTAAACTACAAGAAGTAAATACACTGTAAGTGACGCGTACAAGTTGTCATCATACATCAAAGTGCGGTGTGATGGTTCTCTATGAATGTGTTCATTGCAGCACAAGACCATTCGTCTCCAGTTGTAATGTAGTAAGATGTCACATCGTGTCAACAGTTTGTTGTGTTTGCTCTTTTAATAGAGGGAGACAATTAATGTTTTCACAAAACTACTTGGGGGTTTTTACCCCCACTCCGTTATTAAGCGATAAATTTGAAACCAGAAAGTCGTAGTATTTTTGATCGGTTAGTTTGCACTTTAAATCAATTTGTACACACTTTATATAAAATTTGATGTGAGGAGTTAAGTTTACGTTTGAGGGGTTAAATAATTTTTGAGGAGTTAAGCTCACGTTTGAAGAGTTAAGCTCATGTCTGAGGAGTTAAATTCACGTTTAAAGATTTAAGCTCACGTTCAAAAATTTAAGGTCAGGTTCGATGAGTTCAGCTCACGTTTGAGGAGTTAAGCTCACGTCTGAGGAGTTAAACTACTTTTAAAGAATTAAGCTCACGTTTAAACAGTTAAGCTCAGATTTGAGTTCAACTCACGTTTGAGTCGTTAAGCTCACGTTTGAGTGGTTAAGCTCACGTTTGAGTGGTTAAGCTCACGTTTGAGTGGTTAAGCTCACGTTTGAGTGGTTAAGCTCACGTTTGAAGAGTTAAGCTCAGGAATTGAGGAGTTCAACTCACGTTTGTGGGGTTAAGCTTTCGTCTGACGAGTTAAACTCACGTTTGAGGAGTTCAGCTCACGTTTGGAGAATTAAACTCAAGCTTACTCATGTTTGAGGAGGGAGAATTAAACTCACGCTTACTCATGTTTGAGGAGTTCAGCTCACGTTTGGAGAATTAAACTCACGCTTAAGTAGTTACACTCACATATGACAATGTATTTTATGTATCCCAAAAATAAAGAAGTTGATAGGCGCCATCAAGGTATTTACCAAACTCCATCATAGAATGTACACTTGGCCATAAAAATTGTAAAACGTTTTTATTAATCAAGATCTACGAAACTTTATATAAAAAAATACGAGGAGTTAAGCTTACGTTTGAGGTTTTAAAATCACGTTGGAGGAGTTCAGCTCACGTTTGATGAGTTAATCTCACGTATCCCCAAAATAAAGGAGTTGATAGGCGCTATCAAGGTACTTACCAAGTCCCAACACAATGTAATACAAACATAACACTCTAAATATAATTCCCAAAAGTCGGTCTCTTGGGCTTTACATGAAATGTTAAGTTGTATTTGCAGATCACGGGGTCTAACCCATTTGGGTAAGTTTGTTTAAAACAGTTTTTACATAGGTTTCTTAAACCTCGTAAATGTGTACATGAGTAGTTGTTTAATGTAGGCTAGGCACTAACGGCTTTGTAAATGTGTATATATTAAAAAGTCTCCATCATGCGGTCATCTTGTATATAGGTCACGATATTATATGGTTTGTTTGGAGGTGGACTTATTCTATCTAATGACAAATAATACTTAAAAATCCCGTCAACATCAAAGATAAAGTCCAAGGAAGTAAAACATTTCCTTACATTAAATCGACTTTAGTTCGTCATAAAGTTTAATAGGTCAAGTAATAAAACTTTGTTTATTTAAACGGAGAAAACACAAAGAGGTTTTCCATTATTAACGTGAGAGACATGATGTTAAATGTTACGAAAATGGATTTGTTGCCTTTGGATGCCTATATATATGAATGTGGTTAGTTTTTAATATATATAAAAAAAATTCACAAACAGATTTTATCAGTAAATAACAAATAGTTACCTTTGAGTGAATGATAAGAAGACAGAGCAAAAGAGAAAAAAGTAAGAGAGGAAAAGGGAGAGAAAAGAGAGAGAGAGAGAGAGAGAGAGAGAGAGAGAGAAAAATTAACATATGAAAGATATAGTTTAACATATATTCGTAAATATAAGAAAAACAAACCAAAAAAAAAAATTGAACTCAATAAAAAGTACTTTGCAATTTATTTATTTGTCAAGCTTTCAAACATCGCAAAGGCCTTGCCTATATGACTAAAGACATATTCTTGACACGTTTTATTGTATATAACAGGTGTTCGAAAAGTTTGGAAGCCCTACAGATAACACTGTAGAAGTTTGATATGTTAAAACAATTCTTTTATTTGAGATCAAACTGCAGATGTTGAAGAAGTTTGTCTTCTTATCTACGAACCTCCTTTTCAATTTCTTACAACCATCCTCTGTGATCTACAACAATGTCATCTTTTCATCTTTTTCTAGGTCGTCTTCTTTTCCATTGTTACCAATAAAGATCTATTTAGTGGATATTGTTCTCCGGATGACCTATCTATTTATACCGTACTATTTTAATTTCAATCACTAAATGTAGCTAACTGTAGAGGTCCTTGATTTTTGGACTTTGTTCTCAATTAGAAATACAAAAACAATTAAACAATTGTAAATTAGAATTTATGAACATACGAAATACTAAATCTATATATAAAAAGAGCTTGTTTGATGGGTCGGAAGAAAATTTGCCACAGTAATTAATTAGAACAAGAGGGATCTGATGCCGTTACAATTATTTTGATTACTTGACTCTAAGAGGGTGAAAATAGGAAATGTTTATCTCTGTACTATTAGGTTATGTTTATCATCAAATGTAATTCGTTACTATAGCAACCAATTGTAATAATTTAAACAGCTGATTTCAATATAAAAATTTTTATTACGTTATATTTTTGATTATCAATTCCATTTATATTCGTTACTATAGCAACCAACATAGGAATTTTATAAACAGTTGATTGTTTACAGCCTGTTCAGCAGGTTTTGCAAATTGATTTTAGAATTAATAACGGTTTTTAATTTAATAATAGCTTCATTATTTAATTATATAATGAACGCTGTCAACGATAGTTAGTTCTGGTAGTACATTATAAACTATTTCCGCTGGTGTAGACAAATTCTGAGTTAAAAAACAACACTTTTTGTTTTTAAAGTATAAAGTTTATACTCCTATATTGTTACAGGAATGGAGGGATGCAATAAAATAAGATTTACTACATGTAATCCATAACCTAAAAAAAAAAAAAATATATTTGTTATAATATTAGTTTTTTATCTATCTTTGTATCTACAAAAACTTTGTGATAGTGGGTTAGATTATTTTTTTACATCAACGGTTATCATTCAACATTTACTTTCCACCATAAAGATCGATAAAGCTATGTCACATTTAATAGATTTAAGTTTCAACTAAAACACATAACAATAAAAGACAAAACAGATCAAGATAGGATAACTTGAAATAAAACTACAGTAATTTTTACGAGACAATAAATAATTGACTATATAAATTTATATGTTTATCTTTGCTAAATTTAATTGTTTCATCTGTCAAAAGCATAACTGTTCAATATTTCATCTTAACGATTCATTAAAACCGCCGATTTATTATCTCCCTAGAAAAACTTCGTTTACAATGTTTATTTAGAGTCAATGGATTTATTGTGATGATTTATACTGGGTGATTCACAAAGGGGTTTTTCCCTTTAAACAATAAGAAAAACTACACGTTTCTGTTATCATATTTCTCTTGAATAACTCTCGTCTTCCTATCCTGTCACTATTAGATTATTCGAGGACTAATCAAGGTTTTAACTTTCTTTTTTTAAGGTGATGATGACAGAGAGGAAAAACTACACGTTTCAGGTTAGACCCCTCTCTTCTCTTTCATCTTTTCTATCATGTCTCTCTTGACTAAGTCTTGTTCTCTCCTATCCTGTCGCTAATACAGTATTCAAGGGCTATTTATAGACTACAGATAGAGCTGCAAAGCTTTGCACATTGTAAGTGGACACAAAAACATATTTTAGTACGTTTTGAGTGAACCGCTCCCATTCCTGGGAGACCGCCCATAAGTAGTAAGTAGGAAATCTTAAATGAGAGCATAGGTTGAGTTGTACATCGAATTAAAGCCTTTATGAGTAGAACACAATGCCGCATCCCCACATTAAGAGGGTTTAAAGTTCAAATTAAATAAAACCAGGAAAATGGATTAACCTAAAAGAAAAAGTTGTTTATGACCGATAGTGGCTATTCCCTGAAACATTGTACTCTAATAATAAAGATGTTTAATTTGATGTACATATCAACCTATGGTTACATTTAAGATTTCCATTTGACTTCTCGAGCCCCCCCCCATTGTTGGTAAAGAGCCAGTGAGCAGTCTGAAAAATAGTTTTTTAAAACCAGATATTGATTTGCAAAGTTTTCATTTCATAACCTCTAGCTAGTAAACATTATTATGCTGTTTTCAACATACCTGACGTTGTAGCTAATATGAACTTTAAACCCAGGCTATTTAGCTAGTGTGAACCTTTGAGGTCGGGTTTTCGACATTGTGTTCTACTTATAAAGGTCTTTAAATCGATGTACAAACTCAACCTACACTTTCATTTAAGATTTCATACTAATTCCTTGTAGGCCTTCCCCCTGGAAAGGTAGCGATCGACTGAATACTGTAATGGTTAAAAATATATTAAGCCATCCCGGGACTTATTTAACACAATGTATTTGTATAATTATGTACAATGTGTAAATTTATTTACTTTATACTTTTACAGATATCTACTTTTGTTCTTCTCTTCTGCCTGTCATGCTAATCTCGAAATCAGATATTTCTGGAAACACAGCTTTTTCAACTGCATCTCTCCAGCTGTGCCTAGATCGACTCCTTCATTTAATTCTGGTGAGAAATCATTCTAACAATCATATAAGGTAATTGCAAATGACTTATGACGTAACCAAGTAATGCCGCTACTAACCCAAATGATATGCTTTATGTGCCATAAAATACACTTGTAGTTTGCACGTTGTTTGTAGCACATAATATAAAATACATTTTACTCTATTGAATAAGTAAAGACATTTTGAATTGCATAATAATGTTTATACATTTGTTATGTGTGAATAGTTAAGATTAATTGAATAACTTGATTATTTGGTTTGAAGGGAATTCGTAGTTTATCTTGTAATTATATCGAATGGGCACTGGGAAAAAGATAGAGGGTGTCAAACTGCAATATGTAGTCTGAAACCAGTTAGAGGTTAGTTTTAGCGAAGTCCGGTTCTCTGCGGGAGTATTAAAACAGTTTAGCATATCTATAATTTGTAAAATTTAATGCTTTTTGTCATTAGATTCTGCTATTAGGAGATCAGCTTTAATAGTGAAATATTAGCGATATAAAATGGATTTCCCTTTATGTTTATGCATATTAGAGATAGATAAATGGGTTAACAATTTGTGTAGCCTGCTGGAAACGAATTGGCCTGTATAAATGTTTAGAATTAGCTGTAGTACGGAATCCATGCAGTACGGTAAAAATAGATAATAAAATGGAAAAATTAAAGTGTACAAAAAGTTATTGGAAGTTGCTAAAATAATTCGTTTTTCATCGATTAGTCCTGGATTGTCTGAAGAGTTTGTTTTTAATAGGAGGGAGTAACAGAGTTAAAAAGGGAAGATTAAAAAAAAAAACATATAGTTGCAAAACCTATATATACAGAGGTGAAATTTTAGCGCCACTTTTAAAAGGCTACCATTCGCATTTATACCATTAAATACCAAAATGTAGAAATTGTATGGTCTTTGAACTTTTCTTTGTAATAGTTTCTCATAAACTTTACCTAACCTAACCTAACCTTTCCTCTTCCCTCGCTATTAAAGAGGGAAAGTCGCTTTTTAAGGGGACTCTGGTCGCATACAATTCTTAATAAATCGTGGGCGCCATCATGATACTTACCCAGCTCCATCATACAATATAATTGAATCAGATCCTCTTCATGTAATTCTCAAAAGTTGGTTTCTTGAGCCTTCTAGGAAATGTTAATGTTTATTGATAATCAAGGGGCTTTTCCAGTAAGGTAAGTTTTTAAAAACAATTGTTCCACAGGTTGTCTGAATTAAGTAATTGTGTATATCACTTCTCTCTTATGGTCGGTTAGGCTCTAACGGATATAATCAATCTCCATTCGATTCGTTGTTGTCAGAAGCTTGGTACCTGCCAGACATGGGCGTCACCACCAGTTCATTATTGGGGGGGGGGGGACATATACCGGGGGTCTGGGGGTATGGAATTTTTTTAAAATTAAACTTCTCAAAACATCGTTTTTATGCATTTATTTATGCGATTGTAACAGAAATGTAAAGTTAAAAACCCTAGTAAAGACAAAGCCCGATCTTTACCTTTTAAGGTTTTAAGTAAATCATTCGTTTTTAGCAAAGATATTTTTACATCTCAAATATTGGGGGGGGGCGTCCCCTCGTCCCCCGCCCCCGGCGATTAACCCCATGATGCCAGATCTCATAACTAGGAATATTACACCTTATTGGGAGCTCAGAGTTCTAAAATAAATGATTGACAATTACTTCGCTACTTGTCATCGTAGAGGTGGAATTGTTACCATTCCAAGTAGAATTCAAATCTGCAAATTTGTATCTAATTTAGTATCTAATCTATAGATCTACCACAAACAAAAGAACAAGCTTGCATGAACGAGCTTACCTATCCCATTCTTTCTCGTTACCTCGCCTTACATCTCTCATTTGTCCTGTGTATTTCTTTCCATAATTCATATTATTCTATTGTTTGCCGTACGTCTATAGAATCTTTACAGAATGATATTTGCGCGATGGTACTACATCTGAGCTTAAAGCCTTGGTTAATAGGGAAAACAAACTTGATCTGTTGTCGTTTATTTATATTTGTCTTCATATACATTAAAAAAAAAAAAATCTGCCATTGTATACGTTCCTATCCTTTTATTTTCTTGTAAACCTCAATTGCACAACAAAACATAAAATACAATTACACTTGACAAATTGGAAGTGAAATATAGCTAAATTACTGACTAAGCGAGAGTTTATTATTTCACCGCCACCATTTTGAAATTACATGATAGAAAATGTATGCATAGTAGCAACTCTTTTATTTAGTATTTCAAAACAATAATACGTGTATCATGAGAAATTGTAAAGTTGCACGAAATGAGCTACCATTACGAGCGCTCTGAAAACACCTGATATATAAATACATATGATAAATGGAATGAAAAAAAAAATAAATACAATGGATGGTTGTACAATTCATACGGGCGTCAGAGTTTTAATGAGGGACTGGGAATATCTATTGTAGGGATATCCTAATGAGGAGTGAAATTGTTATATATGCTGTTATTAAATTGTGGAAAATTCAAATAAATGCATATCGTTATAAAATGACTAAGTTTAAATTAAATGAACTGAATAAGTCGGCCAGAAAACAAAACAATAACAGAAGTTACTTCGCAAGCAGCTGTTTGGTGGTTGTTATTTCAATCGTGCGATTTAGTACAAACGTTGAGTTTAGAACATGCCAAAATAATAGTTAAATCTGATGGTTGTTTTTTTTCTTTGTTTTTTAAGGGCAAAAAACCTTTTGGTCATCATCGACTTATGAAAAAAGAATAAGAAAAGAATTTAAAATAACGACTTTTACCCTTCGAATATTGTAATAGCGTCAGATTCGGAAAAAACAAAGACGTCGTCAAAGAGAGACCTAACAGGAAAGATGTGAGAAAGGGATCTAACCCATGACTACGTAAAGAAAAGTGTAGATCCAGCTAGTGGACTCGGAATTGTCAAGCCCGTACTCAGCCTCTGAGAATATTTGGCTGTTAGAAATAGGTGACAACAAACTGCTTGTACTTGTCATTAGTTAAAAATTTGTGTTTCCGAAACATCCATGTTCAAATATTCTGTAACGAACTAAAACATGAAATGGGTGTTACGTGTAAATTTACAAAGTATAGGGTAAGTTTAAAAATAGCAAATAATATGTACTTCCGTATTTTGACGAATTTTCATTTTTCATGGTCTCAGAAAACTGAAAAAGGAGAATTTGTACAGGACTTCGTTGTTGTATATACAAAAGTACTGCAGCACCCAAACAAAATCAAGATAAAAACATGAAATATGGTATACTCGACTATAGTGTGCTCAGACAGAACCCTATTAAAAACAAGAAAAATTGAATTGGAAATTTCAAAATGGCGGCCATTTTAAACAGTTTATATTCATACCTCGTGAGTTATTTAACTAATACCAAACGTAGATGAATACAATTTTGTGTTGATTGTGGCCATAAAAATAGTTTAAAGTTTAAGTAAACTCAACGTCATTTTAGTTTATACTCTAACGATAATTATTTTATTATAATTTCATAAATATTATATAAATCAAAATCATGAATTAATTAGTCATACCTTGGATTGTCAACACATAAGGAAAGTTATTAACGATGAAGTCCAAATATACTCTTTAACATTAACTCTGAAATATTTAATTTTATTTGAACTTAATTTCCAATTACTTTTTTTTCTTTTTTTTTTAAATATTTTAAACTATTTGCTCAGGGGGAGCTCTTTAATGAACAATTAATACAGTGAGTGAAATTTTAATAATACAGAGAATTGCAATTTTAACAATTTATTTTCCAATTAAAGTCTATAATAATTAGTACAATACCAAATCCACTTTTGTTGTATTCCTTTGTAAGTAATCCAGTGCTGCTAGTTGAGTGAAGAACTTTCACTTTATTACTGGTTAATGATGTTCACCAAACACTACACTGTACTATGTGATTTATCAATAAAATGATTCACTTCAAATTACCATGAAGATGCACTCAACACTTTGTAGATGTACCTCTTTATTACTGCAACGAAGATTACTAAGGTGTTAAATACTTTTACTTTGTAAAAAACAAACACGGTTAAAACATACGTGTTAAAAAAACAATTATTACTTTACTATTACTAAACTGGAATTATAACTTATAGGAAATACTAATTTCTACATTAGGAATACTTTTGGCGTTACTTCGCCGACCCATATGCTGTGAGTTTTTCCCTAAGGCTCTCTATATAATTTTTACTTTGTCGATGCTAAATAATACTTATTCCCTCTCTCTTAATTTACTTTAACCAATGAACGTAAGCAGCTACTTTTTGTCAGCCAATCAAATTTTAATGTTTCAAAATTGTGACCGTTTAGAAAACTGTTGTCCCGGTACATTTTATGAGTTTCGTGTGTGATTGTCCCTAAGTTTCTAATATTATAGTTATTTATGGCTTAATTGCCTACAATGATTCTGGGTCTAATTTAAGTGTTTTTCTCTTTTTTTTCTTTAAAGTTGTGAATGGTGTTCTGACTGATTTATAACATATTCCCCTAACGTTTCACCTTTGTCGGTGATCACAAAAAGTTTAACATGTGTCCAACAAATGTATCTATTTCTATATTCTTTTAAAAATATTAGACCATTACTGGAAAGCTTATTGATTTCGTTATAATACATAAATTAGCGTTTATAATTTTAAACTTTAGTTTGGGGTAGGCCTATAGTAACTGACTAGCTTGTTCGTGTAAAATTAAAATTTGTACAGAACTATTTTTGTATGACATTTTAAAACTTACATTTGTGACATATTTAAAGTTACTTCTTCTATTTAGTAACACATATATATTGTTGAAGTTGTATTTATTTAAAAAAAAAAAGTTTTTAATATGATTACGAAATATGCGACATATCTCCTCTACGGTGTAGAGTCTCCTTCCACCCAACCCCTTTAGGGAAAGACGCCACTAGGTAAGCTATAATCTAGTTGAGCACTGTGGTGAAATTCACAATAATAATTCGAATTTTCCCCTAACCACAATCACTGGAACTTAATAAAACACAATTATCTAATAATTGGATAGTAATTGGATAATAATTGGATATCCACAAAAATAATAAGTGGATATAATTAATAAAGAACAATTTATTAGATAATTGTGTTTTATTAAGTTCCAGTGATTGTGGTTAGGGGAAAATTCGAATTATTACTAGGTAAGCGTTCAAATAAACAATCTGTACTACACAACATGCTAATATAAAGGCAGTAATTTAAAATATCAGTTTTATTATTTCTGCGTAATGGATCCTAGCGGAATTATTTTAAAACAATTACGCCGTCACTCTCGGACTTGCTCTATTACTACTTCCTTGACGTCTGGACGGCTAAGCCTTGACAAGGATCGTAGATGTCCGTCTCTTAGTTCGTGTCAGTACCTCACCACTGAGGGGCCTCGAAGCTATACGTCTATGAACGAGCCTCTATTCCCTATGACTCGGCCCTGCTGTATTTCGAATTAAATGTTCTTGAGAGTAAAGGTTCAAAATTATATTTTTGAAAATATCTTCGCTATTTGAGATGGAGTTGGCACCATGCTATGTAGAATTGACACCTACATATTTTTATTTAATCTAGTATGTGATTTATTGTATAATACACAGACATGGAAAAAAAAACATGGACAGTTTTTACTTTTCAGTTTGCCATTTTGCCATTTTAATTCAATTTTTCTGAATTTAAAAATGAGCACCTTTTAGTCCTTCTATACAGATATTTTTGTGGGCGTTATCGCGCCTACGTATAAACGCCAACGGCAAGTCGAAAATAACCTTTCCGGTTTCTCGTGGCCATGAAATGTAAAGATCAGTAAAAATAATAGTAGTCGACATTTTTTACGATTACCAAATCTATTCTATACTACGTAAAAATGAAGAAAATAACATGAAATAAATAGTCTTAGCATTCGAATTAAATTTGTTATGATCTGACTAACGCGCAAGATTTAAACAAAAAGTTTTTTAAATGGTCGCCTTTTGTTATTTTCCATTAGATTTTTCTAATTTCAATGATGTTCTTGTGGTTACTATAGTAGTAAATGTCACGTTTCTATCTTAATGTTGTCACTACAGTTGACAACGACGACAGACGGTTTCCTGGCACAATGGAACGTAAAGATCAGTAAACAACTTTGCCCGAAATTGTTTGCGATTATAAAACATACTTTGTACTTCGTAATAGCCATTTTATTTACTCCAATCTAATTTTAAATGTTCATTTTTTTAACACTGGTAAATTTGTTAGATTCGATCTACATCCTAATGTTTAGGGGTCCTTAGAATTTATTTGATATAACTACACGTTACCAAATCGCTTTTTAATAGACAGTTGCGTTTGAAAAACTAAAACTAAACCATTTCTATAATAACACTATTTCCTATTGAAAACATGCAAATTGGATGCGATGAAGCAAGTTTTTTGTTTTGAGAGACTAAATAACAAATTAGCGGCACTTTGGTAGGCCTTTGGAAATCTGTTTTGTGCTGTGCTTTAATTTAAAGCCCTCTTGATGACTGCGTGTGAATCTACATACCAGTAGAGGCACTGAAACGTGAGTTTATTATGTAAATTAGAATGTTTGATTAGACTGTTAAAGAGGTTTCTAGTAGACAACAAAATACATCAGGATAAAAGACCGTAGCTCGGAATTAATAGATGGATATAAAACATATTGTTTTATTTAAAACCATTACAGATAAAGCTTTTATAAAGTACATTTTTTGTAGTTGTTTAAATGAAAAACTTGTCGATTATGATAAAAAAGTTGTTCTGATAAAAAAGGACGTAAAGGACACAAAAAGAACCGTAACACTCGAATACTTTAATAGCGCCAGGGTCAAAAGAGAAAAAGAGTTCGTCAAGGAAAGGGATCTAACCAAGATTGCACGAAGAAAGGTGTAGGTCCAGCAAAATGTCTGCGATTGTTAGGTTTGTATTCACTATAGTGAGCCCCTAGCTATGACTAAAATGGCTTTATGGTATGGTAATTAAACCTCAGATACACTATGGCGTCTTAGTATGGTGGAGGAACACTTCTAGATCCTATGTATCTCAGGAGCTTTAGAAGTACACCTACAGCAGTAATAGACGTTCTGTTAGGAATAACCCCACTAGACTTCAGTATAATAGCTGAGGCAAGTTCAGCAGCTTACAGAATGGAATACTCTGGAATGTGGAGAGGAAGCCGTTGGAAAAGGCCACGGCACCTTCGTAAACACAAATCGTATAATTACGTACTTACTATGAGAAGTTATTGCATCAGTAAAAAACTTCATGGATCATTTGAAGTTATCATCCAAGAGAGAAAGGATATTGGACAGAGACTGGTCTCCAATACAGAATACTTTACTGACGGATCTCATACTAACTTCGGTGCAGGTGCGGGAATATAATATGGTAAAACAACCAAGGAAAATATAAATATAGCTTTGGGGAAATACCCAACTGTATTCCAAGCAGAAGTCATGGCAATACTGGAATGCGCAAAACTATGTCTAGCTAAAGAATATACTGTACTAATGAGTATATCATTAGAGATCGGACAGTCAAGCTGCTGTAAAGTCTGTGAGTTCACACGAACACTACTCATCATTAGTGTAGGATTGTTCCCGAACCTTAACCCAGCTTTCGACCCAAAACTAGGTAAAACTCAGCTGGATACCAGGTTACAGAGGATACGAAGGAAACAAAAAGGCAGATAAACTGGCAAAAAAATGTGACCAAGAGATGCTTCATTGGCTCTGAACCTGTATGCGGAATAACTAAAGCCGTAGGGAAAGATAGTCTAAAACAATCGAACCAGTAGTTTCTGCTTTGTTCATTTTATAAAATCCTGTTTAGATTCATAGTTGACGTTACATTAGGTCGCTTATAAAAATGATTTTAATTCGAAGTACCGGTAATACAATATGTTTTGTACATATGTTGTATCGGAAACAAATAACTACTTTAACATTCATGTTTACTTTAGTATCCAAGTCATTTAATAATATTTAAAGTTTACTTACTTTTGTTTTGTTCGTCACGTGACTTAATTTTTTTTTCTGACGCGTTTCTGAGATTTACTCCATCTTCAGATAATTGTCATCTTCTGAGATCGTTAAAACATTTAAGATACACATAAATACAACCATGAGACGGCAGTTGTCCTTGAATCACAACACGGGGCGCTCCCAATTTTAAATCTATACTTCTATACTATTATATAAAAATCTAATGGTGTCTGTCTGTGTGTGTGTGTGTGTGTGTGTGTGTGTGTGTGTGTGTGTGTGTGTGTTTTACTCAATCACATAAAAACTACCGAACCCATTGAGCTGAAATTGTACATGGACTTTCTTAGGGTCCCTGGTTAACATATAGGCCTATTTTTTATTTAGAAATTCCATCAGGGCACCGCCCCACTGGCCTTGAAATCTCCCTTAACACTCAATACAAATATACGTCAACCTTATACGAAGGACGGGTACTCTGCTAGTATTTTATATAAGTGTCTGTGTTTATGCGTATATTAAATATTTTAAAGATCTCAGAAAAGTGATAATTATTTGAAGATGGAGTAAATATCTGAAACGCATCAGAAGAAAAAGAAAAGGAAGTCACGTGACGGAGAAAACAAAAGTAAGTAAACAACTATTGTTTATATACGCTGAGTTTAAAAAATCAAACTTCACTGACATAAAAAAAAAAAAAAAAAAAAACAAATGTAACAAATCCTAACTTACGTGTCATACTGGACTTTAATAGAACTTGGTATACATATTATGTATATTGCGTAATTTTATTTTACTACCTAAAATAAATCCTTTAGGTTTGATAAGGATCTGACTGTAACGACTATACTTCATGTTTTAAAACATGTATTTAGTAATTGATAAATAAAACGAAACTAGGCTAGGCTTCGCGAGAAACAAAAGAAAACAAGTGGGTTTGAATAACAAACATTCAATTAAAACTAGATCGATTTACAATTTTTCATTTCCTGTTTTCAATTAAATATAACAGTGTTTGTAAACTTACAATATGATGGGTTATTAAAGTGAAGAATATTGCAGTCTGCCGCAGAATCTGCTTGTTAGAACAATTAATTGCTTGACCTCAGATTTTAATTGTTGCCTGAGGAAACTTGAACCATATAATGAATTTTCATTAAAATAATGGATGAAGTGGGAATAATTAATTATTTTAATTAATGAATAATTTAAAAAAATGAATTTTTGAAAAGATTTTAATTAGAACTAGTCTTCATTATGTGGAAATGAGATTCTTTATTGAAAGATTATGCTGAACGAGGAGGATAGAGGTGAATATTGATAAATTATTATTTAACAAAGTTAAATATTTAATACTTCAAGATCGTCAATAGTTATATGTAATAGTTATATGATTGTTATAAATGAAAATCATCCAATGAGAACATCACTAAACTTTGTCTATGTTTATTTTATTTGAGAAATTAATCCTGATTATTAAATGCTTTAAAATTGTTTGTTAAAACAAATTTTAAATTAAATAGGTTAGGCCTATTGGTTCTTTATTAACCGTGAAATTTACCACAGAACCAGAGCTTTATATCCGGTGAATGAAGACAATTGCTATACATACTTGACCTTGCTGATGTAGCAAGAAAAAAAACATGCAAAAATGAGGCAAGATTTTTCCCCCCTTAATGCTATCGAAATAGCCGGCCCCGGGACGCTTTTTATCTAATATTAAAAAAAAAAAAAATTATTGTGCTAACTAGCTTTTAAAGATAATATGTAATAAGAGAAAATGGAATGTTTTATACATTTGAAATAAATTGAAAACGGTTCATAAATATCTTGTGTTATTATTTCTTCACAAATGTTAATGGAAGGGTTGTAATCTCTGGCAGTGACTA
Source organism: Aphrophora alni (assembly GCA_963513935.1). NCBI lineage: Eukaryota > Metazoa > Arthropoda > Insecta > Hemiptera > Aphrophoridae > Aphrophora > Aphrophora alni. Next base: position 141,738,182 of record OY740767.1, on the reverse strand, counting down.
ACTGTTACGTAGTCCATGTATCATTCTATCTTGTAATTTATCATCTGGACGAAAGGATGGCTTAACATGTGTAGTCCACTTTTACCGTCACAATATCCAATAGAAATCCAATGTAATTTTAATGTTTAATTTAAGCTTAAGTTTAAGTAGTGTATCATCAAATAGTTTATGAACGTTTATGATAATGTGATGGATGATGAACGTTTATAAGTGAGGGGAAATATATGTGATGCGAAAAACATATTGGGACCATTTTCGTTAAAAAATAAAATCGTGAACATTAAGGATCAAAATCGTTGAAATAGCTGAAGATTTGGCTGAGATTTAACACTCCTATGGTAAGGAGGAGTGTTGAGGAAAATGTGGTTAAAGATAGATTAAAAAAACCCACTTTATTTCACATATTTAAGCATTTAATTATAACAGAAATATTATATGTATTGTCCTTTATAAAAAAATAAGAAATTAAACAAACAAAAATTATTATACAAAAAAATGAGTATTTTATTCATTGTTTTGCCTTAGAACTACTTTAATTATTAACATACATTATTTCAAGTCGATAATAGTTCCTTATATTATAGTATTGGCTACATGTTTCGCTGCGATAGGCAGCATCATCAAGTCAGCTAATAACATCAACACTGGACTATACACCACCTTTCGAAAAACAGACCCGCAACATATTCATAAATCTTGGCTACAGTATTTCACACAGAACCAACAACAGCTTTACAGCGTTTTTTAAACCACATCAAACCCAATCACAATAAATACTTAGATGGAGGTATATATAAATTCAATTGCGATGACAGTGGAAGATAGTATATTGGTAGATCCTTTAAAAGACGTTTTAAGGAACATTTACCCAACAGCAAAAATATAAACTCAATCCACTCATTATATGCCGAACATCTAATTGATAACCATCATAAATACACTGACATACAGAACAATATGACCATATTGCACAGTTTAAGAAAGGGACATAAAATGAACGTTATGGAGGAATTTGAAATTTATAAACACCAGAAGATTAATCCATCCAAAATTTTAAAAGACAAATTAAATTTCACCTCCAACTACATGTACGAGTATGATTTGATATTTGAACATCAGAATAGGGCAAACATGATAAGGAATGTTCAAAGTAGCAGTACCCAATCTAACTCAGTTAGTGAACATGTGGCCAAAATACTGGGAACAAAAACAATTTTCAACTTTTAACGATTGCCGTTTCTGCACGATTATTTGTGCTGGAGCGAGATTTTTATATGTGTTTGTGATGTGTATGTGAACAAAGTGTTAAAGTTATTAGCTGGCCTGATGATGCTGCCTATGGTAGTGAAACATGCAGCTAATGAATACTATAATATAAGGAACTACTATCGACTTGAAATAATGTATGTTAATTATATAAGTATTTATATAGCGCTAGTGCTTGACCTTGGGGGAAGATTCAGCATCACATATAATAGGCTCAGGAACTTCAAGATTGTTGTCAATTGAGAAAGAATAGGGATCAAATGTCTGAGAATGGTTTATTTACAGCAGACACCATTCTACATTTTGCCTAAACTAATCGAAAACTCTAGAGTTCAGAAGAGGACAATATCAGAAGTTAATTTTTTCACTAGGAAAAGGTATGAATGTCGCTCCCATGTCCATGTAACCCATAACGACATTTGGTCCCTTTCTCTAACGATGAAGGACTTTCACAAAAATTAAGTTTTTATACTTAAATTCTAATTTATGGCCTTTTTAACATAAATTTATAACAGAGGAGGAGTTTAAAATTTGAAATACGCCAAGAACTAAAAATTTGCAAAACTGACCCTGATCACGTTTATGCCACTCCTGAAAATTTTCTTTTCCGACAAACGGCCCCTTTTAGTTTTCCGCATCACATATTCACAGTTTTCATAAAGTATGGAATATATAACAATTCTTTAAAACGGCTGAGAATAAAAAAACATCACTTTTTGTATATATGTTTATAAGATATGTAGATATGTTTTGGTGGTTTTATATTTTTGCCACAATCTTGGATACGCCATCTTGAAATTAGGTTTAATACTTTAAAAAGGAATAGGGTCATATGACACATGTTTTTACATTTTTTTAAAATTCTAGGTTTAATGAGGGAATCCGTATTTTATATCTCATTTCCTTGAAAAAGTATAAACTAATACAACTACAGAACATTTAAAACCATAATTTACAGGTGAACAAATGAGTGTGGTACTTACTTTAAAACATGTACACTGTTCTTCGTGGTTACCTCCTAGTTGGATATTTAAAAAAGTAAGATGTATTTTACGCAACCTGAGTAGATTTAGGTGTGTGCTAATTACACTGTAGTTGGAACTAGTAAACCGTCTTTGAGCTTGGTTGACGACTTTACGTTTTCTCATGTTTCCCTCATACCACTATGCTTCCACCAGAATAATCGACTTCTAAGAGCTTCCTCCATTCCCATCTATCTTAGGCGACATTTCTCCATCCTTTGACCACCATCACTCCTAGACCAACTCCTCGAGCCATCTCGTCCTGAATTTTCTTAATTTTTTATCTTCCTCCTAGTTTGTCAACATGATTCTTTTGTACAGTTAGCCCTTTCTTTATTCTTTAGCTATTTTCATCACCTACACAACTTACTTTAAATCTTTATTTGTTTTAATTCTTCCAATACCAAAAAACCCAAATATTTTCTTCTTGGTTTTTCTTGACCAAGTCTCCTGTCTTATTTTTCAGTTTTCAAATTTATAAGTCACCATCGGTGTTATTACTATTTAGTAAATGGTTAGCTCTGTTGTTGTAAATAATGTATTTGATCTTAATAGCTTTAGGAATGAATAATCTATTGACTGTTGTTCATCCTGTATCAACACTGTTACTATTGGTCCTAGATCCATCAGGGTTGTCCAAGATATTTTAGATCTTCTCTCTCAAAACTGTAATTATTAGCTTTCTACCTTAACATTTACGTATATTTGTACATCTCTTAAGCTAACCATATATAGTCTTGTTTTTCTTGAACACTAAGCCAACATTCTTCGACTCCTCCTTCAACTGGCAGCTGATCGAAGGTCATCCGCATAAGTGACTAAATGTAACAGCAAATTTAAATAATTTCTTATTTGAACATTAATTAATTGGTATAAATATGTAATTTTTATACTATTCATGTTAAATATGTTATACTACTTATTTTTAGCTACTAAAATTAGTATATCTTTCAAAATAAGTTAATTTAAAACTGTTTTCTTTATTTGGACAGTAAACCCATTATCAATTTTAAATTATTTATTATATCTGGCAGTAACAAATAAACTACTATAATTTAATCAGTAGCTAAATATATAAATACGAAATAAAAATACCACTAGGTCTCTTATTTCACTTAACTCTAATTGAATAAAACAAACTGATTCCAAATTTTATTGGTTCACGATTTCTTCTATATTTGACATAACTTCCCGTAATCCTGCACGTATCAAATCAGCTGGACACAACTTTTAGCACGTATCTAGCGCTCACTAAAGTAGTTACTACTGACTGGAGTTCATTTCATCGTCGATATCCAGTAACTTATTGCTTTACATATTTTATATGTTTGTTAATGCTTAACCTTTTAGATTGGTTTATGTGACTCCAAGATTATCTGAATTGAATTTATACTAAATCAAAATTTCAACTCCTATAGAAATATAAAGACTCCCATTTCAGCAATGAATATTGCCCTACCTGGCGTTGTCTTTTGGGAAAATAATTTTTATAATGTTTTATCAACTACCCTTTTGTTACTAGTTTCCACTCATTTAGGTATTATTTCTTAAAAATTAAAACTAGCTCATTTATTACCTTTGGTACTATTTCTTTTTCAGGTCTTGCCAATTTGGATGAATTTTACGCCTTAGCGTACACTTTGAATAAAATAAAATATTTTATTTTGGTATTTGAAAAAGAGCAGATATAATGTCCATATAATAACCATTGGTCAAGATAATAAGTTAATTCCCATGTCCTTCGTGGGTCTTAGAAAGAGTTTCTCTAAGATATCTTCTTCTATTGAAGTTCGAGACAGGCCGCAGTGCAGGATCTCCTTCGCTCTAATACTTCAGACTTCAAAAGTGTGTGTTTTGCTGTGTTCACCTCACAGCCTGCATTTCAAGCTGCCATGGCTTAAACAGGGTATTTAAATGTTTCTCCAGTGCCCCATGTAAAGTTACGAAGCTCTAGACCATTCTTTGGTTACATTACTCAATAAAGTTACATACTTGGAGAGTTTTTTATTGGTTTTGTTCAATAAACTATACAGTAACTTGAGAGGCCTCTTTTTCATTTTAATCTTAATGTGTTGACATGATATATTATATTTCTGAAGATGGACCAAACGCTCGGAAACTAGTCATATTTCTTGTATAAATGAATGTATAAGATAGTTAAAAGGTAGTAATGTTTTGTATGTATTTCAAGAGACTTTCTTTTTTGGTTACATTTATAAAATGAAGTTACAAACTTGGAGACTTTTTGATTGGTTTGGTTCAATGAACTATAGAGTTTAAGGGGGTCTCTCTCCAATTTGTATCTTAATGAGTTGACATACTATATACTATATATCTGAAGATGGACCAAACGCTGTGAAACGTGTCATATTCCTTTAATAAATGAAAGTATAAGACAGACAAAAGGTAATGTTTTGTTAAGAGACTTTGCGAATAAAGCATATTTAAATTTAATTAGAGAAGTCATGCAATGAACTGTAAACTTTAGAAGACATTGTGTAAATTTATTGTTAAACAACGAACTAATTAAGTTTGTTTTATTGAATGAATTAAAACTAGAATAATACTTCTTTAAAGTTAATACTTTAAGGCATCAATTAGTTTGGAATGGTCTTCCTCTTTAAATCCAATTGATGGAGATACAAAATTTTAAACAGAATCAAATCTTACAGAAACATTATTAAATGGTTTGTTGCAGTAACTTGTATAATTAAAATTTGTTTTTTGCAAACATATATTTAAAAATTCGGGAGACCTTGTAATCCTAAATTCGAAATTTACATAATCTATGGAACTAGTTCTGCTTTGGAGATTATTGCATAATCCATTAAGTGTAAAGTGTAAAAACTACTTAAATAGTTATTTTTAACGTTCATATTTTATGTCAGTAAGACTATTAGGACAGGAAACCGTCTTAAACAAATCAATAATATACGGGTTTAATAAATAATATGATTTTACGTCCATCATCCCCAAAGTTCCTATTAATATGGATATTTAAAAATGTAAGTTATTGGTTAAGTCAACTTAACACAATACCAGTACTGATTGTTATTTTAAAGATAGAATTCCTTAATCCAGATAGAATGTATTATGTGGTTAGCAAATTAAGTTCAGTCGGTGTAATTCTACCCTAACACATTTGGCTAACAATATTCACCAAGACTCACAATGATGACCGTAACATTTTGAACCTATACGTAGATTATATTCACACACAATGCGAGAACGCTAGTCACTAGAAGAATAGTGAGTTTCAATACCAGTTTTAATAATGTCTAAATTGTTAAAATGTTATGTGTTTACTTTCAAAATATGATTTTAATGAGAAATTGCGTAATTTCTAACGCCAAAAATAGCTTTGTAAAAATAAACTTTAATTTTTCACTGTAAAATATAAATTAAGTTCTGGCAATTATAAAGTTGTACACCAATAACATCAAAGAAATTTAATTTCATGTTCTTTACGAGGATGAAAGTTTTGCAACTACCATCAGTAAAGTAAACTCATAATCGTGAAAAGGGAATATCAACTTAATTCATGACAGAGTGGAGTGGAGTTTTTAAACTTTTGACTTCCAGTCATTACCCTTTGACCCATTCTTTACTTTGACAGTGTATTCTTGCTTTAATGGTTTTGTAAAGCTACTTGTTGAATTTTCTTTTGGCCTCGAGGATTCTAAACTTTAAATTATAGTAAAGTTGGAGAAAGTCAAGGCATATTCAATTTCCTATTTGAGTCATTTTCTTACCAATATTATTTGTTTGATCTATAAAATAATATTTAGTCATCTACAGTCTTATCGTAAAGTCTTAAAAGTTGAGTAGATTACCTTTCTAAGGAACGTCATTAATTTTAAGAACAATTATTTTAAAGTAACAATTGTTAAAATTATAAAATGTCAATCTTCATTTATGTACACATATCTGAATTAATTTTCGTCCACAGTACAAACAACGTTCTTCCAACCTAATAGGCGACCAGTTAAAATTCAAAGTTATATAAATTCAATTCTGGTTGAACGTCATATAGGAGGGAGTTTTATATTATTATTTAAAGTTGTTTCCGAGAGAGAGAGAGAGAGAGAGAGAGAGAGAGAGAGAGAGAGAGAGAGAGAGAGAGAGAGAGAGAGGGCGAGAGATGGCAGCATGGTTGTCCGATCGCACCTCAGTCTATAGATTTTCTGAACTCAAACCTCTAGGAAAGATAGGAAAGTGAGTCTGAAAAATTTGATCCTTATCCCAGAAACAAAGTATGTAGTGACATTTACTTTTCTCTTCGGTTTACATACCTGCCATACACACCTGTCATATTCAAGAGAATGATTCAATATGTCTGCTCGCTTAGTATACCCCTCACTAATATTCTAATAATAACAATGGCTTACCTTATTTATATTCCGTCATACGACTTCTTTCTTGGTGTTACAACTAACGCGTTTCAGAGCATCTGTTCCATCTTCAGAGTTTTTTCACTAACGTGAGATCGTTAATACAATAAAACATTAAAATTCAACAAACATCACGAACAACATAAAACATATCACAGCCGACACATAGGATGCGCATCTTATCAATGTCCTAGGACAACTCATATCTATATCTGTGTTTATTTATGATTTATATCTTCAATTTTGATAGCTGTATCATATATTGTATTCAAGGAGAATAGTTGGGCGCCCATTAAGCTTTGTTTATTATATGAAAATGCTTTATAAATCTCAAATTTCTCGATAGCATCCATATATTACCCTTTTCTGCATATATTTAGTGGTTCTAGGTTGGTTTTAAAATTAGCATACGAATGGTTTTCGTCAATAAGGTATCGTGCGAAATTTGACTTATTGCCGTCCATGTTATTTTTCGGCAAATGCTTCTTAAACCTCTGACAAAATGCTCTTCCTGTTCAGCCTATATGGAATTTATTACAGTGGGCACATTTTAGTTTATACATTCCAGTTTTAAGCTCTAAAGGTCTGTTATGATTCTGGCTGAGTAATTTCTTAATATTGTTTTTGGTTTCATATTGTAAGATTGAGATTTTTAAATTTATTAAATAATATTTTAGGTAAAATATTTCCGTATTCACATGCTATGGAGGTCTTCTTTTCTTAATGTTTTAGTGGTCTTGTAATATTCCTTTGTTTTGTTTTTAATAATTTATCGACCATGTGACGTTTATAACCATTGGCCATGGCAATATTATATTACGCTTCCCATATTCTACTATGATCTTCCAGTCAAGGTTTCCCTCTAGGGGTTAAGGTAATAATCAGGCGAAATGTGCTTAAAGTTGTTATACATTATCTGAGCATCAATGATAGATTGCCCAGCTAATTTATAACGTTTTTACTGTTAAATTTGCATTAGTTTTGAAATTTGGAGTAATCGTCATTAATTTATAGAACAATACGTCGTTTATGCACTGTCGTTGCATGACAATTTGATGGAGCAAATAATTTTTTTTTAAATGTATATCAACGCTGGAAGCAATAATATTAATATTTTTTGTATAGAGTTTGGTAATTCGTAGCAACTGATGACATGTATTATTATTTGTTTACTATTTTTATTAATTTAAAGACAAAAGAACCACGCGTTCACCATCACCTAAAAAGAGCATTTAATATAGACTTCTTTCCCTCATATAGGCAACTTTAATCGCATCAGGGTTGAAGAGGATAAGAAGAGAATCAGGATTAGTCAAGAGAAACTTGATAGGAAAGATGAAAGAGAGATACATCACAAGACTAAATGATAAAAGGTGTAGATACAGCTAGGATCTTTTGGAATTGTCACGCCCGTACTCATTATAGTGAGCCCTAAGATTTGTTTTTCCTTGTTGTTTCATTTGTATTTTGAAAGATCCGCATCAACATTCAAAAAGCATGTAAACAAAAATTTGAATAATGTGGTGTTATCGGATCAGGATATAGCCATTACCGCAGAAGCTTCCCGTGTAAGTGGCTTACCAAAAATACATCAACCTAATATACTTGTTACTTAATTAACCTAGACTGAATTTCATATCAGCACCTCTACCTAAAATACGATTTGTTTATTTCCTTAATCCTAGTAGATCTAGTTCAGTCCCATGTATTTCGTGAAAGGAGGATTTACTAGGTTAATGAAGCTCCATAGCATCAGAAGTCCTTTTCGTTCCAGTATCGACAGTTCAAAAGTATGTATCTATCTGTAAGTTGACCACAACAGCTTGCATTTTAAACTATCATGGGTTGAACCAGTAATAGTTGTTTCTTGAAGTTTTCAAGTCCAGTTACGAAGCTCAGTACGCTCTTTTTGGTTGAATTTGCTTAATAAGGTTACACAAGAAAAACGTTTTTAATTTCTTTGGTACAAGAATAAATAGAGTTTCCTCTTTGAGTAATCTCGCCAACGGTTACGTAACTCTAATTAACCCATCTGATACGACAGTTCTTGCTACTTTCTTGCTTATCACACAAGCGAGAAAAAAAATTTATATCGCAAATTTATGTTCTCAAATATTTAACTCCATTCAAACTTTTTTGGTAGTCATTTTTAAAGGGCGATTTATATAAATGTTACAGCTTTAAGAGTGCGAGATTAAATTTGAGTCAAAATTAGATAAAAAAATAAACGTGGGAATAAGTGGCCAGTGATCGACGGGTACTAATTAAAAAATAGAATAATATAATAACTTGAATATGACCAGATAATTAAATTTGGTTCAACAGATCTATTTAGCAGTTAAAGTTATTTAACTGGTAGCAGATTCATTTAAATTACTTCTTTGATCCATAAAACATGTAATATGTTTTAATACTGTAATAATGTAATAGTGTTTTTGAGCCTTGAGTTGGAATTTTATTCATTAAATATTTTCCCCAAGTTTATGTATTTATGATTTAAAAGAACCGTAAGCAAAATAATCAATAAGGTTTACTAATAATTTAAAAAATGACGAAATGGTATACCAATTACCTTTTTTTATTGACCTCTTTCTGTATTTATAAATCCTTAAATTTATCTAACCTCACATTAGTTTCATAAAGTAATATCGTTCCATCGAATTATAAATGATTTATAAACGAATCACAAAATCAATTTATTTTCGTAACATCTAAATATAATTCCAACTGAAATACGTCTCTCTCCAGTCAGTTTTTCATTAAATGAAACTAGTAATATAATATAACGTAGTACAAGCTCTCCACTCAAATTCGTTTCGATTAAATTTCGTTGAATCAAATCAAAATGATTCCTTTCATTCGACTCAATTTTCCAAGTGGAACGTGATATACGAAGAGAAAATATAGGAGTTTGAAACTTGCACAAGGTCAAAATGTATGATTATAAGGACTAATTTCTCTATAAATACAAAACTCCAAATTTTAAGATAATATATAATTACTATATTAACAATATGGGAGAATACTCAGTGAAATATCATCTAAGAAATTGGTGTTGGTAGAACGAAACTTTTGTTGGTTCTGTTAAAAAAATCAAAACTTTTTGTGCTAGTGTTGTTGTTTAACGGAGGATAATTGTAGTTGGAAGTCTTCAGGTTAAGTTAGGTTATGATTATGATTATTCTAAGGTCCTCATGGTTATGTTATGGGATATATAGAGGATCTGGCCGGAATTATTGTTGAGCCACATGTAAATGTATTTATTATAAGTACATTTTGTGTTGCTGTGAAGAAAGGGTACAGAGTTACTAAGGAAGAATTTCTCAAAATTACTTCTACAAGAAACAAATAGAACAATGTTTTCCAAATAAGATATAAAAATACATTTTGTTCTTTTTCTATTGTATATATATATAAAATATCTGTTTAAACATTTTAATTGATAACTTTTTAAGGAAATGTGATATAAAAAACAGATTCTAACAATGAACTCAGGATAAAAAGCAATGTTAAAGCATGTGTCACACGACCCCATTCCTATTAAAAAAAATTGAACCTAATTTCAGGATGACGTGCTCTTATGAACATGTTCTAAACAAGAATTTTTTATGTTCAGTTGTTTTAAAGATTTTTATATATTCCATAACACTCTGAATTATATATATACACACACACACACACACACACACACACACACACACACACACATTCTCTGTTTTGGGAGGTGGTTTTACAGTCCTTGTCCTCCAACATTAAAGAAGTTTTACGTACTTCCATAGTTCAAGTCGATCCAGTTCAATTAATTGTCTTTTGTGAATTTTAGAATCTGTTTACAATTAATTGTCCTTTGTGAATCATAGAATCTATTTAATTAGTTTATCTTCTTCTAATAGAGACTCAAAGATTTAGAATCTCTTTCACTCCAGTACACCATACTTCAAAAGGATTTGCGTCGGGTATATCTGTGTGTTGACCCAAGTCATCGTAGGTTAAACAAAGGTTATTTAAATGTTTCTTTAATGATGTATCTTCAGTTAGGAAACACTGAATTATCGCTGTTGTTTCCACCTGTTCAATAGGTTATTTACTTAGAGATTTTTTGTTTGAGTCGGTACAATGACCTACAACTTCCTCTTTGAGTCAACTGAAAAGCCGTTTAATATACCTTAATTCTGCTACGTTGTTGCTTATTCCACTTGCAGGTTCTAGACCAATGAGTGGGATTTGGGCTCCATTTATTTGCCAGTTTGACAGCTTTCTGATTCCCTTCGAATCCTTTTAGACCAAGCAGTCAACTCATTAAGCGTTGTCTCAAACGAGATCCATCATTTGTTCAGAGTTTTGTCTATCTCTTTCCTTTTATAGATTGTCATTACAAGGGGTTGTAATCGTAAGGCGCTCCTCACCATGATGAATGATTTTGTTAGGTGTTGTCTTTTAAGTGCATGTTTGCATTTTATTAGTATTGTAAGTACAGAATATTTTTTTCTTGTTTTTTAAAGGTAAAAATAGCAAAATGAGGCATGTAACCCAGGAAACCATGAAAAAAGGTGGAGATCCAGCTAGGTTCCCTCAGAATTGCCAAGCCCGTTCTTATTTTAAGGATACTGACAGAATAATAAACCCTGTCAGCTGTTATTAGAAACAAAATGTATTTTATAGCTGTATTTAAGCATATGACAAAAATGTATTCAATGACTAGCTTGATTGTTCAAACAGTTTAAAAAATAGCTACGGTATTTTTTTTCTCTAGCTGATTAGTTTTTGTCCGTTATTTAACAAAGTTGGAAGCCAAATTAGAAGTACATAATTTGGAAATTGAAAGTTATTACCTAATTTTATTTTAAAAAGATTACGATTTATTTATAATTTTATTAAAATACAATTTCACCATAAGATAGAGTATAAAAAAGGTTTATAAAATAATCTGAGTAACACATATTAGTTTTCGTTTAGCAAAATCGTAAAAAAGATGACTGTTATATATATTAGAAAATTATTATCTTTTCATATCAAACTGCTAAGCGTTCAATAATGTTTAGATCAAAAGACTCCATATAATTGCACAAATATTCAAGGGTTGGGTTGGGGATGCTGACGTCTGTAGGTGGAAGTCAAAACAATTTCGTAACTCCTTCCAGGCATTAATACAGCTTGCCTTTACATGGTCTTGCAAACTGTTTTATCCCTTGTATAAAAAGTGAAATGCAAATATGGATTTACAATGTACGTAGATATTCAAACCACAATATCTTTTCAAACGTTTTCTTCTGCGTGTGCAAAAGGAATTCTTTATATATAAATTACGATAATAGTAGTGACAAACCTAAATAAATAAACGGTACCCAAACGTTTAACAACTCCCAACATTAAATGTATCTAATTAGTTTATAACATGCATATAATTGCAACTTTGTCAAACAGCCCAAAATTGGAGAGTTTTCAGTGTTATTGTTATTCAAAAAATTACAAGACATTTTGTATAAGTGTGTTAATTTGGATCAACTTGTTTTTATTAAAGCAAGATGTGTAGTTATGATAACGTGTCGTTTCCTTGTGTTAGAGTAAGTTCTGTAATTCTACAAATAATCACACCACATGTAACACATTTCTTTAATAAATACACTTTTGTTTAGTTTGCTTTCAATTTTGTACAAATGTATGTAACGGAAAATTTTAATCATTTGATTTATGTAGTTATATATATAACATATATACATGAAGAAATTCCTTATATTAAGCTTGATGTTTATAAATTCCTCACTAAAAAGTATCATGGGTTTAATGGTAACAATTTCTATCCCTTCTAGTCTCTCTCTTATCTTTTTGAAATTTGGGCGGAAAGAAACTTCAGGTCCTAACCAACGACATATGAAGTATCAAAATCTATTACTAACTGTAGGAGATATTCTACCAAGGAAAAACCCTCTAGCCTAAGTATTATTAAATATATTAAAAATAAAAGATTGTCAAAACTACAGCATTGTCGTTTTATGTTCAAATATCTAGACAATATTGTCAAAGCTCACTTCTGGTAATCAAACTTTTAATTTTGTACAAATGTATGTTACAGAAATTTTTTAAATTAAATGTAATAAATAATTGTATAAATCGGATAATTGTTAAGATGAATGGCTGTTTTCAACTTCCGATTAAAATAGGGTATCCTCTCGTATTCATGTATTATTTCCGTTTGTTAGTAATTATAATTTAGATCATTATGAAATTCCAATTACATTACTTTTTCATTTATTTCAATAAGATTGCAGGTAATTGTGTGGATATGGTATGTCCTTGTTTTGAGCTTAGTTACACATTGTGACAGGAGGTAATCGGCTTAGTGTATGTTACATTAGTGTAACAACATCACCACCATGCCTGAGGTATATATTCCAGTCTTCATTATTAGAAGTTATGATGTAAGATTTGCTTTAGAACTTTCCTACAGTCAATAAAACGAAGTGTTACAATTACATCTTTGTTATAATAAAAACTAGATACATGACTATTTATACTAGCAGAACTAGCCGGCGTTGCCAGGATAATAATAAGGATAAAATAAGTTCAATTTAGTTACAGATGTAAAAAACATGCGTTTAAGTTTAAAAAAAATAAGTATCTTTTAATAAATAAGAAAAATTGTAATTGGAAAGTGACAATTTATGGAAGTTTTAAATTTTTTTTCTCGCTAGAAATAATATTTTACAATCTATTGTTGAGCTTCAAGGATATGAAGAAGCGAATAAAATATTTATTTAACATGACAACTCAAACAAAACAATTTATAAAACAGTGCTAAAGAGTGTTCAATGTATCAAAAATAATTAACACATTTTAAAATAAAACTCTGTAATCACAAGGAAACTACATACACAGATTATTTTATAGGCTTACTCACAAATCAATAGAGAAAAACGCAATTGCATTATTATTACTTTTATAAATAACACAACTACTGCCAACTATGAAATAAAAAAAAAAAGTAAAAGATACAATCGCTGTAGGTATTAATTTATGAATAGTACAGTACAGTACATTGGCTCAAACAAAACACGATAATATTTCCACACAACCGCAATAAAATTATAAATAACATTTCTACATCCAAAATCAAAATGATTGAGCCCTGAAATATTTTATTTAATGTCTATATATAATAAAATGTCAGAAAACATCACTTTTAAGCCGATTTAAAAATTTTAGGTGATGTTGAAACATAAAATTGTATTCAATACTTACACAGACGTCATTCATAAAACTTAAAATACAATGAATATTCACCACCACAGACTAATATAATTTTAATTAAATTATAATTAAATAATTAATCTATAAAAAACTTCAAAGTAAAGTTTAAAACCAATTTTGAAAATCAATTTGTAAGCCTTGCTGAACAGACTAAGTAATCAACTATTTGTATACGGTTTTTTATTTGGTTGCTATAGTAACTAATGTAAATAGAATTGAGAATCAAAAAACTATTAAACATTCCAAATATTTAAAGCTGTTTAAACTATTAAAGTTAGTTGCTATGGTAACGAATGCAATTAATTACATTATTTAGGAATAGTAAACATAACCTAATATTACATACAGTAATAAACATTCCCCATTTTCACGCCTTAGACTCAAGTAATCGAAATAATTTTTACGACGTTAGCTCTCGCTGTGCTATTTAATCAATGTGGCGAATTTGGAACGATCCGTCAAATGATCTGGACGTACATAACGGACGAACACGCACGCTCGCATACAAGCTCATGTATATAGGTGTAACTATTATAACTTGGCGTATATTACGGTATCAACACTGGTTGTTAATAATACAAGTTTCTATCTTATTTTTTATGAAGTTAATGGTGTCCTTATCAATTAATTTTGCGTTTCATTTTGGACAGCATCTTCAGGATATAATACATTTTGTTTTGTTTCCATAGCTTTTTTTTCCAACAGCAGATTTCGTTTTTTCATAGTTTTAATATGTTAAAATCATTCGTTATTGTAAACAAATTGTAGTTTGCAAAGTGACATCAAATATACGTATTTAATCACCAAAAAGTCACAGTAAATAATATTACAGATAGTGAACATTTAAACAAAACAAGGATAAAGGAGATATCAGAAATGTATTCATGCAACAAAGAAACGCATTACGTGTAACTAGGACGAACCCATAAGGTTAATTATTGTCCTATAGCAACCTTAACAAATTAGCAGTTTTACTACGATTCAGTTTTTTACATTATGCACCTACAAACAGTCTAAATATATTCGTCTATTTGGTTAGTTTTTGTAAATTTATTACTTTTTTTGAGGTTATGTATAAAAGATTGTTCAAAATATTCGCGCAGTGTCGGTCAGTGTATAAGAAAAACTTGTCAAAACAAAAGGTCATAATTAATTATGTAGGCTACTTTGTTTAGTAAAACACGGTTCAGATTATAATCATTTAGTACTCAATTTGGTAATCAGGTCATCAGTGTATGTTGTAAATGTGTACTCTATTACCACACGAATGACGTCATCACCTTGTTTATAAACAAGCGAAGTGTAACAGTGTGTTTTGGTTTGGTTGTCAAACAATCATCTACCTCAGGGACAAATTACGTTATCTCTATCCTGTATCTAGATTTATATTGTCCAATAGAATGATATTGTATACTATTTTTAAATTGTGTTTACTGGACTTTAATATTAATCAAAACAATACATTAAAAATTAAAATTGTTTTGTTTTAATTCTAAAATTTATACTTGTTAACTAAGGCTTTAAAAACTAAAATTATAATTTAATGGTGTTTGTTTTAAACTCCAATGCCGTATTTTGATTTTGGTGATTTTAAGATCTAAAATGCCAAACAATCGTAACAGTAATAATCTTAATATGATCTAAAATAACCTCTTATCGTAATAGAAATTATTTAACTTTGTGTACCAGACACCTAAATCTAATACTATTATTGTAATGGTAAACATTGAACCTCAATACATTTGTCTAACCTAACCTAACCTAACCTAACTTAACCTAAATCTAATATTATTGTTTTACTGGTAAATTTTGAACTTCAATATATTTTAGCGTCAGAATAAAGTAATCTTCTGGCAATAATATGTGTATTTTTTTAAAGGTAGGTACTTCTACTGAGGTCAAACAGCAGATGGATGTTAAACTCCATGTCTTACTGTTTAGAAAATAATACTTAAGAACCCTCTTTTAAGTTTATTTCAAGGAACTTTATAGTCAATGATTTTTTTTCTGTTAACAAGTTTCACCTTTCATAAATATAATGATACAAGAGGAGAAACACTTTTTCATTTATTTATGAAATCGTAATAACGAAACACGCGTTGAATTAATATATCATTTATTGAAGATAAGGCTTTGTCTGTTTTCTATATTTTTGCTGTTACTTTTGTAAATCTAAACATTTATAGAAGATAAAATAATGTAAATAATTCAGACCTACTTCATCTATAGTAGATAAGTACACCATTAATGTCCTACTTAGACTTTATAAAAACGCTGATAGTAATCTTGTCTAGTCTTATATCAAGATTCATTTGTTTTAGTTTTAGCATTTGCAACCAGAATTCCCTATCAATTACAGCTCCCCACGATACTAGTTTAAGATTTTAAATACTCTCAAACAGCGAGAAAGAACCCATTTATTTTTAATTATAGTTTAACTTTAATAATCTTTTAAGTTTTCACAATATTTGTTTAATTAAATATAAGATTAATTTCACGTTATTTTTATGAATCGCGTTATTGGTGCTGTGGACCAAACTAATTGTTTATTTTGATGAGTGACAACTATTTGTATAGTCTTTTCGTAAAACAATAGTTTTTCACATTCCTACAGATAACTCAGGACAGCAGACGGGCTCTGATAAACATTCAAGGAACGCAATGTAATAATACGTTAGACTCGTTCATAAATAATGATGGGGGATATTTTAATATTCCGAGAACGTAATATGTTTATTGATAAAGTTGGGGTGAGATTACTTTGCAGGAATTTTAATATCTGTCTGAACATCCAATGCGTGGAGCTAATTTGTCACGACTACTAAAATGAATTCTTGTTGTTTTTAATTTTATCTGTATACTAAAATCTATTTTAAATCGTCTGCAACAGTAAGTGGAAAGGCAGGTAATTACGTCAAATATTACCTTTGCAATAGAATTAAATTTTCCGTAAACATTCCCACATATTTTATTGAATCTCTGGTACTTAGCCCAACATGTTAATTTGTAAATCTTCACTAAATAATATAAACTAAATAAATTCGGAGGACTGGATACGAGTCTTTTCGAGCTGTCGGACACTTTTATTACCTTCCTCACGTCATAAATTCCACTTAAATAGGAGCCATAGCTATTCACTGTCATCTGAGTTCCGTTGTGTTGGTGCTCACGGTTAGTCTTGCAAGATTGCACTGGCAACTCAAAGCACGTCTGAAGATTTAACGACACTCAACTAGGATTCCAACCTCGATGAGTCGGGGTGACTGTTCCTCGGAACGTGTAACATAACACATTTTCTGACTACATCTTCCTACACATCATGCAGCTAAGATTCAACGATACTCAACTAGGATTCCAACCTCGATGAGTCGGGTAGACTGTTCCCCGGAACGTGTAGCATGACACACTTTCTGACTACATCTTCCTCCACATCATGCAGCTAAGATTCAACGATACTCAACTAGGATTCCAACCTCGATGAGTCGAGGTGACTGTTCCCCGGAACGTGTAACATAACACACTTTCTGACTACATCTTCCTACACATCATGCAGCTAAGATTCAATGATACTCAACTAGGATTCCAACCTCGATGAGTCGAGGTGACTGTTCCCCGGAACGTGTAACATAACACACTTTCTGACTACATCTTCCTACACATCATGCAGCTAAGATTCAACGATACTCAACTAGGATTCCAACCTCGATGAGTCGAGGTGACTGTTCCACGGAACGTGTAACATAACACACTTTCTGACTACATCTTCCTACACATCATGCAGCTAAGATTCAACGATACTCAACTAGGATTCCAACCTCGATGAGTCGAGGTGACTGTTCCCCGGAACGTGTAACATAACACACTTTCTGACTACATCTTCCTACACATCATGCAGCTAAGATTCAACGATACTCAACTAGGATTCCAACCTCGATGAGTCGGGTAGACTGTTCCCCGGAACGTGTAGCATAACACACTTTCTGACTACATCTTCCTCCACATCATGCAGCTAAGATTCAACGATACTCAACTAGGATTCCAACCTCGATGAGTCGAGGTGACTGTTCCCCGGAACGTGTAACATAACACACTTTCTGACTACATCTTCCTACACATCATGCAGCTAAGATTCAACGATACTCAACTAGGATTCCAACCTCGATGAGTCGGGTAGACTGTTCCCCGGAACGTGTAGCATGACACACTTTCTGACTACATCTTCCTCCACATCATGCAGCTAAGATTCAACGATACTCAACTAGGATTCCAACCTCGATGAGTCAGGTAGACTGTTCCCCGGAACGTGTAATGTGACATACTTTCTGACTAAATCCTCATCCACATCATGCAGCTAAGATTAAACGATACTCAACTAGGATTCCAACCTCGATGAGTCGAGGTGACTGTTCCCCGGAACGTGTAGCATAACACACTTTCTGACTAAATCTTCCTCCACATGAAGCAGCTAAAACGATACTCAACTAAGATTCCAACTTCGATGAGTCAGGTTGACTGTTCCCCGGAACGTGTAGCATAACACACTTTCTGACTAAATCCTCATCCACATCATGCAGCTAAGATTCAACGATACTCAACTAGGATTCCAACCTCGATGAGTCAGGTTGACTGTTCCCCGGAACGTGTAGCATAACACACTTTCTGACTAAATCTTCCTCCACATGAAGCAGCTAAAACGATACTCAACTAAGATTCCAACTTCGATGAGTCAGGTTGACTGTTCCCCGGAACGTGTAGCATAACACACTTTCTGACTACATCTTCCTACACATCATGCAGCTAAGATTCAACGATACTCAACTAGGATTCCAACCTCGATGAGTCGAGGTGACTGTTCCCCGGAACGTGTAACATAACACACTTTCTGACTAAATCTTCCTCCACATCATGCAGCTAAGATACAACGATACTCAACTAGGATTCCAACCTCGATGAGTCAGGTAGACTGTTCCCCGGAACGTGTAACATAACACACTTTCTGACTACATCTTCCTACACATCATGCAGCTAAGATTCAACGATACTCAACTAGGATTCCAACCTCGATGAGTCGAGGTGACTGTTCCCCGGAACGTGTAACATAACACACTTTCTGACTACATCTTCCTACACATCATGCAGCTAAGATTCAACGATACTCAACTAGGATTCCAACCTCGATGAGTCAGGTAGACTGTTCCCCGGAACGTGTAACATAACATACTTTCTGAATAAATCTTCCTCAAATCATGCAGCTAAGATTCAACGATACTCAACTAGGATTCCAACCTCGATGAGTCAGGGTGACTGTTCCCCGGAACGTGTAACATAACACACTTTCTGACTAAATCTTTCAGCCATGGTTTTATTAAAGTGTCTCTTTAGGAATTATCATTTATTCCTTCTACATGTCCCCGCCATTGAAATTGTCTTTCCCTTATTTCTAATACTATATCTGATTCCCTAAATATCTCATGCAACTTCACATTTTTTAATCCTCCACTAGTACGGAGCCATTAATTTTTATCAATTTTTTTAATATACAGTTTTTATATAAACCTACTGATCTCAAGTCTTATATATTTTTAAGTTTACCTTAAATTTTCGTTCCTACGTAGTATACTTTGCAATGCATAAAAGCATTTATTTCCTACACCTAGTCATACTTTCATTTCCATCACCATTCCTCTTTCCTCTAAAACTTTGTACCCCAAAAATGGTTACTTGATCAAATAGCAGTCTTCCTTTTCTAGTCTGTTTTACACTTTGATATCTGTTTCTGTTTCTAGATATATTTGTTTTTCTGGATATTTATCTTCTTCCAAATCTATTTTGTTTTCAGCAGATTAAGTTCACCTGCAGCTTCTTTCAATGTACCTACGTTGTCAGTAATAAAAAAACCACACCATTATACCATTGGTAGGCAATACATTGTGGTATCCTTGTATTAATAACATCGATCACACGTGAAAAACTGTGTGACATAGTTAGAATTACAACGAACTCGAAAATTTCAATAGTTTGTATTTAAAAAATACTGTTTGATTGATAAGTCAAAAGCTTTAATTTCGTTACAGATCTAAATTGCAACAACCTCTCTACGATGACATGAAAGCGAGATGTTTTTATATAAACTCATTTATGTTTAGGTCGTAGTCACCGTCAAGCAATTAGGAATATAAACAATTATGAGGTTCAGAAAACCTGTGTAAATAGTGTTTTAAACTAATTTACTTTACCGAACAAGAGCCCCTTGATCTATCAATACAATTTAACATTTCCCATATGACACAAGAAACCAACTTTTTGGCATTATATTTAGAGAACCTGCTTGTATTACATTGTATGAAGGGATGGGTACGTACCATAATGATAACTGGTATACTAATGTATTCTTTTGGTAGTGTGGATCTGCAATAAAAAGACAAATTATAGTAAACTCTTCAAAAAATCAAAATCATAAAATTTTGTAAACTTTATAAGGAGGGGACACTTCAATGTCTATTTTACTCAAACAAAAGTTACATGGAAAAACCTTAAAAAAAAAAAAGAAAAAAAAGCTATTTTTTATAAACCAGTTTATTCCCAATTATGTGCACAACTTTACTAGCTTTCAAGATTTTCTATTTCTACTAATATTCTACATCATCTTATTCTTGAATTTTATTGAAGGGTTTCAATTAGAGTGTTCTGTATTGGTTAATAAAATATTTAATGTCACGTTACCAAATTTAATAATATTACGATTCTACAGGGTGTTTGGTTTTTGTAAATATAAACCTTTCGTTAATCATAATTGTTGGTTTTTACTTATTATTATTATTATTATTATTACTTATTATAATTATTATCAGTCTATAAAATAATAATATATGTTTGTTGGATATATTATTAAACTTGGTTTGTCGGAAAACTAGGTTTTTGGTCATTATATTATTTGTAAAGAAAATGTAAGTTGGATTCTAAAATGGTCAAAGAGAATTGTTAGGTCAAATGTTATTTGAGAGGGTTTGGTTTATGTTATTTGAGTTTTGCGATAGAGGAAGCCTGGAGCGTTTTTAAAGTTGGACAAGCAATATAATGTTTACATACAAGATTTCCGAATCCTTTCATCAACCTATTTTCTTGGGAAAGAAAATCGAAAATACGAGATTCATAAATATTGGGCGGACAAAGTCAAAGATTATAAAATGGACGAAATATTATTTCTTTTGTTTGAAAGCAACAACTTTAAATATTACAAATTCTCTGACATACTAAAATGGTTAAAAAAAAACCTCAATGCGTTTTTTACCTTGGTTTAATAGACGGTTTTTTTTATCGGGTGAAGTGTGGTCAGCATATTGAGTCGCTCTGATTCTTACTTTCTAGACTACGATTTGATACTAATCGTCCTCTCATGGGCTCACTTCAATGAGTACAGGTTTGGCAATCCCGAGGGATCCCAGCTGCATCTACATTTTTTCTATGTAGTCTTTATTTAAATTCCTTTATTTTATATTTCCTATCACCTCTCTCTTGACCAACTCTGGTTATTTTCCGACCATGATTCTGTTAGAGTATTCAAGGACTATTTTTTATTTTATGCTCTATTCCCCATTTTTATGAGACGATGATGACTGAGAGGTTTTTTGTCTTAAAACAAAATTAAAATACTAATCGCAGATGTTCACTTTCCTCAAGATACAAGGTCAGCACCAAAACCCCCACTTAGATCGAACTCAAAACCTCTTCCACACAAGGTGAGAGATCTATCTAGTAGACCTACTGGGAGCTGTAAATTTAATGTTGAGGTCAATGAAACTGAGATTCTTACTTGTCCTATTGGTCATAGCATTCTTTTATTATTTTTTTAAATCTATAAATAATGTTTTGATGTTGTATAATACTGAAGCTCTAAAGGGACGAGTAAAATTCTCTACGAACAATTATATATATATATATATATATATATATATATATATATATATATATATATATATATATATATATATATATATATATATTGAAGCTGTAAAGGGATAAGTTAAATTATTTACGAACAATTTAATATTTGCTGAAGCTGAAAAGGGAAGAGTAAAATTCTTACATTTTGTTGTACTAAAATTATATCCTCTAATAGCTTCCTCTATTGGTAACTAAGCCTAATAGTACCAGTTGAAAAACAAGTGTCACAAAGGTAAGAAATTGAAAATGGTAACAGTATACGAAATGTTTTTGGATACATAGGAGAAGAACTACACGATAGTTCACACCAGAAATTTGGTAAAGACTTGTTTCCAGTATGTGAGCTACTGGGAAAAAAATTAATCAGTTGTTATTTTTGCAGCCATAAGTCTGTAGGTATACTTTCATATGTATTACCCAATTACAGTTAAACAATTTAATACGAAAAAGTAATTGCGGAAATTAGTGCTCTAGTTTCTAAATGACCTTCAACTATCTTTAGCAACACTTTTTTATAATTCTACCCGCGAGAAAATCTGGAACAATTCACACATGGTTCGATTGAAATAGAATTTTTAATGTCAGCAGTGTGAAATTACTACCGACAAGTAAATTATCGGTTTTACTGATTTTAAGAAGAATGAATTTTATGAAAGCGGCATAGACACTTTTTAAAATGTTTTTACTAATAAATGTCATTATATATTTTTTCAAGAGAGTTAGCACTTAGATTTTTTAAAGACCTTTCTGACTAACCGAAATCGATCGATTTATTCCTTTAGTTGATTTGGAACATAAGGTCTTGACGAAATTACATCAGCGACTTCTGTCATTTACTTGTATCTTTGCTTCTCTCGAATTCGTATCGACAGAGGCTAAGTCTTTGGCAATGATTAACATAATTTTTAATGTTTCCTCGTAGATTCCAATAAAGTGCCTAACTTATAATGTTTTCTTACAGCTTCCGGAGATTGCATCCTAAATATTTCCATTTTATTGGAAGTGTCTTCTTGGTTGGGCACTGGTTTGTGGCTTCTAAAAATCCAAATTAAAGATTATTTTACGTCACCATATATTCAAATTATGTTTTAGAATAATATAGCTTTGTGATAATGACTGCTTTTCATGACTCAGGCTCATTCAGTAAGACAACAATATTGGAATTAAGGAATTCTATAATCAAAAGGTTGATTCTAAAATATCAGTCGTAGGACTTGGTCTTTGTTTAGGGAACTCTTTTATAATGCAACTGTTGCTCTTGTTTTCAAATTACAAAAGTGTTCGACATGGTCTGCACGATTAGAACTAGTAATACTAATAATAATAATAGCCGTATGAAGGAGCTGATAAAGGTGTTAAGAGAAGGATTTTGAAAGGTTAGTAAAGTGTGTTAATGTGTGCCGATCCAACTAAATGTAAGGTTAAAGTTGATAGGCCAAAATCATGGAAAGTCACAACAAAGATCAATCAAAAGTTATTTATGAACAACGGCGTTCGCATAGGAAAAATATTCAGGAAATAAAGAATTGCATTTAATAGGCCATGCATCTACTCATAAAACCATTAAATAATCAAAAATAAATAAGCCATACTTTATGGAAGGAAAATATACAGGTCACAAGGTCGACATTAGATTGGTATTCGCCATGAAAAAGGAACACAGTAGGACCACCTCTGGTTAGATCCGGAAACCATGTAAAAAACTAAATCTTTTCAAGAGATAAAGGTTGGATAAATAGGTGTTGGGCCAAAGGGAGCGAAAAGGATAGTCGAGGTTAAATCGAAAGTCAACCATTTTGATCTAAATAGTTCCTATGGCTTATTACTAACAACATCCAGATAGTTAGGAATTTTATAAAAACAGTATTTTTTGAATTAAAAGAAATCCAAAATATTCACGAATCCATTATGTCGATTTTTCTCAAGATACTACTTTTAATTTTGTATATGTCATGCTAAGTGACCAAACATAGTCCATCATACGTTTGGTTTTATCGTAGTCTCATAAACAAATATCTTTACAGTAAGACAAGCCAGGCACAAGGCTGATTTTAAAGTTTATTGGAATTAGACTTTTAAAATATTACAGTGAAAGTTTTGATTGTATTAACTAAATCAGTCTGCTGGGACGAACGTAATACGTATTTCAATTCCTAAATTAGAGATTAGCATAGTTAAAAGCAAGGGTAATCATTGTTTCTATCTTACTTTTCCATCTGTCAAAGAATCCAATTATTTAGTTGAGATGACTTTTAGAAATGTTTCAACGTACATTGGATTCATTTCCTTTGTGTTTGAAGTCATTACAGCTTTGTACACATCAGTGATATTATTATATATTCTATGCTGTACAGTTGTGGTCTCTGGAGATTATTTGTGATTACTAATATTTTAAGAGTTACGATATACAGTCTTCGAGATCAACAGGAAATTTAAATAGTTTATATTCTAAAAACAAAATCAATCTTAAATTAAATGACTTTTGGTAGTAAAAATCTTGTTTAATTTATCTTTATGTTAGTCTTCCCACATATATTTGTTGAAATATTCAACATTTGAAAGGACTATTTTAGATTAAAAGCATAGTAAAATAAAAACATATTTTCAATTTTAAATCTTAAATAATTTGAAACTTAAATATTTTACAGTGAATCAAATTGTATTTCAAAAACGTGTTGGATTTTTACGTTTGTATCTTAAAGACAACATGGTTTATCTATACTATTATATAAAAATCTAATGGTGTCTGTGTGTTTGTGTGTGTGTGTGTGTGTGTGTGGGTGTGTGGGTGTGTGTGTGTGTGTGTGTGTGTGTGTGTGTGTGTGTGTGTGTGTGTGTGTGTGTGTTACTCAATCACGTAAAAACTACTGGACCCATTGAGCTGAAATTGTACATGGACATTCTTAGGGTCCCTGGTTAACACATAGGCCTATTTTTATTTAGAAATTCCATCAGGGCACCGCCCCACTGGCTTTGAAAACTCCTTTAACACTCAATACAAATATACGTCAAACCCGTACGAAGGACGGGTACTCTGCTAGTAAATATATAAAGAAGGAAAAAATGTGAAACGTATTTAACAATTTGACTTATTAGTTGTATACAAATTATCCCAAAATCCTGGACCGGTTCATTACTTAAAAACCAAAAAATAAGGATAAACATTATTTTATATGTGGGTTATAGTGATAAAAACTACTTTTTGGAATACGAGACATTTTTACTTGTTCCCCAAAAATGGGGGTCTTCCAATGCAACTCAATAATCTTAAATGGAAACCCTCCATCGAGTTACCGCTCATGTTAAAGCTCATATTTAGTAAAATATAAATGTACAAACTAGAGGTCGATATCTTCCTCCTATCTAAAATGGCGGCCATTCAAATATTTGAAACTGCTATTTTATTTCATTCACAATTAATTAGAAGGCGAAAATATGGGATAAAAATGTATTAAAAAACTGTAATCATAATTACTATTATTTAATTTTGAAAAAAATACAGATTCCCATCACAGGGTGTGTAAAGAACCTTTGAGTTATTGATTGTATTAAAATACCAATCCATTATGGTATAGAGTAAGTTAAAGCTGATACTTCCTAATTACGTTTAGAACCAACAGTCACAAATGTTTTTAATACTTTTTGATTCCGTGTTTGTTATTTAATTGTGAATGACATAAAGAAAGTAAAATAACTGTTTCAAATATTTGAAAGGCCTGCATTTTAGATAGGAGCAAGATATTGACTTCTAGTTTGGGGAGTTGCATTTTACTAAATAAGCCCTTTAACATAAGGGGTCACTCGATAGGAGTTTCTATTTAAGATTATTGAGTTGCCCCCCCCCAAACTCCCATTCTTGGAGGACAAGTATAAATGTCTCAATTGGCAAAAAGTAGTTTTACATCACCAGAAGGCATTATGAAATATCTTTTTGGTTTTCAAGTTATTGAACCGGTCCGAGACTTTTGGGTCACTTTGTATATTGTCCTCCTGGTTGGCATTGCGCCTAGAATTTTTGCTTCATGTGTGAGAGGTCTCAGGTCAAACCTTTGGAACTCAAAATGATAATGTGTTAAAAAAGCATCGTAAAGTAAAGTTGGGAACTACTATTAGTAGCGAGTTCTGGTTGCAAAGTCTAGAATTACGGCGAAGGAAACTTGATGTGCTGACCACACATTATCTAATTGAAAAGATGTCCACTAGGGCTTGGCCCTTCGTGGGGAGTTATATTACAGAAATATTATTTATTTTATTATGTGCATGATTGATATATTTATTCCTACGAATATATCTCCCTGAATTTAACTAAAATTTTTATGGTTCTGTAGGCCTATGGTTATCACTATGGTTAGTTTCAAAATTATAATAACTAGCAATATTAAAATATATAGTCCCTTATTTTGTAATTGGTACTTGTATATGTTTGTACTCATCTAGATTTGATAGATTTTTGTTCAACCTTGTATAAGGAAGTCCTCCATTGATAAATCGTTAAATTGAGCAAACTTGTTGCGTCTACTCAAGACAATATGCTCATTAAATTCCTCTATCAGGGTGCTTTCGTTATCTTGTTGATAGTGTCGATACGCACTCATTATACATACTTTGTGCTTTAGTAAGTACTATGATTATGTTCATGACATTATTTTAATTTGATTTTTTGTAAATTTTTGAACAAATACATGTACTGTGAGCATAATAAGTGGGTTTTACGTAATTGTTTTACAGTACATAAACTGAATCCAATCTTCAGTAATTCCGCTGTAAATAATGGAGAATGTAAAATAAATAGTTAAGCTTTTTATTAATTGGTTTCTGTTTTACAACTCAAGATATTATAATATCCTATTTTCAAGAACGGAAAACTTTCCATTGTCAAGCTTTATTCAAGATTAAACATGACATTTCTAGATAAACCATGAACAATTTGATTTATATAATTACAAATATTTCGTCAGATTATCTTCATTTCATACAAAAGATACATATTTCTATTTAGTTTGATGTAAATAGAAATAAAATAGGAGAATGCTTTTGACATAAAGTCAAGTGAATGTAATTTATAACAGGTGTGTTTTATTGTATCAGTGTTTTACAGCTGTTTTATATCAACTGTCGTTGCACCTGGTAAACTGACGTCTATAGAAAAGCAGCTTTATTAATCTGGAGCAGGAAATATTTTACTTTTAGATACTTTATCTGCTATTATTTAATAATTAAACTTTCTGTTGTATACATGGAGAGACTATTGATTTAGACAAGTAGAGTTCCACTATCCATTAAATAGACGTTATTTAAATTGTAACAAATGAACATTTCTAAAATGACGATGAATTTTGCAGAAAAGTGTTAGACAAGTGATGTTGTATCGAAGGGAAAATAAAATATGGTATAAATTCTTTATTAAGAGTATATTTTTTAATTAATTTGAAGGTTAAATATTGAAAAATAAATATAAATTAACAGCCTATTTATAGCTGAATATAACAGCTAAATAACAGCTAAATATAGCCTATTTTCTCTGTACATTGGTATTCTAAGAAAATAAAATTTTTTATTTAGAACATTTTCAACCCTACTCATATTGTTCAATAATATTATATTAAAAATTATATTTGAAGATATTCAGACCTTCAAAAATTTGTATCTAGCCAAACATAAATTTTACAATCAAATTTAATGAGATAAAAATGGTTTATTTTAACCCAGTAGCGCTCAAGGAATTTTTTAATCTATTATTTTCTTACAGCAACAATAATTTATCAGTGCCAAAAATATTCTGACAAATTCTCTGTGCTTTAACAAATTACATAATCCATTGTTATTTTTTTAAAATAACACTAATATTTTTCGGGAAACAAACATTTGAAAATCACATGTATCGAAATATTTTTAAAAATATCTTGGTTATTGAAATCCTTTTGCAAAAATTTTACAGATAAAAGTGTCTAATTTTTTAGCGTAGAGTAAAAAACACAAAAACAAATATAAGATTTATATTAATAAAGAAATTTGTTTCTAAAATCACCTTAAAAAATGGAATGAATTTTTAATGCAATGAATTTTTAATGCCGATAGATATTCATTTGTCTAAAATTTAAATGACACATTTTATACAATATAATATACATATTATAGTTCTCCCTAAGACTACAAAACAAAAAAAAATATACAAAACACAAACCAGAATTAGAACGATCAATATCATTAGTTACATTGTCCAATATACTGTACTTTTGTTATTTTAATTAATGACTAAGCTAAGGTACTTTCACTTCTATTATTAATTTAACAAAAATTTCTTTCATTAGTAAAAAAATTGTAGAACTGAAATAACCCTAAATTGCAACTTATGTCGTTAAAATTGTGGTTTTTCATAGTTAATTTCTTAAAAAAAAAAAAATCCTAAATGTTTCGTTGATTTTTACTGACACAACTTATTAGGAACAGTAATCAAAATATTGAGTTTAAAACTGTGGATATAATCTGTAACCATGTTAACACTGACACAACCTATTTGGAACACTTACAAAACGAGATAAACTTTTATAAATATGTAATAGTATGTACAAGGAATGTAAAAAATATTCAAGTAAAGTGTATAGATTACTCATTCTGGTTGCGAAGAGTTGAATTAAGGCGACGGGAACTAGATGTGTTGACAGCACATTTGGATTTGATATCTCATCTATTTTTGAAGTAATAAAGTATTTTTAGTAGCTCGTATGAGGTAGCTTTTGACACAGAAATTGCTTCCCAACAAAGAGTTTCAACTTTATGCTCATAAAGACTAATTAATTGGTATGGTTATTGTTTTTAAGGTTTATTTTTTAATTAATTTATTTTTTAAATTTTTAGGAATGATTTAACATGGTTTTAAACGATTTATCTTAGGCGTAACAGTTTTTTTTTAGTTACTACATCTAAAAAAATAGATTTTAAACGGTGTGTTTTGCGCAGCTCTACACTTACTTATTTCGTCAACTTCCACTGAAACAAACGACCGTTTATTTTAGTGGGCCCTCCCTCCACCACACCTCAGGTTAGAAAGAACCAAACTGCACAGAATAAACCTTGTGCCTTGGGTAGGATTCGATCCCATATTCTCAGATACCACTATAGACGACCTTAACCACTGAGTAATCAGAACTCATAACTATTTTTTAAACAATATTTGACTTGTAAGATTCCTATTTTAATACAACGATTTAAAGGAATAAATGTATACGATATAGCAAGTATCAATTAACACATCTAATTGAAAAAAATAGACTGCATTTTTACTGTTTGAAATTCTGATATGTAAGTTTTTCTTATTAAATGTTACGTTAGACCATTTTAAAATATTCCTTCATAAGAATTGTTGTATCGCAGTTACACTTCTAACCTTGTTATGCCGGAAGAAGATTCTTTTAGAACAAAAATCTATTCATTTTTTTGTACTTCTTTTTGTTTGTTTTGTACTTTGTTTTATTTCGTCATTGTATTGTTTTAATATAATTTACTTGTCTTTTGAATTTTATATGATAAGTTTTTTGAAGTTAATTTTTAAGAATATCAAAATCAAAACAAATTAAGAATACCACAAAGAGAACGAGAGAACGAAGGAGGAAATAAATAAAAAAATTATACATCAGTGTATGAGAGAAAAATTATTAAATGTTTTCATTTCTTCCTGATTAAAAAAAAAATCACATTTATTTTATCTTCTCTGAAATGACTTGTTAATACCTGACTGTACAACAACGTTCCTGGATATTTGGTTGGACATTTATCTTCTGTTTCGTAACAATTTACAGCTTATCGTAAAACTTTGTATAGCTGTAATAGAAGTGTGATAAAATTTTTATATTCCACGTAAAAAGCAGTCATTGTGAACAAATTGAAAATTAATCATAAAAATAATCATGTGTGTATTTAATTTTATTACTTCAACTAATTTACAAAAGAAATTGCATTTTACAACTTTTATAAATTCATTTTTGGGGGGGGGGGTGGATTTTGGAACTGAATTGTTGAAAAACAATTTATAAGTTAAAAAAAGATTAAAAATAAAATATATCCCTAGCTTAAATTCCCCCACGAAATACGAGTGGATTATAACTAATACAACATTTCCTGCTCTTAAGTGGATACAACAAGTTTAGATTAAACAGATATCCAGGAAATGTCCACAAAAAGATCATATCAACCATGTTTCCTACAATAAGCATTTGAACAACGAAATGTTAGCCAACATTTTTGGAAAGATCAAAAAAGCGTTCACCATACTGGTAATAACAACCCCATTTGGTATAATCAAACATTATAAAACCAATTGAAATTTGACACTTGTAGACAGAATGTATAATAAATCGATCCAAGAAAAAAACTGAAATTATCAGAAGAGAACATGACAAGTTTTGAGGTAGCATCGTAAACAGAATATTTATAAAACAGATATACACATTAATTTTCGGAACATTCTAAATATGGAGATGAAAAAGAACAAAATACTAATGAACATAATATTCATAAGTTTTGGCAGACTTTTTCAACGTGTTTTACAATTGCAGTAACTAGATGAATTCTTATTTTGGTATCTTTTAATATTCAATTCAATAGGTTTTGTTATGGAGAAATTATAATTATTGTAAATAAATGCTGAAGGCAAGGTAACGCAAATACTTTCACCTTCCACCATCAGAAGGGATTCACTCCTCCCTGACATCAGAATGGGTTGTAATCCCTTCCCGCATTGTTGACTATATAAACCATTAAGACCAAAGCTACCAGCTCACGCTCCGAGCACTTGAATTACCTTTAATCCTTATTCCTCTCATATCGTCTTTCTTTTACTTCTAACTCTCTCACCCTAGTGGTTGTTGGTTGTCCCTTCAGCACTAGGTCACTTCCGCACTATATTCCTACTTGTAGTCTGTGGGTTATCTCTTCAGCTATAAGTTCCAATCCCCTAGCTGTAGTCTGTTGGTTTTCCCTCCACCACAGTTAAGTTCCACTGGTGTATGTTGGTTGTCCCTCTAGCGCCAGCATTGTGTCTGTTGGTTGTCCCTTCAGCACTAGGTCACTTCCGCACTATATTCCTACTTGTAGTCTCTTGGTTATCTCTTCAGCTATAAGTTCCAATCCCCTAGCTGTAGTCTGTTGGTTGTCCCTCCACCACAGTTAAGTTCCACTGGTGTATGTTGGTTGTCCCTCCAGCACCACCATTGTGTCTGTTGGTTGTCCCTCCAGGCAATCAGAATCTGATCACAACTTTTCCTGTTCCCCCATCGCATTCCTTTAAACCTCAAGTGTTTGTTGCGGGTGAACACGCAAACGTCCGGCGCCTTCTGATAACCAGGGTAAAGTAATACTCACGGAATCGACATTAACACCAGATGTCAGCATGAGATTCAATTTCAAATCTAGCCTCTTGCCGATAAGAGTCACAGAATTAAATTACGCGAGGCTGCAGTTTCATTGTCTAGCCTGTACAGTCTTCACGCAGGTACTCCATGATTTTCATCTAATGTAAGTTCATCCTGACATATTAGTCTTCCGTTAACAATATAACGAAAAATTTTTTAATACATTGAAAAACTTTTTTCAAAAGTATAAAATGTTGTAAAGTTTAGAAGTCACACATACTGCTATTTGCTTGCTGATAGTTCACTTAAAACATGTTTGTTTTCAAGTGTATGTTTTATGTGCTGTAGTAGGTTAAGCATTTAAAAAACAATATATTTAATTTGCATTTAGTGTTTTTAATTTGAATAATAAACGGGATGTGAATAAAAAAATGTTTAAAATGTGGCCGTCATTAAAACATTTTCAATCCGATTTTTCTGAATTTTAATAGGGTTCCATATGAACAAATCAAAGTTCATGTTCTTTATTTTTGTGGCCGATATAGTGCTTACGTATAACGACAACGATGCGCACAGCATGTTGAACATTTTTTGATTCCTTGAGGCCAAGATACGTGAAAACAGTCAACTAACAGAGGTTGAAATATTTAGCGATCACCAAAACTGCCTATATTACCCAATGACATTCGTCGGTTGTACGTCATTTTCCAACACTGAAAATCATATTTTAAGATGAAATTCCACCCTTTTCACACATTGATTACTCTCTACATAGCTTAACCACGAACTAATATATTACGTGTTGGATATCGCTACTGGTGTTGTGTTGTGATAAACCCCAATAGCAATTTTATATCACAAACAGCAAAACAGATTTTGAAATTTATTATAATGGAATTAGCAATATATTGTTCTGTGGTAAAATAAAATATAAAACCAATATAATACATTTTGGCAGCTTAAGCAACAGTCGCCATTGAATGTAGACAGCTTTTAATTTGAATCCCAAAACGTTTTTTAACCAAATATATTTTTTGGCTTCATAATAACGTCTTTTAAAAGTAATAACTTTAAAAAAAAAATGTTTATAATAGCGATATCTTTGTTTACACTTAAAAACTTTATCATGGTAAATTATTAGATGATATAATTATAAATAAAATATAATTAACTAAATTGCTGGAAGGAAGAAAGTGGGAAGACGAAGGTGAATTCGTAATAGGCAGGCGATAATAACGAATTTATTTCCTCAAAAATTAAATAATGATACAAGATATATTACTTGTAGAAACATTTACAATTTATTGCTTAATAAGATCTTATTGTTTAGTTAACTGCTATTTTTATGTTTTCAATTATTACGTGAGGTATCTTTTACGCGTTTAAACGTATCTGATGTCAATGAAGCTATTTTAGTATATAATTTACGTATAGGCGAAATAGTTTCTTAAATTTGGTACTCAGTTATTTCCAACAGAATCTTTATAATTAATGTCTTTTAAAAAGTCTTGAAATGAAATTTACGTTTTTTTAAAAATTGATTTTGTATAAAATATAAACAAAATACATTTTAAATATTCATTAACAACCTGTAAGAAACACACTGAAGAGTCTAATTAGAACATAACTGAAAACTGACATCTTCTGAAATTTAATCAAAGTAGAAAAGTACTGTATACAAAATAATTAGGTGTGTAATATTCTACAAAGACCTTTTAATTTATGTATCGCATCATTATATTTGTTTGTAAACATATTTTCCTTGTAAGAAATTATGAAAATGAGCAGGATTTTATGTAAATTAGCAGGAGTTTATGCAAATTAGAAGATTTTATATTATATTCCATCAATAATAATATCAGTGTTATTACTGATAAACAACGTTTTATTACAGGACGTAGAAAACTTTATGAGGAACTAATATACTGTTGATGTATACAGGAGATGTTTAATGCTCAAGGACTTTATCTTTAGTTACTACCTGGCTTATGAAAATACGAGTCGTATTATTTAGCTTTGGATCTGTTTGAGTTTAGAAAAAGAGTGAGACAAAGTTGTTTAAAAACTAAATTGTTTTCTAATTCATTTTAAATATTAATATGATTTATTCTTGTTAGTTTCATATTAAAATTAGGTTTAAGTTAAAAACAAACTACCAATATGTTGACACTACTTGATTTAAGACTTTAAATAGGAATTTTAATAAACAGTAAAAGCCTATAAAAACACACAGTTCAGTCTTATCAGTCCGTAACTCAAATCTTCTGAAACGAATCTAGAATTTAATCAAAGTAAAAAACAACTAAATTTCGAAAGATTTAACAATATTCAAGGAAGAACTTTCAATTTATGTTTCACATCATTATATTTCTTTGAAAAATATTTCTCTTTTTTTGTAAGGAATTATGGAAATTAGAAAGATTTTACATTCCTTCATAATAATTCACCAGACGTGGACGAGCTAGCGAAGGCTTCCAACTTTCTTTATACAATTAATTATATTTTAAAACTTTGTAAAGTTTTATGGTTTGAAATGGTTTCAGAAAATATTTTTTTACAGTGTAAAGATATACAAATATTTGAATTATACCTTTAATTTATGTATACAAATAATAAAATTACAGAAACACATATTATTTAAGTAAAAACTGAATATTTGTGCTTCCAAGCAAATCATTATATTTCCCCACAAAGATAGGTTTTAACACTATGTAGTAAACAATCAGAGAGATATTGCGATGTTCAATATATAATTAATTGTACTAATAATTTCATGGTATAATATTTACAGTCACATGTAGTCTAATCAAAAATGTTCAATTTTGTTTCCTTATCAACCGGAGTCAGTTGATCATTTTAGCATACTGAACTAAAGTGAAATTTCATTTCCAGTAGATGTCAATAACTAAAGACGTCATTGATGATATTAGTCTCAGAATGCGTTAAAACTATTAATCGTAATTATTCCCCTTAAAAAAATGTATCGATTAAATATAGGGTTTAATGCTTCTCGGAAATCGATTTCTCTGATCAATAAAATAAAATATTTACTAATTCAAATAATGGGTGTGATTGTAAGGAGTTTAAATATATGTACGTGTTAATATTTTATGTTTGTTTTAATAAAAAAGTTAATTGATTTTTTAAATTTTAGTGCCGGCTGTAGGTTGAGTAAAAATTATTTCTACGTCGTTTCTAACGAGGTAATTAATTTGATAACTCTAAAATTGCAGCAAAAGCAAAGTCAACGGAGAAGTGTACGTGATATGCTGGTAAGCGACTAAGGATAGCTTCAGTTCCCAGTTAAGGTCGTATGTTTTTCACTTGAAATATTATTTATAAAGTTAAATTAAAAATATTTATTATCACTGTCATTCGTAGTCACAAATGAGAATCAATCCTAATGTTTTTAGAAACTTCTTATTTAGTTGTTTATATAAATAAAAATTGAGCTTGACTTGTGAGATAGGATACTTGATAGAATAAAATTTGAACACAAATTCTCACAAACATTACGTTTATTTATTCAAACGCGTTTCAAGAACATAGTTATTATTGGCTTCAAAAAGGAGAACATCAAGGAAGTAGGAATAGGCCCTTTATCTACATTCAACAACAATGGATAATCCGCTCTAGTAATTCATAACATACTATAATACTTAATATAATTATTGTTGTTAATTAATACTGATTCCCGCAAAATAATGTAATATACGGGTTAAATATCACAAATTGTACAAAATCATAATTGCGTATTTTGAGAACTACACACAAGTACTGTAATACAGGTCTTACACTTCAAATGGATGGACCGTAGTAGAGAAGAAATGGATTGACAGCCTTAATAGTCCCACGTGTTTACAGGAAGATTGATGTCTGTAATCTGTGGGAAGGTTTAAGCCCGTGATAACCTATGCACTCGACACGCTTGATCTTAACAAAAGGTTTTCCTTTACGTATTGTCCGTGTTCTGAATTCCATATTGTAAGAGATTTATGAGACTCATTTACGTAACAATGTAAGTTTGTATAAATGAACTTATTAAATGTATGAACCAGTGGTAGTATCACACAACTTAATGTTTATGTCGAACATAATCACTCATGATTTTGCATCGTTCAGTTTTAACTTTAAATTATTAATTTTTTGAAATTTCAACTACAAAATGTATATACAATAAGTCCGATAATCTGGTCACGTATTTGTATTGTCGAATAGGAATTTTCGATTACACACACAGATTTTGTAACATTAGAAGTATGAATTGATCTTTGTTTCATGCATTCGTTGTCAAGTTTTCTTTAGTACCACTAGTTTCATTTACTTTTAAATATTTCCATCAGATTTCTACTTAACAGAAGGTGAGGTTGATAGCTACAGTATTTTAAAGCAAGTCTGGTTATTGAGATTATGCTATAGATGTATTGAGAACAATCAGAAAAACTTCATATAAACGCTTTGGTAGCTAGTTATGACTAGCGAAAGATTTCGCTCTGATTTCTAATCCTCTGGTACAATTCAGTCTTGCTGAAATCCCTGGGACCCATATTAAGGGACAAATTTGGTGGTTTTATATGCAATTTTACCTGAAAAAAATGTAAAAAGTAGGTTTCAGAAATGTTTCTCCTGTAGTTTAATTAAACTCGGTTATACTTTATTAAATTCAAAAACCGAGAAAAACTAGAGAAAAATACAAAAACTTTTTTATTTGTCATTATAAAAGGAAACTTTTTTGTCTCTTGTGGTTTGTTAATGGCTTTTGAGATATTCAATATTAAATATTTTAAACGGCCGTCATTTTGAAAATATACAAAATAAAATCTTTATTTTTTGTATACTTACAAAAGGTAACACACAAAATTATAATAAATTTGAACTCAATATCTTTTCTATTTCAATTTTCTTTTCTAAAAAAATGGCGGATATCTAGAAACTAACCGTTTTCAGAAAATGTTTATTCTTAATTTTTTCTTTATCCTGACCCACAGACTCATAGCCTAAAGCTTGGCAGTTTAGTTACTAGACATCCTGTGTATATATATATATATATATATATATATATATATATATATATATATATATAAGTAATAATATCATATGAATAAATACGGAGTTTTATTTCGGTAGTTTAGGCAAAACCAAAGAAAGACCATCCGCAATTTAAACATAATCCAAGTAAAATGACATACCAACAGATTTTTCTGAGATAAACGTTAAAATATATTATATTAGTATTCAGTGATGTAAGGAGCAGTATCGGGGGAAGCTGTGGTTCATTTGGGAAAGCACGTTTTGTATTGGGATTTGATGGCACGCCTGCTGACCTAGAAGAAGAGAATTATATTCTATTTTCAATATAGAAACGAACATGTTTATCAAATAAACATTGAACAAATATTGCACAAACTTTCTTACACACACGATTACAATCGATATAACCTAACAAAATATAAGTCCCAAAAAAATGTTAGTTCATTAATTGTGAAAATCAATAAATATAAATTATTGATAAAAAGTGTCTAAACATTCTAAATATGATTGTTAGGTTACTCTAGTTAAATTTAGTTTCCCACATAGGTCTCGCCTACTGAGATATGTTTGTGTTTATCATTTTTATGCTCCAGGTTTATAACTCCACTTGATAACGGGAGTTGATTTATACTCCCGAAACGTCGTGTATTAGTTTTTATTGACACAAATGATGGTAATTATCGGAATAAATCATAATAATAATAAGACTATTGGTGCTTTTCAATATTTTCAATAAGAATTAAATAGAGTAACAAATCTGTAGTTATGTCACATATGATATTCTCATTATAAACGGTTGGTCCAATAAAACCCGACAGTTTACAAAATAAAATAAGTAGGAAAGAACAGTACCAATAGCACAATATGTACACAGTTAGCCATTTTAATTTATGGAATAACATTACATAGATGTTCCTCACCATCACCACACATTTCTAATATTTTCTGAAATTTGCTATTACTTTGACGGATCATCGGTATGGCAGTAACTTTACTTCTTATCCAATTCTTTAAATCTGTAATGGTGTGAGTTTTTGTATCAAAACATTTTCTGTTATGGTATCCCCCAAACCAAAAATCACAAGCAGTTAGATCCGGAGATCGGGCAGGAAATTCGACATCACCAAAACGTGAAACGAAATACGCCCTGAGCAATCTATACTAAAGAGCCAATTACACATTTGCTGTGTGCGCAGACGCTCCATCTTGCTGGTACCATAAAGAGTCCATTTCTATTCCAAACAGTTGCAATCGTGGAACTAAAAATTTCTGAATCATTTCCAAGTATCGTTCTTTATTTACGGTATTTTATTTAAAGTAAAAGGCCCAATAACTGCAAAACGTGCAACATCGCACCATACTTTGTTACTATTATGCATTTCCCTTTACCAGAAACTACAATGTTGAGTGTTTATATTACTAAATGAGTTTAATTCTTTATTATGCAAAATGTTTTCGTCCTAATTCACGCCAAAAAAAATGAGTTCTTCTGCAACTGCTAACTTGTAAGGATTAAAATTCAAATCAATATGTAAAATTCGTTTTAAACTTGTCTTGTTTTAAACTTCTAAGGCGGCAGGTTGTTTCCTGATTGATTGGTTTGAGCTTTGCAGTACAGATATGCGCACATTTTTGACATTGTACGTACAGATCTGGGCTTACCAGTTGGTTTAACTTTATATGCAGATCATTTCTGAGATTTTCTACCCACCTTTTAATAGTAGACTATTCCAACAAGACACAGCGCCATGAGGAGGAACAAGGAGATTGTTACTAAATAACCGTTGCGTAACAGTTATTTAAAAAAAAAAACTTCGTTAATAAAATAATATGATATTGAACTGTACTGCTCCATATTTATTTAAATGGCATCAGCTGTGTTCTTAATTGTTGCGATAATCCACAGTAAACAAAATAACAGCTGATTAAAAAATTGTTAGGTTATGTTGGACCATCCGTTACATTGATTAAGGTATTATAATTGCACAAACTTCTATTGACTCATATGAGTTTAAGAAATCATATATAATAATACATAAAGGAAGATTTTTGTTAGGATAATGCATGACGAGTTCACAACTTATCGCAGGCATAAATCTTTAGAGAGAATTCCGACATTAATCTTCCTGTAAACTCGAAGAACTATTTAGGGCTGTCAATCCATTCTTTCTTTACTTTGGGTTCATCCATTTGGATATTAAGGTACTTATATACAAAGTGTCTAGAAAGTATTGTCTCAAATTTCACCAGGATAGTTGAAAAAAAAGTTCCAATAAACAAAAGTCCGAAAATGCTTGGTTTTCGAATTATCCGCCATTTTGTTTACTAAACATTAAATATCTATGTAAATAGAAAAGATATTGAGCTCAATATTGGTGTACATATTTGTTACGTAAACTTTAACACAAAAACCAGATCGTTCTTTTGTATATTTTCAAGATGTTGGTCATTTACAATTTTTAATGCCAAATATCTCAATATCCACTAAGTTTACAAAAAATTTCAGGAAACAAAAAAAAGTTACTTTTTTAATGATAAACAAAATAGTTTTTTAAAATTTTTTCCGTAGCTCAAAAGATAACTGTATTATCGGCTAAAAATTAAAAATATAATATGTTAGTAGTTGGCTATTATACACAATAGATGTTCAATGAGTACTGTGGTGAATGTGAACAATATAAAATAAAACACTGAAATCCCTACCACAAATTTACTGTAGAACCAATATATAAAAAAAAAAAAAAAAAAAAATGAAATCCTTAAATTGCTCAAAAACGCTTAATTTTATAAGAAATTCGTAAGACAAACATTTGTACAATGCAGTAAGGAATCTAACTAGTCCTTGACTATAAAAATCCGTTCATAATGATGAAAAAACACCTGTTTTACTATGTTTATAATTAACTTAATCCAGCGCCTATTAAGAGAGTTAAGCACCATTGTTCAGTTCGATATTAGTTGAAGTTGTTTTGTAAAATTACAGGTTTTAGAGATATTTAAAATAAAAAATATGAAATGGCTGCAATTTTGAAAATATACAAAAGAACGTTCTGGTTTCTTGTTCAGCGGTGAACGGTTATGTAACAAACATATGTGCACCAAATTTGAGCTCAATATCCTTTCTGTTTCCAAAGATATTAAGTGTTTAGTATATAAAACAAAATAGTGGATAATTCGAAAATTAAGCATTTCCAGACTTATGTTTATTGGAACTTTTTTTCCTTCTTATTTTCACCTATATTTGGAACCTGGTGAAAGTTGGAACAATAATTTCTAGACATCCTGTATATAAAGGGTGATTCAATATTATGGTAAGCAAATTTCGGACATGATTAAACATGCAAAACAAAGAAAATGTTTCTACTAAGGTATGCTTAAAGTGCTACCTAAAGTGCTTAGTTTTCCGTCTATCTGTCTATATGTAATTTTTACTCAATATTTTGTATCTAAAAAAACCAAGTTAGAAACTCCAAATTTGGAGTTATTACTGATGTTTGTAGTATTAGAAATCCAAAAAGAATTATTAAATTTAAACTATAATTTTCAAAATGGCGGCTGTTACAAATTTTTCTTGGAATATCTTGAAAACCATACTTTACAAAAAATGTACAGGAGACAAAATACTTTTCTTTTTTAAAGACATACAAAATGGTTTTTTGACGTTTTTGTAGGTCAAGGGATAACCGAGTGATCGACAAAAAACTGTTATGGTCACACCTTCTTAGGAACTTTTTTCATCGTTTTTGTATGTTTAATCATGTACACAATTTGTTTACCATAGTTTTGAATCACCATGTATATGCCTAAAAATCAACAGCTAATGTACAGTAATTAAGTTTAAAGTATAACTAGGGATTAAGTGTTTATACGAAAGTATAGTTTGATAATATTGAAAATTTATAATTTTATTGAAAGTATACCGTAGGGTAAGTTTGGTAATCGAAAATATTTCCATCATTTCCAAAATATTGTCAATCTGATTTCCATGTTTCATGCCTCAGAAAGTCGAATTATGATTTTCGAAATGCCTTCCGTCCGTAGATGTTGTCATCGTTGTCTGTATATAAGCACGATAGCGGATAGAACAATTAAGAGAGGCGCGTGTAATTTGATATAAGGGGTCGTTATGCTCATATAGCACCCTATTGAAATTCAGGAAAAATTGAATTAAAAATACCAAAATGGTTGCCGTTTTAAACAGTTTTGTATTCATATCTCGTGTGTTATAATATATAACTTATAACAAACTAAATTGAACATAAATTTACTGATTTCATTTCTACTAACCCCATCTCTCTACGATGACAAATAGCGAAGTTATTGACAGAAAAGTAATTTCGAACCCCGACTTCCAAAAAAATCTGTTATTCCTATAATTACGAGATTCGGCAAACCCGAGTTCTCGAGACGAACTTAGGGAATGAGGGCCCATTCAAATAATGTACAGCTTCTAGACTCTCTGAGTCTATAAACTGACACGAGCGAAGCGAGTGGATACTTTTAAAAATATCAGCTCTACGAAGGTTGTTAGGAAATAATACAATTAGTTACGATTTTCAGAAAACTTGTGTAACAACTGCTTTAAATAAACTTACCCTATTGGGTAAGACTCCAATGGGGCAATTTAACATGTCCTACAAGGCCCATGAAACCAACTCTTATTTGTATTTCATTGTATGATTGGACTGGATAAGTACCATGATGACTCAATTGGTTTTATTTCTAAAAATGCGAGTTTTAAATTTATAAACAATTTCCCGTATATTAAATTAGTTTATCTTCACATATCAAAGAGACGTGTATTCATGCTATGGGCTCCATTTTCCAATTTTGTCCTGATGTTGCGTAACAACATATGCCGCGACGCAATAACGTATTCCTTCTGCATCACGTGATTTCAATTTGATAATGTTACTTTGTAATGTTACGCATCAAATACGTTGGTCGCCATGGCAACTTCTTCTATACGCATCGAATATCTTAGCGATACTTCAAAACATATGTTATTGCCATCAATACAAGAAAAACATAAACTAATGTCAGATTTACTTTATTGAGTGATTGTTTATCGCAAGATGTTATTACTTTCCCTTAGAGACTCATTTATAACTGGAGTGGCAATACCAAAGTAACCTTGCTGGATATACATTTCTTCTTAATATAGTTATTGGTTAGATCCTTCTTTTAATTTTTTGCCATGAGTATCAGTGTGCAATCCCAAGATTATCTAGCTGGATCTACAAGATTTTCTTAATATATTTTTTGATGAGATTTTTTAAAATCATTTTTCCTACGAATACGGGAGTGACAATCTTATGGTAAACTAGCTAAATCTATACTTTTTTCTTCTTATAGTCATTGGAAAAATCCTTCTTTTTTATCATTCCTACAAGTACGGTTGTGGCAATACCAATGGTAATGCAGCTGGATTTACAATTTATTCTTCATATTATTATAATCTTTGGTTAGAAATTTATTTTTGAATCTGTCCTACCAGATTTCTTGACCACCTTTTCGTCTCATCTGAAGTTGACAGTGTTAGATTATTCGAAAGCAGGGATTTAATGTATTTTCAATCCTTTTTAAAAATCGTAGTTAACGTGAAGTGTTTCACCTTTAAACAAAAACAACAACAAATCTTATTCCTTACAATTTTAATGTACTTTGTACTGTGTTTGAATTCAAGACAATATTTTGCGAAGTTGGTTTATTACGTTAGATTAAACGCTTACAATTCTGAATAAAAAGTCAGTAAAGAGAAATTTATTTAGATAAGAATACTATTATATAACAGTATTATATTTAAATAATATAGTATGTCATTTTTACTCTTGTGTATTATAAATAATAATATAATATAATATAATAAATGAATTTATTAAACCAAATTAAAATTAATATTACTAAATTAAAATCAATGCCCAGATGGCATGACCGAGGTCGTCTGCCAGAGTAACGAGTTTTTAATTACCAAATTTGATTTAATATAATTAAACTTATTAAAATTTAATATATTAACACTTACATAGATGTATAAATAAAAATAAAATTAACTCTCAGTACCCATTACAAATAAAAAGTAAATAAATATAAGCATGTGAAGCAAAGCAAAAGCAAAACAAAAATAATAAGTACACCCGTACTAAAACTAACATTCAAAATTTACAAATTTACGTTAATGTTTAACTAATTTCCCACTGAGTAAATCCATATCAAGTAAACTAACATCTGTATGCACAAAACAGAAGAAGAAAGATAAGCACTTCCGTCTAATAAGAAAATTGTTCAATAATTAAATTCAAATATCAAATTATCTAGAATAAGGAAATAAATAAATATCTGGTGCAAATCAAAAACAATAAATTGAACCTGGACCCCAAAAAACTAACATACGAAAATTCCAAAATGCAAATAAAACTTGAAAAAATAAAAATAAGTTAAAATTCCCAACCATATAAAAACAATTTTAAATAAACTATCAACTATATATGTATATATATATATTTTGAAAAAGGGAAAAAAGGTAAGCACATTTGTCTAACAAGAAAAATTATTCAATAATTAAATTCAACTATCAATCTATCTCTATATTTTTTAGCCTCCCATATGTAATTCACTAATGAAAACCAGTGTTTGCCGTTCAAATATTCCACAACAGCCTTCCTTGACAGCTTACCATCGCCCAGCCATTTTCGCCGTATTTCCGCCAGGATAGAACAGGAGCCCAAAAAATGCTCGGCATTCTCTATATCACCCGAATTACACAAGGAACATCTAAGCTCACGACTCTGCGGTCTGCAGTTCAGCATTAATTGCCCACACCTGGCCTTAAAAATTGTATTTATAATTGAGCGAGGGTATCCATCTCCAATATAAGACTTATCTCCCAACGAAAGTGACAATTCTTTGTAGAGAGTGTTAAACTCTGCCTGCGTTGCCCTTTCTAACCAAACACAACGCTCTTCCTCCCTTATTTTCGCTGAAATCTCCCGCAATTTCTCCCGCCATACTCCAATTTCCCTATTTTTATACTCGAATACATAATTATATCTCAGACCTAGATCCTTCCAAGCACTGTACCATCCGATTTTTTTTTCACTACCAACAATGCCACTAGCTTTGTCAGTCTCTCGTCTGCTAACTCAAATGTACGAAACACAAAGCTACAATGCAGATTAAAGAATAAGTGCCACAGCAAATCCACTCCCGTTTCTAAATAAATTACGTAATTAGGTGTCGAAATCTGTAAACCATACATTCTTTTTATCGCAAACCGTTGGAATTTTTCTAGCTCTTCCAATCGATAGAATCCCCAAGTCTGTGCTCCATACCCAACTATAGCCCGACATATCGAGTTAAATACCGTCCACTTAGCCGAAATATATATGTCATTTTTAGCAAAAATACTGCTATACATCCTGTTAAAGGCAAACTTCGCTGTTGACACTCTCTCTTTCCCATGATCTTTTAAATTTAGATTAGATTTTAGAGTAACTCCTAAGTATTTAAATTTATTTACAACTTCAACCCGTTCACCCTCCCAATACCATTTTTCCCGCGTTGACAAACTTCCACCACGTCTAAATACCATAATCTTAGTTTTTTCCCTTATTACAGTAAGTCCCCATCTGTTACAATAGATTATAAGTTTACTTAGCATCTTTTGTAATGATACTGGTTTATCCGCAAATAGTACTATATCATCAGCATAGAGGAGTGACCTGACCGAAATATTACCAACAACTACCCCCCCACCCAACTCCTCATCCAAATCGTTCATAAACAATGAGAATAAAAGCGGCGAGAGAAGACAGCCCTGTTTTACACCGATACCAACATCAAATTCCTGCGACAAACCTTGTTGACACCACACACGAGATACAGTATCAGTATACAACGATCTCAATACTTTCATAAATTTAAATGACAAACCTATGCTATGCAATTTATAGAATAGGGAATGCCTTTAATAGTATCAAAGGCCCCCCTTAAAGTCAACAAAACAGCAATAAACCTTCTTGCCTTTGGTGTTCAATTTTAAAATAAACAATATTCACTAAAGTAAAAATATTATCATGGGTCGAATATCCCTTCCTAAAACCCGCTTGGTTTTCATTTAAAATTTGATTTTTATCAACCCATTCAACTAACCGATTTAATAATATTCCTGTGAGCAATTTAGCATTCACATCCATAAAAGAAATACCCCTGTAATTTTCAACTTTAGCTGTGTCACCTTTTTTATGTATTGGAAAAATAATAGCTCTCTTAAATGCTTTAGGAACCTCACTCTTATCATAAACATTGTTAAAATAATCCACTACTCTTGTGTATTAAAACAAACTCTTTTAATGATAGTATAAAATATAAATATGCACTTCA
Source organism: Aphrophora alni (assembly GCA_963513935.1). Classification (NCBI taxonomy): domain Eukaryota; kingdom Metazoa; phylum Arthropoda; class Insecta; order Hemiptera; family Aphrophoridae; genus Aphrophora; species Aphrophora alni. Next base: position 141,693,548 of record OY740767.1, on the reverse strand, counting down.
ATACGCGACTACACCATCACTTGAGTCTTGAAAAAGGTATTTCATTCCGTCAGGCTAGGTTTACTCCACCGTCACTGAACACATTTTACTTTTAATTGATCATTGGTCAACTAGAGTTTTCAATATTTTTACTTTAGTGTGTTGCTAAGTTGACTTATGTTTCTTTCAGACCACGTTTGTATACTGGGTGTCACATGAATAAGTCGCTATTTTTGAATTAATATCCTGGACATATGGAACCCTACAAACTTGACACTTTATAGTTATGTTACATAAATATGTACAAACAGAACCATCAATTTTAATTTCTTATGGTCAATCAAAACAAAATGGCGGAATAACATAATAGTGGTTTGTTTTCACCAAAATGATTTGATTTCCATAACCAATACAAATTGTTAATTTTCAGACAACACGAAAATGCGTGAAATTTAATAAAGAAAAATAACAGTATTAATTATTAATGAATCAAATTTGACTTTTATTTTAATTGTTGTCCATCAACGGCTGTCCGCTAATAGCAACAAAACAAAAAGAGTAATGAAGGGTTTTGAAGAATTGTCGAGGTATCAACAATAATTCCTCTTCGATCAGCCTCATTAATTCATCATTTGTTGCTACAGGGTGTGAATAAATGATTTCTTTCAAAAAGCCCTATAGGATAAATCTAAAACAGTCAAGTCTTGGAGGCCAGTCCATGAAGTTGCTGCCACGACCTATCCAAAGGTTGGGAATATGTCGATATAAAACTGCTTTGGCCACATTAGCACAATGAGGAGGATCTCTATCCTGTTGGAAAAAAGTCCTGTTAGGTTGAGTAAGATGTGGGACTATGTGATTGGTTAATTTTTATGCGTATCTGTCTCGAGTCATTGTCTGATGGGATTATGTCATAAATATGATAAAACACCATCCTTGGTGACGGCAGCCCAAACAGTTATACATTTTTATTTCAAGCTCCCTACGCTTAAGCTATGTGGATTTTGTGTGTTATAATATGTACAATTGTGTCAGTTTACAGATTGTGGTGATTCACGGGAATTGGCGATCACCTTATTAAGATCACCGTATAAGATATGCGATGCGCGCGCATCGTTGGCTAGACCGCGCATCGTAGTCAAGACGACCACAGTCGTTCACAGTTCGCCGAAGTCAGCGGACTTGAGTTGCGCGTTGTTAACAAATTAACCTTTTGGTAATAACCTAAATGGCTACGTAAACCGTAATTGCGGGGTCTGATCGACCCCCGGGTGTTACGTAGGGTGTTACGTCATTAGTAGGCCATCCGACTAAATTTAGGAGAATTATTATGACCTAAAAGGGTTAACATAATTCTCCCATTATGCCTGTTCCTAACCGATAAATTATTCAATTATAATAATTAATAAGTTAGTTTAGTTATTAAATTATATCTCATTATAAGCTGGCTGTGAACATAGTGATTAGTTGGGTTTGAGACTAAGCGTTAATTAACGTCCCAATATGTTTAATGATTAAGTCCTAGCACGTTCGTCCAAACCCTCCTTCCGGAACCTTAAGCGGTTCGAACGTCTGGTCAAATCGAATAACCAGGGCAGACGTTCGCTGCAGTTGGTAGCAGAGACGTTCACTGCAAAATCTTGTTCGGTAAAATGTACCTTCATCTGAAAATACAATTCCTCCATACCACTCGGCAACAGTCCAAGAATATTTCATACTTTGTTAAATTGAAAAAATCATTGTTTGTAGCTAAGATATTAAGATAAAATGACTGAACGTAACTACTAAATTGCCTAATTGTTATGTGTTAGGAAAACAACAGCTGATCGAATTCCACTGCATTTTTTCTAGAAGATTAATGTTTTTTTTGTTATTACACCATTTTGTTTTGATTGATCATTAAAAAATGTAACTTGAGGTTACTTTTTTTAACCATAATTGTAAAGAGTAAAGTTTAAAGAGTTTTCCAAATGTCCGGTATATAGCCACCTCTTAGTCGTACAGTGTATAAAGTTGTTATAGTCTTGTAGTTTTGATAGTTATTCAAATAGTTATAGTTATAAATATGGAGTTAGAAGCGTTCTTTTACCATAGTTTAATTAATAAATATAAACGTAGATTTTATCAATAGATTATTAAAACAAAATTTTTGTGATATAATTTTTGGCTAAATGCCTCTCTTTCACCTTGCTTATGAGGTCTCTCATGATCTTATTTTTACTTAGCCCTATTTTAAACCACATCAACCGATTCTGATTTTAAACAAAATCAAATTATAAAATTTTGAGTTATACTTTTTACTTTTTCGTAAAATATTGTCTAACAATCATATAAAAACGGAGTAAAATTGTATAAAAAATTACCTAATGGATCGAACATACATCCTTAGAAATAATAGTAAAAAATAAAAAAGGAAATGAGAAAATGACGTTACAAATTTTGAAACTGAACAAGTTGTTATAAATAAACATATTTAAAAAGTTTAATATTGTTAAAAAATTTGCAGAAATTTGATTCTGGCTTGTTTTTGTAACTTTATAAATTTGACGAGGTATGTGTATGTTTTGATTTAGGCAAGGAGTTGTTTTCACGCGCATCTGACGAAGAGGTTAATCCAAAATCTGAGAAGATGCAGTAATAATGAAAAACAATACAATAACAAGGTATTAATTATTATGTTTTATCATTAATTTAATTTTATACAGTAGCTTTAATTTATTACCGTTCTCTATAAAGTTCTTATCAAATCTACTTTAAGAGTTAAATTTTCTATAAGTTTGCTTGTTAATTAACTGATGATGGTACTCTGGTATTTGAAACGGAATATTGTTTCAATGTTGAGTCAAAGCAAACAAAATAGACCGAAATGTGCCAGTAGCTTGAGTTGAAATAATCAATTCAACTAAGTAGCATGCTTATTTCAACTCTATCAATGGGTGTTCAAAACATTGACAACTACCCATTTTGGGGCATAGGTTTATGTGCACATTTGTCTTTATTTCCATCTGTATAACACGTTCTACAAACGTCTTACTTTGTGAGACACTCTGTATAATATGTTGTTTCTAAATGAAGTATCATTAAAAAAATAAATAGTCATAAAATGTCATGTAAATATTTTACTGTCTTACGTATCAAGATGTTAAACGAAATTTGTGTTTTTTATTGAGATTCAACTAGCAACAACACAAATTACCACCATCCAGTTCATAACACATTCAAAACACGTTATGTTGATATTCAAAATGTAATAATTTGACATTCAGAACAAATTAATTCGACATTCAAAAGTAATTAATTTAACATTCAATACTTATTAATTCGACATTTAAAACTCTTTAATTTGATAATTAAAACGAATTAATTAGATTTTCAAACCCCTTTATTTCGACATTCAACATTCATTAATTTAACATTAAAAACTCATTATTTGAAATTCAAAACTCACCAATCCGACATTCTAAACGAATTAATTAGATTTTCAAAACACCTTAATTCAACATTCAAAATATACCAATCCGTCATTCAAAACTCATTAATATGAAATTTAAAACGTATTAAACAGACATTCAAAAAGTATTAATTCGACATTAAAAACGGATAAATTCGACATTAAAAACGGATAAATTCGACATTAAAAACGGATAAATTCGACATTCAAAACTCATTAATTCGGCATTAAAAACACATTAATTTTACATTAAAAACATATTAATTCGACTTTTAAAACGGATTAATTCGACATTCAACACACACCAGTTGAATGGTTTAATTATTTTGCTGCTATTGTTGTGATAAAATTCATTCTCAGAGAATGTTCTCACAGTTTACTTGGCTGAGAGTCATTACAGGATCTCGACCAAAACAACAAAACGTACTTCCTTACAAAGAGCGTGTGTTCTTTACATTTCTAATGTTTACGTTTCCCTTTTCCATTTAAGTTGTTTTCCTATTTGGTAAAGTGTTTTTCCGAAAACGTCAAGTTGATTTCTTATGTAATTTGGCATCTTTTTCAAAGTTTAAACACGTTTTTTATTATCACGTTACAACGATGAATTACATTAATGATTTTATTTATTCTACGTTAGAAAATTGTGGTTGAGTGAATAATAAAAAATGTTTTTTTTTGTTGGTTTTTTATTAAATAGTAATAACAAATAATTAAAATTGGTAAAATTTGCTCGTCTTTATTTTGTATATGTATGTTGAACCATATTCGTAAAACATTTAGAAGTCAAAATTAAATTATAACCAAGCGGCCTTTAGAAAAGTCGTCGAATTATTAAGCAAGTCTTGGAAAAAAAAGTATCTTATCTTCTTCAATAAGCAAAACACTCATCCCGAATCCCACATAAAAATATCATTTCAGTTATTGCCAGTCAAAATTGAAAATGGACCATGTATGAGTCAATTTTGAAAAAAAAAAGTTTCGATTGTGCCATATAGGTACATGTCCTCACAGTAAATCGGTATTAGATTAATTTAAAATCAAGCTTTTAGTGACAATGATCAAGGTTAATTTTTTTCCAATTGTTTTTGTATCGTAATATTTTTTATTTTGTAAGTGGATCATTCAAATTAAAATGTCCTTACAATTTAAACGTAATTGGTACAACCAACTGATAATTTATTTAATTATTTTACAAGGGTGTCTCAGGAGGAAACTGAAATATTTGACATGTCTTGGAAAAAAATAATGTAAACGTTCATATAAACGTATGTCCGAAAACCTGTGGGATCATTTTTATTTTAGAAATAATGATAACTAAAAAAAAGTATTTTGATTGGGTGGCGTACACATTTATTAAGCTTCCTTTTTAATCAGTATATCAACGATCATAACTTGATCTTATAAATTGTCAAAATGGTGTCAATTTGAAATTCTTAATATTGAATATTAAATATTTATAAAATGTAAATGGTGACCGGTTTGAAAATTTATAAGATAAAGTTTTGATTCTTTTTATACTGATAAAACAGAGCTTACGCAATTTGAATATCATATTTGAACTCGAAAATTTTAATAATTTGTATAGTAATTGTTTTTTCAAAAAATGGGATTTTGATTATATAAATATGATGATGACAACTTGTAACTTCAACCTTGTAACTTTAGGTTGAAAATAAATCCAAACAATGCCTACCTACGAGCTATTTGACGTCATTTGTAATTATCGTACCGTATATTAAACGGAAAACGATGTAGAAATAATTTGAATTTTCTACTGTAAAAAATTACTGTTGCTGAATTGTACGTATTTTTGTGTTACTTCAAATCTTAAAAAGAAAAAATTGTTATCATCGCGGGACTGTAGACAGAGGTGAAAACTTTAACTCTCAATTTTAAAAATTAATAAAATTTTAAAATTTCAATAAATGTAATAAAATTATTATTATATGTATTCAAATATTTTTGTTCAATTTATATTATTTAATACATATTTAAGTTAAAAACTATGTAATAAAGTGGCAATAATTGAAGAGCGTTTCTTACTCTACGTGTATTTATAATGTAAATTTAAGATAATGTGAATTCTGTATAAACAAAAATTAAATTTATTTTCGTTATTGAATATTAGTAAAAAAATAATATTTTCATTTGAATAACTATTTTGTACAGTACTATTTACAATAATACATTATTCTTGTATTTCGGAAATAATTATATTATTTTCACTATATTTTATGATCGGTTTCAGTTAACTAAAATATGAAGTGCTCTTGAATGAAATCGATCCAAATATTTTCAAAATGTTTTGTATGTATTTATGTTGGAATGAAAGTTAGTGTAATATTTTTGTGTTAAGTAGTATTTACATAGGCATACGTATATAGTGGAGCGTGACTCGACAATCAAGCGTGATGCGTTACGGATTTTTGTGATGACGGCGCGTGACGGGGCATCAGAGCGTGATACGTTACGGATTTTGATGAATCCAAATCGGGGTTTTTTCTCCATACAAAATGTATAGTGATATAACTTGCCGAAAGAAGTTTTCTCAGGGTGAGAATAAAATGGTGGAATATAAAAAAATATATATACATTTTAAAATATTTATGGAAAATTTTTAATAAGTCTGTTTAAGAAACAAGTTATTTGCATGTTTTTTGAACGGACAGAGTATAAACGCTTTTACTGAATCATTTGAGTTAAAAATTTACCGCTTTAGGTACACATTATCTGTAAAAATAAGGTTATCAAAGACGTTTACAATATGAGAATATCTTGAAATATCAAGTCAAGAATACACTCTGCAGGCCAATGTTTAATATGTACTCTACGTCTTTGATAAATCATGTATGAAATATAACGAAGCTACCCGAAGGAAAATACAAGAAATCCTAAATTTATCCTTAGTCAACCCACAAGAGGAATGGTTTTTAGACGATTTTCATATATTTCTGAGTTTTATGCCCTTTGTACAATATTTGAAAGGAATCTCTTTCACCTAGTATGATGATCACAAAGCTTGGTAAACCTGGAGGATTTATTTAACTATAAATCTAATTTAATAACAAAGTTATTGAATTCTTTATTTTGTTTTTTTTCAACATATTACAAAGGTAATAAATATTTTGAAAACATGTTGATAAAAATTTATATAGCGGGGAACAAAATAAAATTTTCATATTGAAAGTTAAAATATGATAAATAATTTGATTTGATTTTTATCAAAAATTTGTTCCTTTACGTGTAAAAAAGAGCACCAATGAAAACTAAAGAATAAAGTATCTACTTTTAACGATTTTAATAAATAACAATGCTCCTTTATTTACTATTAAAAATAAATTGAATATTTCAAACTGTATCGTTAAGTGATATAATTAAACAAATTTAGATATTTGAAGCAATGTCATTTCAAGAACGTTAGTGATTTTTCAAATTCATAAGTATTAGTAAAATACAATAGTTAGAGTAAGTGATTCTCTTATCGTTGGGACTATTAATATATCATAAACAACTAATCCGATAAAAAACTTTAAATGCGGTCTTGTTGTTACTTTTTCATGTAATTAAAAAAATTGTTTTGGAAAATTTTCAAGCATGATTGTCAACCTTTTAATTTCTTATATGGATTCTAGATTTATAGTATTTTTTTTGAGTCAGTACGAAATTTTAAAACTTTTATGAACCATTATTCGGAGGGGATTTTCCATACTTCCCATTGTTGAATCAAGTGAAAGTAGGTTAGGTTAGGTCAGGTGGAACAAATAAAAACTCGGTAGAATATAGTGTAATTATATGAAAAGTACTAAACATGCAAATTGCCAAAAATAATTTTATTAACAAACCAATGATTATCCCTATCAAATGTTTAAACAAACCACTATCTTTACTATACAGAAGCGAGGTCTTACTAAAATACCGTTTGTCATTTTCAATATCGAAAATTTATTTGTTGACCAATCCGTCCAGTCAACTTCTCAACAGTTACACCAAGTTCTTTGTAATTGTTGCCCTTTAATAGCCCCACATGAGAAAGCCAAAAGATTTATAAAACCAAAAGATAGTTTATTTAAACAAAACATATTTCTTAACTTTAAACTTTCAAAGTTTAAAAGTGAGTTACAATGTATGTTACATGAACTAATCTTTTAAAAGTAATATTAATAATAATAGTAATAATAATATGCAAAATAACCTATTTGTGTTCATTTATCATAAAGTAATTTTATTCAAGAAACTTTAATTCAATTTATCTGAAAGTAATTAAATATAGTTTTATATAAATAATATTATAAAAAGAAATATTAAATTAAAAAATTGTTCCTTTATTTTGTATAGAAGAATACTCTAACATTTCCCAAAAATAAATAAATTTGAGATATTAGTGGAAGTTTATGGTTAATAATTACCTAGTGGTTACCGTCGACTATTAACAATGAATTTATTGAGCGATTTATAACTTTTGTGTTTAGTCTTTAAGGCAATTATTTCCCCCGACTTACGCAAGGTATTTAAGAAATAAAACATCTGTCACTGTATTCTTAAGTCGTAAGATTAATCTTTTTATAATGGTTTAAAATATTAATTATATTAACGCAAGAGGGAAGCAAATTTGTTCACAATAATTCTTAGGTTTTAATATCTTACTACTACAGAAAGAGAGGAAAACAGTATTGTGACGTCAATACAATAGTAAATATTTCGTGATAGTAACAATGGACTATTCACACAAAAATAGAATAAAACATATGGAATATGAAGCTTTTACTTGTTCGTAAATTAATTAAAATTTACGAACTTCTATTCCAACTTTTAAATCTTGTTATCGATGAGAGTTGTGATAATGGAACTGCGCAAATGTGTGAACTTTTAGCTAAATGAATTTCAGCACATAGTTCAGAGTTATTGAAGTAGTTATTACAGCAAACAAATTAATGTATAGTTCATTATTTTTTATTATAAAAATCGATTCATGTATAAAGAATATTATAGTAAATATTATGTGGTGGAATAATGTTTTCATTATGGATTCAATATTTACACATAAAATAGAATTAAACAAATAAATTATAAAGCTTTTACTGGTTCGTAAATAATTTAAAATTTATGAACTGATATTTCAACTTCTAAATCTTGTTATCGATGAGAGTTGTCTTAATGGAACTGCGCAGATTTATGAACTTTTAGCTAAATGAATTTCAACACATAGTTTAGAGTTATTGTAGTGGACAGGAAGCAAATTAACGTATGCGGAATTTCTTAAAATATAAAAATGACTCATATTTAACAGAAAATATTAGGACGTTTATAAATTCACAAATGTCACCATATGTTTTGAACTCAGTAGTAATTAAAAAATTAACTGAGTGTGCTTAAGACCACACGTTAGAAGTGAAAACTTGTGTGAACAGTATGTAACTCTTATAGATTATGGGAGAAAGATTGTGCAATATTTTTGCATTGATTTTAGTTTAGCTATGTATGTGATTTTAGAAAGTTAGTGCAATAATTTTTCGTAGATTTTTAGTTTTAATAGACCTACGTATGGGTATGTGAGAAAGTTAGTGCAATATTTTTCGTAGATTTTAGTTTTAATATATATGGGTATGTGAGAAAGTTTGTGCAATATTTTTCGTAGATATATGAGTTTATATACACGCTGTGCGCGCGTATACGTTGTCTATATATATATATATATATATATATATATATATATATATATATATATATATATATATATATATTAAAGTTGCATTACGGTACGGTACGGTGCGTGACGCGATTTCTATTGAAAAAGTCCATCCCAAAAAAGTACCTAACGCGCCAATAGAAGTTTTCACTTCAATAAAACGTAAATTAAAAGCTAAACAAACCATATTTAAATTGTCAAGCCATTTCCAAAACTTGCACAAAATGAATAGAGATTCTGTGATTTTCACTAAAAAAATAACAGCAAAAAACAATTAGACAATGATATTGCAAACAAAATGTGACGGTGAGATAAATAAATGTTTAACAATTGTCAACACTAAATAGAGTTAATTAACTATTATCTGCAAACAGAATTTTAACTAAATTTGCATTTGTTGAAATATTTATTTTAACTGTTTAGTCAGACGAGATGAAATATCAACAGAGGGGAATTCTCATAATGGTATCTTTGAATATTTTAAATCCATGATACATTCCATACAGATTTATCGTTTCAAGATAAGGAGTATAACGTAAAAAATTTAAAAGAAAGGTATGGTAATACTCTTGTTACTTTTTACATTTTTAAACTTGCAAAATGGATTAATAACAGAACTTTATTACTTGTGATCGAATATTCTATAATGGTCGAGTCACAAAAATATGTAAGTATACAAATGTGTACAACCAAGGCACTACCTTGATTGATGTCGCTTAGTACACTAACTGACACAATCTAAGATACAAGAAAAACCTAAAATACCGTTGACGTTATTGAGTTCTTGAGAAGAATAATCCAGGGAACTAAGGATCACGAAGGATTACATTCTTGTCACGGTTAGGATCCAGTTGTATAGATGAGCAAACATCACGTGATTTGTTTCATTAATGGAAAGGTACAGGCTGAACTATGAACCTCTATTTATAGAGATATTAGTTTGATTCATTTTTTTTTGTCAAAATAGTTGTTATATCTCAGGATTATAAATATTGAAACCACCATGTTAATAGTCTAAGATATTGCATTGAAGCATTTAATTAAATTCTTGTATCGATACTTATCAGGTTGTATTTTCAAATTGTGGAAGAATTGATGATAGATTCACCGAATTAGAGACAGCAGTATAATAGAAAAATTACTAATATGATACAGGTTTTCTACACAGTTGAAAACAGGAAGTAAAAAACTTCGGATACATATTAGTTAATTGTATGATGAACATAGCGAGTTGTATCATTAAAACCAAACAAACGTATCCATTACTATTTTTATTTCCAAAAAAGAAGAAATTCTTGTTAATTTATCATGTAATAAGACTAGGTTCGAAACAATACAATGGTAATTGTCTTTTAATTTTGGAAAATTTGTAGACTAAGAATATTTTTTGCGAGATTTTATTTTGTACATTTATTTCAAAATCGAGCTTCGTTGATGACATAAAACAAAAACCTTATAAGAAATCAATTAGTGAAAACAGTATACAAATTGATTTAGACCTTTAAGCTTTAGAGGCAATACTTCTGGACATTTATTTGATGTTGTTCTTAAATAGGTTGTTTAAAAACTTGTTAGATATATTTTATAAATTTAAAAATTGGGAATTAAGATTCTCGTTCTTAAATACTATCATATTGTTTTTCTATTAAACAAGACGTTTAAAATGAGATATACGCGATTGTACTTTAGATTAATTTTGAAAAAGTTGAATTGCCCCAAAATCTCATTGTGAGTTGGGCGTGAATCCACCTTATAAAAAATAGTTCTTTTACACGGAAAAACATTTAAAAATTTTCAGATTTTAACAGTCCCCCGGTTTTCTTACATTCTGGATATTGTATGAATGGTTCTAAGATGGTCTTATGGTATAGTGTTCAATTTATGTCACTAAATTTTTCGTGAGAAAATGTATGGAGGTAGAGAGGGAGGTAATGGAAGCTCTATCACAAAAGACTATTAAAATTACTTGTAAATACATGCTTACCTGAAGTAAAAACAGAATTCAGAGATTACGTTTGCATCTGTCTTCGTTAATTTTAAGTTCACCTCCTTTATTGGTTAACACCTTAGGTTAAAATCCTAATAACAATATCTACCTCGTTGAAATGCATTAAAGTTTCAGAAAACGTTGATTTTGAAGTGGTTAATTGCTTTGTGGTGTCAACCAAAAGATGTCATAGAAAGTAGAACAACACGTGTCTCTTCCATAATAACATACATTATTTATTATACATCTAAGAGGAAATTTAACATATATATTACTAACTTATAAATAACATGACTTAGAAATCTTAAAGTTAATGAAAATAAAAGCAAAGAGGTTTAACAAGTTTCTTATCTTTCTAAAACTACCTTCGTGATAAACTCGTATTTTTTGGTGAAATAATAACAGTACATTGGATATGAATCTTAGGAAGTGTATTGAATATAAAATTGTATTCTGAAAAGGCTATCGAAATAAACGGAAAAAAATTGATAAGCTTAAAAAGTTATCTTGTAAACCCAGCATCTTGGGTTAAGATTGGTAATAAATCCTGAAAACAAAAGCTAGAGCTACAACTACTGCAACTGTAAATTCTATCATATCACTGGCTGTTGCGCCAAAGATTTATATTTTATTTACTTTTTATATTTTTACAACTCAACCCCTATACATTATTTTTGTAGTAATATCTACATTACAAATATATTTTATTAGGAAATTTATATATAGAGTCTCCAAAAAGTATCAGAACGGTGTAATATTTTTTGAACCATTGCAGAAAAAGCAATAACACTTAGCACATCAATACTATACCCTAAAATCTATTTTTTAAGTAACAATTAATTATTCATCACCCTAGGGGACTGCCCGCAGGGAGTCAGAAGAAAATCTTAAATGAGAACATAGACCGAGTTTTACATCATATTAAAGTTGTCTATTAGGGGAATACAAGCCGTAAATCCAACCTTAAAAGGTTCTGCCTATACAAAACGGTGGTGGTTTAAAATTACAATGTTGAGCTTGTTGAAAATGGCTTAATTTTATTTCTTGGTTACATAAGTAAAAACCTGACAATCCACATATTGTTGGAGTTTTCATTATGTAACTCACAACATGAAAGAAAATTAAGTAATTTTCAACACACCTAACATTGTGACTAATTTTTATGAATTAAAAAAGAAACTCTTAATATATACCAGTTCTAAGGTTAACCGCCGCCATTTTGTATAAAGTGAACCTCTTGAAGTTTTATTTTGTATTCTCCTAACAAAGATCTATGATGTAAAACTCGACCTATACTCTCGTTTAATATTTTATTTGACTCTCTAAGGGCCATCCACTGCAGGTGATGCAACCGTAATAGTTGCTTTAAAAAGTAGATTTTAAGGTATAGTATTAATGTGCTAAGTACGAGTATTATTGCTTCATATGTAATGGTTCAAAAAATATAAAGCTGTTCTGATAATTTTGGACACCCTGTAGATGTAAAAGTCACGCCAACTTATATCACGTAAAAAAAAAATTCAATTTTCCATTTAGAGATAAAGTTATATTATTTATAGCGTATATCAGTAAAAAATCGAATTCTCCAGTGGGAATGAACGTAAAATGTAAAATGTATTTTGGAACTCTTTCTATTTATTTCACATGAAAACTGCACACAGGGAATAATTCTATTCTATCATTTTATCCAGAGAGCATGATTTCCCACGCGGACCGATTGTATCGGACTCCATGGGATATAAAATAAACCATCACTCTCCTCAGAGTACAAGACACAACATTGAATCTTCAAAGTATATTTAGAGAGTGTGAAACATTACTATAAGAGATCTGGGTTCAAAATACGTAACAGAAACGTAAAAATGTTAAAATATAAATTAACGAGGTTGTTTAATCAAAAGGATTGTTTTGTTTGATTTAGAGTTATAAACTCTTATTTAATGAAAATGAACGTTGATCAAATCACTACTAAGGATTTCTGTAAACAACAATATGTTTTAAGAAAATGTTCATTTATTTTAGAAGAGGATAAAATGTCGAATCTTATAATTCTGTCAATAAAAAGAAATCTCCAGAAAAAAATAATTGTTTTTATCTGATTTAAAAAGCACATGGGATGTTGAACTTTCATTTCGCTTCACATGTCGATCTGTTAATATCACTCATTTAACTTTACTGCAGCGTTAATAATTATCACTAGAGAGTAAGTCTTCCACAATCGCCTTCCATTCATGTTTGTCGGCAGCACTTCTCTTAAGTCCAATCGTGTTTTGTGTGCCTCTATTTTTTCTCAACCCTACTCCTCCATGTCTCCTTCCTTTTCTCTTACTACCTGGATATTCCACTAAAACATTATCCTCTTTATGGAGTCTTCCTCTTGATCTTCAGCTCTTCCACAAGTCTTCATTTTGTAACTTTATTCAGCCACCAGATCACAAGGATCATTGAAATACAAATCCATTAAGTGAAGCTCTTTAATTAGATATTCTGTGAGAAAGTTAAAGACATTTTCGTATATTTTTAAAACAATTTATAAATTAAGGTTTTGACGTCTCAACAGTATAGTGGAATAAAACATTTTGATCCAACTCAATTCTTCTTAAGCCAATTATTTAGAAGTAAAAAAAAATTTTTATTTAAGTGATGCAACGGTTTTAAAATAAAGAAAATATTCAAGAACATCAATATTATTTACTGAATCTATAAATTTGAATAATTTTCCAAGTCTCTGCGAATAAAGGCGGATTACTATGAGAGCTTAAGATACTTTATACGTTATATATCCAAGAAAACTTAGCAACAAAACTAAATATTTCGTCAACATACAATACCTTCCTTTACATTATCATTCAATTTAACCCACAAAAGTTGGTCATTATGTTACCTATCAAATAACGCATCTTTTACAAAAGTCTTTTAAACTTTCAGATAATAAACGATGTAAGACACAAACTTTCTAAAACGCAAATTCACAAAATCGAATAGTAACACATCGAAAATATTTGTCGGGGGAAATGTCACTTCGTTGTCAGTCAAAAAATGTAACCGAACCATGGACGATGTATTAGATATGTCTTTAAATAGAGCCCAAACTTGCTTTATTTGTACCATATACGTATATATATGTACATGACTAAAGATTAAATCGTATTAAAACGACGTTGGTCAAGTTTCTTTAGCTTTCCCGAACAGTAATTTTATTTTACTTGCGATTTAATGCGTTTGTTAAGATCATTAATTTTTCCAATATCTGAATAAATTGGTAGAACCGATTTAAAAAATCACATTAAATTTTTTTCTATCAATTAGTAACAAACTAGAACATATGGGGAATTTGTGACTAATATATTTTATATTTTAAAACTCAATTTCGAGTGTTAGTATTGAAGTCACTCCGTCTCGTATGATTTCTAACGTTGCGTTACGCGTTTCGTAATCTATATTCTATCTTCAGAATTTCGCTCGTAAGAAGTCTTCAAATACTTTGTCATAACACACGCTGCAGGTCCCCACCGCGACTTTCGAGAAACGACGAAGACACGAGTGGTCACCTCGGCTTATCTGCCACCGTTGTTATCTTGTATCGTTATCACAGTATCGTGTAACCAGTTGATATGAAAGTTAAGTTTATCAACAAAAAATAAACGTTTCAAATTATTAGTTCAATAGAGTCTATATTTTTGTTACATATGTAGAGGTTTGAAGTTGGTTCTATATGTTGGTGGTTATTGTTCATTGAATGGTGTGCATACTTCGATTTTGTACTGGTAATATTATTTGCGGGTAGGTGGTCTTTAAACAGTTTTCTTAACACTTTCCCGGTGTTCAGAGCGCATCTGTAGCTACTGTTATGATAGTCAAGTGTTTGGATTTGTGATGACTGTATATATATATATATTACAAATGTTTTGACTACCTCTTACTAGCGAAATTCTGAAGATGGAACATAGATTTCTAAACGCGTTGCAAAGTTATAAATAGTTCACACTAGACGTATTGGGTCTAGTATGTTTATATTACACACTTATCCTAATATATTTTCTTTGGGTTCTAAGTTTCATGTCAATAAAATTTGAGCAAAATTGTTAGAGATAGGCCCTAATTTAAAAAAATAAAATAAAATTTTGGTTTTTGTTTGCAACAGGAACCTAAAATTTAACTTCCTCAAACAAAATTAAAATAAATCAATAAAAAAGTCTTATTAACATTCCAATGTCTATTACCGATTTTTGTACGGAATTAATTTGAATTAAACAAATTGCTTTAATAATGGTTATGATGTTAACATCATAAAAAAATGTTTAAAAAAAAATTGAAAAATAATGCTAAATTACTTATATTTCCAACTGTAGATTCTATTAAAACCGTTCCAAAATGGCGGAGAATTTAACTATATTGGTAAGGTTAGCTATGCTGTTGGGAATCCATTAGAAAAGAAAAATCATTGTAAACCAGCTTTTTACTGCAAACAAATTTAGGGAAAATGTTACTAAATTGTAAGGATAATTAGATAACATGCAAAAAGTGGTGTTTATAAATTAACATGTAATATTTGTTATGCAGCTTATGTAGGCCAAACAGGCCGTAGTTTTAAATGTAGGTTAAGTGAACACGATAGAAGTTGGCGGTTGGGTCATAATGACTCTAGTTTTTCCAAACATTGAAAAACTCATTTAGTGTCTGATTTATTCAATAATGTTAAGTTTGAGATTCTCCATGTCAATGCAAAAAGTAGGAAATTAAATTCATTAGAAATGTTAGAGATTAGGAGAATATTTTGTAAAGACTCCAAAAACTGGTACTCAATGATCAGGTAGAATTTTTGTCAAAGTCACTTTTGTTAAAACAATTAATTGTCTTCCTTATGACCACATGTTTCCTTTCATCTCACTCCCCCCCCTTTAGCTAAGTAACTGTTCTTCTTTTCTTTTTTTTGTATTATTATATGTCAGGTTTCAATATTGTCCTTGTAAATGCCGTTGCTGGCGAAACCATGGTCGGCAAGACTCAATAAAGTTGCAGAATTTACTAAATATTGTGTTTGTTTTTTCATGAATAAAAAAATATCTGTAGATATGCAAAATACCTCCAAGTACAAAATTTAACCAAAATAAATCCACACATTTGACAATAAAACACTGCACAGACCACAGGCAAACAAAAATATTGTCAGACAAGGAAGACAAATTTCCCCAAAAAACTTCGTTTTGGGGTTCAAAGTATTTAAAAATTGCGAAAAGTTCCATTTAAAACACATCAAATAAATTTCCCTTTAGGTTATATAGAAGAGAGTGAGAGAAAGTAATGCTATTTTAGATCACACTTCAAGAAAAATGGAATGACGTAATCTTGGCATATGACCCCTTACGACTAAATCTTTGGATTTCTAGAGTGATAACGTTTTAAACAAGTTAAAAATACCACAAACTTGTAACTGCTGTAAATTTCATTTTGTATTGTTTAAATTTAAATTTAAGGTCAGTTTTGCTTTATTTTCATTTATTTTGAAATTTTTTTTAAAAAGGATAATTGGAAATAGAATTTTTAAAACTTTATAAAACTATGATTATTCTTATTGTACAAGTCACATATAAATATCATAGGATATCATAATAGTAAAATATGTAAACAAAACCTAATTCAAATCGTTATCGAATGCCAATATTGGAATAGGGTAACAATTTACATGAAACAAGGTTTATCACTGACTTGATATACATTGGGGAATTAATCAAATGTCAACATTTGTTACGAGACCGCTTACCTAAGTACATTAACTGTTTGTATTTAGTTGCTTAGAGTTTATAGTGAACAAGATTGGAAAAGGGATTTGGCATTTACAATTGGTAAAGTGGACTTAGACCTACTTCAAATAACGAATTAAATTGAACTGTTAGATATAATGAAAGCTTCACTAGGGGATATTTTAATTTCTTTGGATTTAAAACTAAGTTATTTGGTCTACGTTAAAATTATAGAACTAAGTATTTAGGTTTTGAAACTTGGAATAATTCAGTCTGATAACAAATTGTGCTTTACAGTTAATTCATAACTTTATTATTAGTTATTAACTTGGTTCAAACTAAATGATATATTCCTTAACTACATTTATGCTTTAAATGTTTATGCTTCCTGTTTGTTTTAACCTCTGTACTTATTGTTTACTTTGCCCTACACGTTTACAATCGTTTTATAACAATTGATACAAGTATAATAATTATTCTTCAAATATTTATTTAATACCTTTAAAACCTCTATTAGTAAACTAGTAAACATATTATTTTAGTATGTAAGAGACGGCGTGTTCAATCCCTAACGGGTTCGAAAAGTTACGGTGTTAACCCATCTACGTTTAAAATTGTGGAGCTTATGATTGATAACGAATCATTTTACGAAGATCACGCTAACTGAAACCCTATGTGCTCACCACATGTTGTCACGACTGTATGGAAATTTTGCAGTAATATTTTATACAGGATGTTTCGCCACATTTTTGGGGCCTGTTCAAGACGAGGATCGCCACTTGTAAACAATTTTCTATTGACGTAAATAGAACCTGAACTGACAGATCAGCTGAAACGTTATTGGCGTGTATTAAAGACAGTATTTTACCAGGAACAGAAAGAATGTGGAACCAGTAGAGTTGTGTTAGATTTTAGTTATGTGAATTTATGTGGCGCCGTAGGAACAAGGATGAAGATCTGTTTAACACCATCTGGAAGGAAATAAATTTATGTTTGGCTAAAGAACAATAAAGTGTTTATTCACATATTATGTATAAAATTATTTAGGTTAGGTTAAGTTAGGAAACCTTCTGGGTGTCACTGTTTGAGTGGCGGTCGTCTTCTTGAACAGATCCCATTTTTGCTTTTTTCCTACCATTAGTCCTAAAATTTAAAGATAGTTAAAGTTTAATTTGAACCTAAAAAGACATATTTCAAAGGTGATAAATACAATGACTCAATTATTCTAAAAACTTATATTTAAACACTTAATCAAACAACTTGCAATTTAAAATTATTACAAGTAACAGCTGTTGTTATATCAATGCCTACGAACTGTATCTTCTCCTAAGATCGAATGACGTTTCAACCATGCATTGATCATGATCGCTTGGAGTATAAAATTCAAAAAAGTTTCATTTGAATTCGTACAAACTTACTAGAGGATGATTCACAAAAATAAACACAGACTTTGGGAACTCATTCTACATGTAAAAATAAAGGAAATAGGCCTAAAAATCCTTAGCTCCCAGTCCATCCGCCATTTTGTTTTTTACAAAAATATAACTTGGGAAATAAATAAGATAATGGGTTTTGTTAAACCTTTTAAACGGCGATTTGGAAATTAACAAAATCAAATCTGTATTTTTGGTACAATTGCTAAACTTGACATGAACCGAATTTGAACCCAATATCATCTATTATCATAATTACAATGTTTTTATAAAAAAACAAAATGGTGGATTGTAGGAAAACTAAACGTTTTCGAACCTATATTTACATATAGAATGAGCTCCCACAGTCTCGGCCTATCATCGTGAATCACCCTTTATAATATTGCCTTACAATGCAGGGAATTATAAACATAAATTTTAATTTAATAAAACACAAATATATAAAGTCAACAGTGTAAATTTAATCATAATTTGAAGTAATAACAAATATTGTTCGTTGAGATAATTTTAAAAGTTCCAATATTTAGACTTGTTGCCAATGTAAAACAAGTCTCGTTAATGAACGTAATAAAATTAAAATGATTTTAATGTAGAAAAAGTCTTTAAACTGTTTAGACCGCTAATTTTAGTTATAAACAGAAATAAACAGAAACTAATAACTAATATACACAGATTAATATTCTAAATTTATACAATTAGTAACTGAAATGAAGTTTAGTTAGTCACGCCAGTGAGAAGTTTTGAATTTACTGTTTCATTACCCTTGCTTCATTAAACACAGCCGAATGTGATAAAGCATGGATTGTATTTCCCTGATAAGAGAACAAGTCAAACTTGAATACAAATTTTTTGTGGAAATTAAACTGTAATTTATGTTAGGATTTAAATATTAGGATTAGGTTAGGTTATATTACATTAAGTTACTCGACAATAGGTTATTAACCTAACCTAACCTTCTCGGCTGTTTTTCATGAATCATCACCGAAAAGACAGGATCGGCCAAATAGAATAGTTTTTCTCAAAAGCGATATCGAAAGTGAGTAAATGACTCTTTTAAATTAAATACCAAATTCGAGACGTTTTCAGCCAGTGTATTTTATTATCTGAGTGACTCTCTTTAATGCCTTCTTGTCAAAAATCGGCAAATAAAATTTTAATGAACATTCTAGCAAATAGATACTGTACTTAGCGTCATGCTTTGGTAAGGATTTCTTATGTTGGATGTAATTGATAAGAACGATTATGCAATAAATGAATGTTACATTTGATTTTTACAAGAAATATATCAAAGTATTTCACTTATCATAAGAAGGAGCCATATCACTAAACTTATCATAACAAAACATATTTTTTTCTACTTCTTAAATTATTTAATAATGATGGATTGTTTATATTATTATTATTGTTTAATTGAATATTTTCAATTAAAACTAAGACTAAATACAATTATACACCCTAAAAAATAACTCTAGTCTATTAGGCTAAGCAGGTGTTTTTCAATTTTTTCACTTTTATGCTCTAAGTTTATCACTTGATAATGGAGGTTGATTTATACTCTCAAAACGTACAAATAATGAAAATTGTCCAAATTAAACCATATTAATAAAAATAATTATATATTGGTAAATAATAAATCGTTACCCTTAAACTAAAATGATATATTACCTTAAATTAATACAGAATATTTTAAACTAAAATAAAAATAAAATTTAACTCTTTAAATAACTCACGTCCTTGTAAATAGAATAGAAATGTCAACGTCAAACTCACAACGTCAATTTGTGCAATTACCAATCTCGTTATAAGGGTTGTCAGTTAATCCACTATGTTCTATCCGTGGAAGATATTCATGTTACACATTCAAAATATTCAGTTTTACAAATTGCTATTTTAAATGCAGTGTTTAAGTGATTTTTTTTTCAAACATTCAGTCTGTTGTTATTAATTAATTGGCGTATATTTAAATAACAACGATGTCCTAAATTATAAAATTATTTCATTTTAAAAATTCAATATGTGATCAGAATTATTTTAAAAACAATACAATAACAGGATTGCCGTTTGAGGTAATGAGAGGTGTTGAATAGTTGTGGAAAGAGGAGAAATTGGCGGGTTTTCTCTTTTACTTTTCCCCATCGTGATATAACAAATAATAAAAGGTTTGATGTAATTGTAACATTAGTAAACCAAAATGCAAAGTTATTGTTGATACAGTATTTATTGATGATGTTATTTTGTAAAATCATTATTCAGGTTTTCCTGTAACAGACAATTAATTACGGATCATCTTTCATATTTAATTAGTTTTACATTTTCCCTTACTTTTTACTTATTCATAAATACAGAGCAAAACTATTTAATTGAAGCTGATGTCCAGAAATGAAATTTACTTTAATTTCATTTCGTATTATGAATTTAAATTTATTGTTGTATTCTAATATCTAAGGATGAGCATTATAACTCAATGAAAGAAAATTCCCCGAAATGACAATAAAACACTAACAGCACAAAGGGTGTATAGTTTTGTTTATTCTACCTTTTCTTCGTTTCAATAGCACTGCTATCATCTTCAGCAATACACAATAACCTTAAAGTTATTAAGTTTTATCTTGGTCAAACAAGAAGAAAATAGAAACTAGGTTCATAGAATATGGGGCGCATATCAAGTATAATAAGATGGAAAAATCTAATCTAGCTAAACATGCAATCTCTGCTATGCATGGTTTGGGTTTGAATGTGAAATTGAAAAAGGAAGTAGCAATAACAGATTGCTAGATAGCTTTAAAAGTATCTAAATTTCTTAAGCTTAAGATTTTAGCTTAATTTTATTACTTTGGCTTAAGATTTATGTTACTTATTTTAACATCTGTGTGTTCAAAGTGAGTTGTTTAATTTTTAAAGTTATAAGCAAAATTTTTATAAAGTTAAAATTCAGTTTTATTTTAGTGTATTACTGAAAATAATGTTTCTATAAAATTTTATCATTTAATGAAGAATGACCTGGTGGAAAAAAATTAAACTCCAATCAGACTGACATAATTTAGGGATTTTTCTAAAAATGAGTGGAGTTCAGTATATTAAATATATATAATATAATTAATTTTATTGTTTATATTTTAGTTTTATTTTAAATTGAGTTTTGGTCGATTGATTTCTTCCATTATTAGTTTAATTATAGGCATGTTTTTATGAACTTATAATTTTTTTTTCATGTTTAAATGTCCATATTAGTATTTTTTTAGTTGTTGTTGTATTACTAATATCGTTATTTATTGCGATTTTAATAAGGTAAATTTTGTAGTCTAAGATTTACGAAAAAAAAAAATTAAAATCGATGGAATATGTAAAATCTTAATCTACAATTATGGAAGAGTGAAAAAAAAAGTTGTAATAGTATTTATAAAACTCTATCAAAGAGTCATTAATTACCATAAATATTAAGTTAAATTTACAATATTACGTTAACATGTATTCAATTACCTTTCCAAACATCACGGAATTAGATAAAATCCTAATTTTTCTTTCAAAAATCACATCACACAGGTTGGAACTGAAGCCAAAAGAAAGGAATTACTGTCCAAATCTCCAAGTAATTTGGCTTTTCTCCAACTTACATTCCTTACGCTTCTATACAACGACTTAGCAGTGTCTGATTGAAAGTTAATTTCACTATATAACTTGTTACTGACTGATAGGCTTATTCCGTATATTACATTGTGATCACAATTCTTTCCCCTTAATAAAATAAATTTGTAAGAACCTAAATTTAGAAAAATATTTTCTTATAATGTGGTGAAATGTTGATTTGTTTACCTAAAGTAAAAGAGGTTTTGCTGTCTATGTATGTATGTAGAATATAGTGGGGTGCTCGAAAACTGCTGAATTCATTTCCGTAAAACTTGACTAGATTCATTCGTCTAGCGTCTAGTCAATCGCACTAATCTGATACGGCTAAAAATTCATTCACACGTTTCTAACGAAATTATAACTGTTTATTAATATAGTTACATGTACACTAATCAACAATAAACAACGAATAATTAATATGTAATATTAATTGTAAATAATTAACAATGTAACGTTGGATTTGGTGGAAGATATACGTAGGAACATGGTTCGAATATCGTCATTTTTGTCAACAGATCATTTTAATATATGATTCACACTTATTTAGATATTATCGTGTTTTAATTTTTAGATATTATGGGGACTTCAAAAAATATGTTATCAAGTGTTTAAAATATATCGGAAGAAAATTGTAATGGAAAAAATCAGTACAATTGCTTCAGAGTGGTTCATTTGATTTGATACAGGAATAATTTGAATCTAACATTCATTTTTAGTTGTTATAAAAGACAAGTTTATTGTATACTTTTGTATTCTTCATAGCTAATACAAAAAAAAATTAATACAATTTAATTTAGAAGGGGTATTTAATCCGAAAAGTAACCCCGAGATTTTGTTAGTTAAAACCATCATTTTACCAATATGGCGATCGGTTGTAAATTATCTTACGAGAGTCCCTATTTTTGTGGTTTTTATAATAATTTTTCGATTTTGAATAAAACAAATTATTTTAAGACTTTTTTTATTATTTGGTATTTTATATTTTACCATTTGGGAGCTACTTAACTGTTTTGTTTTTTTATCTTAACTGTTTTAGATACGCAAAATGGACCTCTGAAAACGCTTTAATCCTTGTATAATCAGAACTTTAAAGCTTATAGCTGCTAAAGGGTTAACATATCGAAAAATACCCAAGAGTTAAAAAAATATTAAGATTATGTGTTTTATCCAACATCGCCATCTGTGAAAACTAGGCATTCTTATAAGAAAATTTATAGCTGACCACTAAATTGTAAAAATGGTGGGTGATATGAAATATTTGACAATAGCTCTAGTTTTAATTCAAAAAATCATGTATATGTTTTTGTAACTCCTTACACTTATTGAATAATACAGCGGTCTCACCTGTCTCAATCATCCTGTATATATTTATAATCTCATAATTAACGTCATAATTTCGTCTTTTATTATACTACATGTTTGAGCACACTAGGGAACTTAAAGATTAAAATCAAAACCTCTATACCACAATACAATAAAACATCATTTATTTACTTATTTACACATCAGTTAGAGGTTGAGTATTAAACAAACACTAATTCTATAAATATTATAAACAGTTATACTTGTAAGGTTCTTCCCCCAATCCTTCCTGTGGCTAGTTCAATCAATGGCATTGAACCAACTCATCAGCCTAGTCAATCATCTAGTGCTTCTTACTAGGTGGAGTGGGGGATGAGTCCCTTTACAATTAGATAACTACATGGGGAATAATTCTAACAAAAATGAATAATTTTTATCTAAATAACTTCCTTAAATTTCTAAAAAAACAAAGTGAATTGAAAATTATTCATGAAACAGAACTTGTCATTTTTAGATACTAATTAAGCAACAAAATATTCTAACTTACATAAATGTCATTTAATATCTAGAACAATGTGAATTTAAATTTGACCTTTTATTTGGAAGAAAATAACCTTCCACTGAAAAATATAAAACACTATAGGAATAGGCCTTCAACCTCAATTAAAAAATTTATCATTTTTCAAAATTTACATATAAATTTATGTTTATTTAGAAAAGACAAAATTATTAATAAATTTAACCACCTAAATTACGAAATGTAAAAAGCCGAGTTAGGAATAGGCTTTTCATCTGTTTTAACAATTTGTAATTTTAGAAAATAAAAATTAAGTTACAAACTACTCCACTTAAATCTAAAATAAATAAAATGAAACGGAATTAGGATTATTCCTAACTCGGTTTTATTTTATCTCCCTTTATATACGCCACTTATCTCCATATAACAATTTTTTTGTTTTTACATTTAGCAATAAAAATACTCTCATAACTATGTATCAAATTTTTATCTTCATTTTAAACTAATTAAACCCCTTTGAAATATATATATATATATATATTATGGTTAGGTTGAAGTATGTGCTCTGAATCCCTAGATGTTTAAGGTTTTGATATTTTATATGATCTAGTTATTATTTTTCATTTTGTTTGCCCTATATAAACTTTGTCGCAGCTATTACAGTTAATTTGATAAATTCCTGATTTTTCCAACATTGTTAGAAACTATGCTACTGATATGTACTTTTCCGTCGATAATAAATCTTTTTTGGATTGAATTGTGGTATTGGGTATTTGATTTTAATCGTTTTTATAGTTATTTTTTTAAAAGTTTGTTTAAAGACGAAAACATCTCTTTCATAATGGCTTTAAAAAATGAAAGAAAAGAACGTAAATGAAGTTCGATAACCCTCGAACATTCTAATAGCCTCAGATTCGGAAGAGAATATGAGTTGGTCAAAAAACGTGATAGAAAAGTTGAAGGAGAGGGAGTCCCTAGGGTCTCTTGGGACTGCAACGACCGTACTCACTGTAGTGCACTTGGGAGGGAATAATTATTTAAAATATTTTAAAGAAAAACATTGTTATTCTAACATTTTTAAATATTATAGCATAGAGGAAATCGGTAGAAATATATCGTTATCAAAATTATAAGTCTAAAATGATTCTTTTGTCTTCCAGCAGGAGAATATTAATTTGAAGTGAATTTGTAATTTCTGGATTTTTAACATTAAGGAAGTACGAAACAATTTCTACTAATCGTTGAAAATAATTTCATGTTTATGATATTTAATTTGAAATAATAAGAATTTTTAATGAACTATCAACTTTGTTTTGAAAAAAATAAAATAAATAAATAAAATAACGCGGAAATAGGGCATGTTGTGACAGAAGGGTAAATAGAAGTAAACTTCATTTTTAACCGACGCGTCTTCTGAAGTAGTTTCCTCAAAATATACAACAAACAATTGTTCATTAGTCTAGATGTAATTATTCCCAAATAATTTCCTCCAGACATCGCTGTAAGGTTTTTAGCATTTAATTAAAACATAACATTCACAATTAATTCAAGTACGTGTAAAACGTATGTTTTACAAACTTATCAACTTTAAGTAAACGTAATACAATTTTCTGTGACTTGTATTTTAAAACCTAAAACAAATTAAATGAAATAGTTTTAATTGTACGTCATACTTCAGAAAAAACAACTTTTGTTAATTCGTTAATGTAATGTGTTTATATTCAAATTAGATTTAATCTTACAGCTTCTAAAATAAAAATCGAGACCTCTCTTTATGAGATTCAATTAAAAAAAAAATCATACATAATATTAATTCTATCACTTAATCGTACGAAAATGATATAATTTTATCAGGTTACTCTAAAATATACCAATGTATTCCTAAATTTTTTTACATAATGTGTTACTGTAAAACACCAGGATAAAAAGTTCTAATGGACGCCTAATTAAAGACTCAATGTTTCAAAATCTACAATGAATATTATCATTTATTTTGGTAAAATGT
This sequence comes from Aphrophora alni, assembly GCA_963513935.1. Taxonomy (NCBI): domain Eukaryota; kingdom Metazoa; phylum Arthropoda; class Insecta; order Hemiptera; family Aphrophoridae; genus Aphrophora; species Aphrophora alni. The sequence goes on along the minus strand of OY740767.1, from coordinate 141,667,817 downwards.
GAAGATTTTGTAATGAATGTGAAGAACCCCTTAAATAAACAAATTTTAGTCTTTAGTAATTTAGTAAATAATTAAAGAATACGAGAGGTTTGGATAACTAGTTTCATAAAAAATGTTTCTCAAAAAATTCGTCGCAATTACTTGGATGTAGTTTTGAGATTATTGAAAAAAAAAACAATTAATTTTCATTAATTAAAAAACCTAACATAACGTAACCTAACCTGTTCATTGAATTCAGTCTTATATTATTGTATGTTCATTTGTATGACAGAGTAAATTTTTAACCTGATACAAATTATGAACTTCTAATGGTGGAAGTTATAATTAAACAAACAACACGATCTAAATTAAAACACTTTTGTTTATATTTCCAACTCTCTTTTCCTCTGGGGTTCGTTTTTCTTAAGTACTACAATTGAACTAGTCACAGACTAGTACTATATTTGGTTTGCACAAGTAAATTAAAATAAAATATCCATTATATTTCAAAATTGCGCTATGTTCCTCAAAATTGTTTTTCTCAAGCATCTTCTTATCTATCAAAGATAATTTTAAGCATTTCGGAATTCTGCATTCAATAAATATACATCAATTTACTTTCAGTGTTGTTAAATAAAGACAATAACGCCTATAATCTGAATTTTAACCATATGACGTTTAACTATATATTTGAAGACATTTGTTTGTTTAGTTGCTAGATTGGTGTTTGTTATGTCCCGGATTCAATACCTGTGAGAGCTCAAAAAGTTAAAATATTTGTCCAAGAGTGAGAAAAATAGAAATCTACGATTAGATTTAGAAAAAAGGGATTAAGAGTGTTTTGATCCTCTGGTACCGAAACTTCTTAGAATCAATTATTCAACTATGGCCTAGATTCTAATCTGGTATATTAGTCACATCGGCGAGATTTAATAATCAAATGACTAGCTCATTTCGCGAGGGGTTCTGGTTCTAAACAACCTAGGCCGCACAAAGATTATGTGGTCAGAGGTTTAATTTTCTAAATGACGTAGTTTATTCACAGGGTTACCGTCAAATACTTCTATTATTTAAAAATAGATCCTGAGGTTACAGTTTCCATTTACAAAGCCTGTGGTCTATCTAAGTTGCCGCTTGCTCTAACCTATGCCACTAGATCCGGCAGATGGGACTTTTTCCTTTAGTAATATGCTGTGAGCATGAACTCAAAGACTGTCCGATTTTCTGTAGTCTAGTCTACCGACTGATGTATGTATGTTTCTGCATACTGATTTCAGCCCTCACAAGATTTGTTGCAGATCCAAACTTAAATTACCAATCTGCCTGTGCATTGCCTTCTACGTCCTTGTATTCTATGCATTCTATGCCTGTATTCAGCGCATAGTTAGACTCTGTTTACTGGACAGGACGTTAAGGTTTTCTAGGAAATCTGGAACCAATTTGATTTTTTATTGGTTTCTGCGATTACTTTCATGGCTGCATATGGCTGTCAGTATATATGTGAATCCGGATTTTATTATACTCCCGCTTCAGCTTTTCCTGAACTCAGTTATTAATGGCAAAGACATCAATCTGGAAAAGTGTGATGTACTGACTCCGAGGAGTAGAACTTTCCAGCTCTGGTCTTAGAATGTACACTATGACTTCTTGAAACCCTCCGTGCACCACACTACTCTGTCCCCTGGTTTACTCGATCTGCCTAATAATAGTCAATATCAACCTTTGCAGTATTTGCCCACGTGCACCTAGTAACAGTCTTTTCAATGATCATTTACAGAAATGGGTTGCTGATTACTTCAGTAATTCTAGCATGCCCTAGTGGTGAGTTTCTCTAGAAACTATTACTTCTTAATCAAAGGGCAGAATGAATGCTTACGTCATAATAAAAATGTCAACAGGAAGAACCACCATCCGACATTCATCGCCGCACTTGTTGTCTTTCTCCTCTGCGCTTTCGTTAAATCTTCTCTAGCCCCTCAATTCACGGCATCAAAACATAATATGGGTTCTCAGAGATGGAGAATATTATCTGGTCTTAATCTGGACCGCCTAAACCAATTAACGAAATGATTACTTGTCTCTAGTTCGTCTCAAATGAGGATTGTAGTTAGGTTTTGAGTCAAAAAATATAACTAGAATGGTATATAAGATTTTATACCCTATCTACAATTAAGACCTACAATTGGTTACGAATTATTACTTTAAAAGCATGAAGTAATGAAATGGAAACTCAATGTACTGATAACACCGGGTTGAAATACCGTCTACCAGGATTAAAATCCAATAAATTAAAACAAAATAAGTTGTAAATGCTTTAGTAGTCACATATTTAGTTTATTTAATGGATTGTTAAATGGCAGTATGCCACGAACAAAAATATATGATAACTCGCTTTATTACAATTCTATTTGGAGACGATAGATAAGTACTACTTGATCACTTAGGCCAATCCAACCCGGCTTAATTATAATTACACTAAATTTAAGCAGCTTAACGTTTATTACAATTTCAAATTAAGTCTTCAAAGTAAACACTTATGTAAAGGAATAATTATCTTGAAGGTTTACACGTTCACTGGGTAATACCTATTACATGTCCAAATTTAGAATGGGTAATTACAGAGAACATGTGTTTATAAGCAAATGTATTAATATAAGTTGTATTATTAATCAATATGTTTCACGAATTGTAATTCAATAATGAGAAAATCTGAAGGTATTGTTGAGTCCTAGTGAAAGTAATTTATTCAATCTGTTCCTGTTAAATTTGTTTATAAATGAGGTGTTTGATTTATTCCACGTATAAACCCATTTTGCTTGTTGTAGAATATCCTTTGTAAAGAAATCTAAATGGTAAAAACAACTCCACTCTATTGAAAAGAAACGTTTTAAATAACAGAGGTAGAAAGTGAACACTTGTGACGCTTTAAATGGATGTCATGAAAAGATGGTGTGTAGTAGAGCGAATTTAGAACAGCAAGAACGAACGATTATAAAGAAATCGGAAAGAAGTATCAAAATACAGGAGGATTGATTACTAAAAACAAAATAACCAAGTACATCCAAAAAGAGATGGAAAGATCGTGAAACGGGATACCATTGTTCTTTCCAATACTACTGTGGAGTAGTATTAGGACAAAGAAGAAGAAAGGAATAATTTGAAGATGGGAAATCAACGTCAGACGTCGTATATATTCAACCTCAATAAAGTTAAAAGTTTGTTTTTTGGTTAGCTCATTTCGCCCTTTGTACTATCAAGAAATCTATGTTGGTTGTATTGTAAGGTAGTACTACTGATCACGCGTTTACTCATTACTCATGGTTTCCAGTACTCATTAGCATTGCGGGAGTTATGAACTTCAAACGAAAAAAAAAAAAATCCTACTTAAGATAAAAATAATATAATAATTTAAGAAAATATAAAGAACCATAAATATACAGAATTACATCAATATCGGTTGAAACACATTAAATAAAAAATGTGGTGAACAGTGTTCACCAGGACAAAGCAGATGCAATGTTTAATGTCTAAATCATTAAATTGCGATAAATATTAATAGCGATTATTTCAATGTAATCTTGGCTGTTTTAAAACTTTCAAAACATCTTAGATTTTAATTAAACCCACAAAGATAAGTACATTTAATTAAAACTTTGCCCATTTTGTCTTATTTTGTAATGTTGGATTCGACCCAATTTAGTTGGAATTAAAATAAAAACAAACAATCAGAAAATATATAATTGTTTAAAAATACAGTTACTGCTAACACAGACATCCTTTTTAAAAAATAGTGTTTCTTTCTTCATAATTAATTAAATAAATGACAAATTGGATGAACTCTTGCTGTTAATAACATAATTTTAAATAATATAATGATATTTGCAATTTGTTTTATTTATTTATTTATTGCAGCTTATCAGCTAATACTGTTTTCTGTGTATGCAATTTATTTGTGTACCAATTTTATCTAGATTAAGATATATAATGGTATTTGTGGTGTAGCATATGGAAGTTAGTAAAACGATCGGTGATTGTAAAACCTAAGACTGAAAGTCACGTAAATTAAGTAGCAAACAAGAGATATTTCCACTTCTACTTTTATTACCTAGTCAACATTCTATGACACGTTTCTATGACAAATTCGTGATACATCCTTAGTGATACATGAGCTACAATAACTTAACTATAACTCTTATAGGTTAGTTATTATAACTCATTTATCCCTGAGGATGCCGACTTTGTCATTGAAACGCTTTTGATGAAGTAAACGCAATTTTTGTGAGAACTTGTGTTCGAGTTTTATTCTGTCCTTCTTTATAATAATAAAATATGCCAGAACCTGCATCTACAAAGAAATCTTAATGTGCAGTCAGGTTTACAGAAAGTTTTGCTTTATTGTGAATGAAAATAAATTTAATGTATTATGTAAAAATAATAAATTATAATTTAAGTAACTTCAAGTTAAAATTGAGTATAATGAGAAATCAGTTGCTCCAAGTAAATATGATTATATATTAATTTAATATTAATATATGAAATAATTTTTAATGTTTTTTTAAAAATCATTAATATTATCTCCTAAAAAATAGACGTATAATTTAACAGTTACAATATGCTTGGTAAAGAGAATTTTTCTATGAATCTTTAGTAGGGGATAATACTTATATTCGATCAAATTTGAAATATAGGCGCTGTTGTATAAATGGATAGAAAAGGCGCTTAAAGAAGAGAAGACGTAAAATAGAGACCCCTTTAGTAAAATAGAGACGTATTAGAGATCGCAATACTCTAATAGCGTCTGGATCGGAAGAGAACAATAGTTGGTGAAGAGATCTCATATGAAAGATGAGAGAGTTGATGATAAGAGGAATTCTAATCTGTGACTACACAAAGCAAGGTGTAGGATCCAGATAGCATACCTCGGAATTACACATCAGGTACTCACCATAAAAATCCCCTGAGAATCCCCTGAGGATTAAGTTTGTGTAATTTTGAACATGTTCAAAATACCATTTTCTTAAAATATGTATTTTAAATTTCTCAAAATACATACTTCTTATTATTATTCTCAATACTATAAATGCCACGCATAATGGTTATCATCTTTTAATAATAATAAATAAAAACAGATTCTCACTAAATATAACACCTAATAATAAAACGGGTTTCAACGACAATATCACCATCTTCAGTGTATCACAACTGACGCCATTAAAAACGTGGTATATTTAAATTTTATTTTGTAAAAATCTGTGTTTCATTTATTTATTCAAAGATATAACTTCTCGCAAATCCACTTCAATTTTGATTGAAAGAATCTGTTAAAGAGAAGCACAATTGACAACTAATATTAACATGAAATTTTGATTTCTCAAAATACCATAAGTCCCCTACCACACGTTAATAAATAAATAAACTTTTGGCAAAAATTTACTAACCTATGTTATTACATTTTCCTGATGTACATTTCGGTAATCAAGTTACCACCAACGGAGGGTTCTATACGACTATTTAAAAAATGAAATAAATGTAAGGTGACAATCTCCTCACTTCAGTTCAGGTGATCGGACAATCATAGTTAGACAACGTCATAACCTTTTTTTTGAAGAAAACATCTGAAGCAGAAGTACCTGTCCCTGTCCTTGTGAATGGCTGGAAGTTGAATATTACAAATCTATAAAACTACAACTAATTCTGAAAACAAAATTACAAAAAATAATAATTTGACCAATAATACATAACTAATGAACAATAATGTAGATACGTGAAAATATCCATTTGAATATTTGTGAAAAAAACAGGGTAATTTTTATTAACTACTAACCCTTACTATTAAAAAAACAACAACAACAACAAATGTGTTACTTGTAGGCCTAAATATAAATTAGAATGTACGTCAACAACAGGTTAATATATTGTAACTACAAACACATATCGGTACTATAAAAACAATAACAAAATTCTCACATAATTTTAGATTTCTTAATTTTCATGAATATCACGAAACATCTAACGTTATTTATTTAACCTCTCTCTTAATCTTCACTTTTTTTTTACCATAAACATCCCATAAGACTTTTGCTTAAAATCAAATATACAAATTATAAATTTAGACTACTGAATCTTTAGCTACAGACATGATTAAAAGTATAGTGATTGCCTCTTTTATTACAGTATGAGGCTTCTTTTAGAAGATAAAGTATACTAGAAATGGTGAGTGGAAAGTATGCATGATGTAAAAATAGTAATCATTAAGAACTTCATTTGTCTATCGAACCTGTCCTTGATTCCTGCGTGGGTAATAATAACCGTGCCCTAGAATTGAGAACTGAGAGACGCCAAAACATCTTATGAATTTAATATTTGTCGAACCTTTTGGGAAATGCATTTCTAAATTTATTTCTTAATTAAAAGCATATTGCTTACTGAATAATCCAGTGGACTCTGGATAACATCAGAAAAGTTTGTTTACATTTGTTGATAAATTCAGATACATATTGTTTTCTAAGTATCTTATTCTTTGGTTTATTAGAATTATTAAGTTGGCTTTTGTAAATGAATCACATCTTGTTAATTCAAATTCATCCAACCATCTTTGATGAGTGTTTAACATAATTAATCCTATAATAACCAATGACTAAAACTTGAGAAAGGATACCCTCTTACATTTTATAGGCTGTTACAGTAAATTTAATTAAACCATTCAACGTGAATTGCACTGGTTAATAATTACTCTTCTCACAAGGAACGTATAACATTATTGCAACATTGCAGTGGAAATTGTTATAAACTATTTTTAACTCCCTGAGAAATTATACGGGTATACTCACAAAAGGCAACTGAATAGAGATTAACTAGCTTAACGTACAAAGAACAATTACTGGCACAGCATGAAATTAAATTTAGTGAATAATTTCAGTGGCTTCCTCATCTCGTTAGTGAACACTCTTCAACTATAAAATGAACATGGCTTCATTCTTTGTTATCCTTTGAAGTCATGGTGGGCATTCCTTTAATATTATCTAACTCCGATTATGCAAACCAGACCTCTTTAAAAGGTATTAAAAAAAGATTTTAACCAACAAAAATTGACAAAAAATATAAATCACTTCGGTGATAAAACTATTAAAAATAAATGCATTGAAAAGGACAATGAAGTTGGTACTTACCATTTACATCAAAGCCTCTTACGTCTAATGAAACACTCACTCCAACAATTCACACTTTATGTTTGTGAATAAAACTAATTTGTGATTTTTATAATGTTCATTGTTGAGATAAAAAAGGGTTGACAACAATAAAGTCAAGTAATCTGATTTGTTATAACCCCTCAGGTCAGACGGAAATTGAAACACCTGTATGAATGTAATTGGAGTTGTAAAACTTTCTAAACAATTAATACAAAATTACGTTTCAGTTAAAACTCTTTATTTGCAGTTAATCTTATAATTTATCAAATACTTTTAAATTCAAAAGTAAACTTTTTAAAATTTAAAGTGTGTATATGTGCAGTGAAGGTATTGTAGCTTCTATTTTTTAATAAATATTGAAACAAATTTATTTATTTTAAGAACAATGTCGGTCTGTCTATGGTGATTTTATCATTTATTTCAGAAGAACTAAAAAAACAAATAGTGTTTCACAATACTCAGTTTTTGGTTGAGATTTGTACGGCTATGTCCAACAGGTTATATCTAATAATTAATTGATTCTGATTTTTAATTTACTATTGATTTTGAAACTACCCAAGTTGTATTGTAGAAACTCAAATAATTTAAAATAACGGGGTGTGTAGGCAATATATGTAAAGTATACACATTGCCTAAACAGCCCCTTTAATGCACCCTATACATGAATGTTATTCTTTAGTGGGAAATATATCCCTATTTTTTTATATAAAATCTGATGTGATAAATACTGAAGTTATCAAGTTTTATAGCGATATAAGTCTTTGTAAGCCTGTGTAGTGTAACGTAAACCAATACTGGTCAATTCACGAAAAATATTTTTGTAAATATCGCAATTTTTCCCTAAATATTTAATGCATATTTCAGCCTTAGGTAATTTCAATTATAATTGACAATAATTAATTTATATGGAGCTGATTAAACAAACGGTAGACGATCTATTTCGTAAATCGCAGTTGTCACATTCTAGTCACTTAATGAAAACTCAGCAACATGTGCCGTTGTCGTCCGTTCTACTTTAACTCGTATGCATGTCAAGTTGTATGATATCTCGGGTCTTTCAAAAATAAATTAGAACTTTAAATTGTTGTGGTTTTGTTATTTTATGTCCAATCTCTGAGAAAAACTCTACTATATAGGCCTATGAAGAAATAATTGGGATTTATTAAAACACCAGAGCTGTCATTCTCATTATTATTTATTTGTTGCCGTAGCAACGAGTTTCATCATTGTTGACTAATTTCGAACGCTGGAGTCTGGTAGGTGGAAAACCTGTAGTGGTTTACAATTAATTATTTGATTTTTTTTATTCCATCATGACTTCACTTTTACAAATGGATCGGATTTATTCAATGTCATTATAAATGTGAACAGAGTTTATCAACTGGGTTTACACATTTTTGTACTAAGCAACGGTTGAGGAACGGTCTGTTCAGTGTAATCGTGTATGAAAAGCTTGTTAGTTAGTTTGAAACTATCGTTTAAGACATCAAGAAGCCAGATAGGCTTCTATCGTAAAACATGAAATTGTTGTTATTGAAATTTGAAAGAAAAAAAAAAAGATTTATGAAGTTCACTGGATACGGAGATATAGCGTATCAAGGATGAGAATGTCAGCCACTTCAAAATAAATAACCTAACCTAAACAAGTACTAATTTTGGTTAATTTAAAGTTTTTGTATTAAATCCCGTTTTCCAACGGAGTTTATGTACTTTATTTCATTCTATGTTAAAAATCAAATAAACTATAATCAATTAAAGTTTTAACTTATTTTTGAAAGACCCGGTATTTAACCAATACAATATATAGCTATATAGGTAATATAATGATTCTGTAGTTGGAAACATTAAGTTTAGAAAAATTAGATTACATCTTAGGTGTATCATTTTTAGTGAAATGTATTTAGACAGTAGAATTTAATAAGTTATAAAGGTATTCACTGACTTCACTGAATTTTGTATGAATAAGGAAAATTCATTTAAATTATTTCTGCGAGATTTAAATTTTATGTGATCGCTAATTAAATATAAACATCGAAGTAAATAGTAATCTACTTTTAAAGAGTTTAATTTAATGTAATTAAGAATAGAGAGAATGTCACTAGAAGAAGATAATTTGTTTTAACTCCACGAGGCAGAAATCTTCTAGATTTTTTTATGTTTTTTATTACCCCAGACTTTGAGAATTTCTTTCGTGTTTATATTAATGCAGACTTTTAATTAAAATTTAACTTCACAATCTTTTCCTGTTTTATTTTTATTTAGGTTGAGTTTTTGAAAACTATAATTTCAATCTGAACGAATCGATGAATTTATTCGATGAATTTACGAATTTTGTAGTAAAGATTTATATAAATAATTCCCCCCTAAAATCATGCCATTTGATATGAAACAAACTTTGTCAAAATAGTAATTAATTATTTTTTTTCAAAAATTACGTAGTTACTGTGTTATATTGTCATGCTGCTTCTCCTAAAGGTAGTTCGTTTCCTTTATAATAAAAAATAAAATTGTTTTAAATAACTTTTGAAACCAATTATGCTTTAAATTTTAAATTTATTGTTTTATGTTTACTTTATTAAAAAAGAGGGATAATACACGATATCATCGATTATTATTTATTTAGTTAATAATATATTTAGTAAGTAGTTTTTTCGTCTTTAATTTTGAGCATTATTTAGTCACATTTTAAAAATATTATGTTGTCCATTTATCTATTTTACATGTTACCATAATATTAAAAAATATCAAAATAGAGGGAAACCTAGAGAACAGCTATCAGTTTAGTTGAAACAGACAAAATATTTCGCCGAGTTGAAAAAGTTTCTTTTTCTTTAAAAAAAACTGAAGAAAAATATAAGTTTGGTTCTTCATAAAAATAAATAATAATAACTTATGGCATTTACATAACAATATGGACCACTCATTATTTGCCATGCTCATTATAAACACGTTTTTAATCGTAAATACGTTTCTTAATAAATATGTACGCGTTAAAATATTGATTAGTGGCCTAGTGGGGGGGGGGGGGAGAAACTAACTTGCCTAACCTCCAAACAAGTACCGTAGTAATTGAAACACCCTGCTTGATATTTCTATACTACAAGCTCACTATTGTGAGTACAGGCGTAGTAATCTCGAAGGACCCAAATAGGATCTACACCTTTATCATGTTCTCTTGGTTTAAATACCTTTCCTCCATCTTTTCTATTTCTCTTGACATACTCTTGTTTTGTTCCGACTCTGACCCTATTAGAGTAATCAAGAGTTAGGGATTTATTCCTTGTTTTATAAAATGATGAATAGAGGTTATTTCCCTTAAAAACAAAATCGATACTATAAAATCACTTCAACGACTATAATAAATAATTGTACCTTCAGGTTCCTCAAATCTGAAACAGAATGATGCAACTTTACGTAAATGCTTACAGACATTTTAAGTTATTTCACAGTAATTATTGTATCCATTCAAGATTAGTAAACAAAACAAATTTCAATTAGTTACACAAGTCACTATCTCCATCAACTCAAACCACTTTTTAGGGATCGTTTAACGCTAACAATTGAATCTGTAAACGATATCATATCACAAGAGCAGCACAAACACGCGATATCAACGAAACAACAATAGGATTGATACCTTTATATAACGTTAAAATGAAACTATGATCTATGTGAAAACAACTCCTATTGAATAGTTATCAATATTTTGCAATTAGAATGAGAAGGTGTTAAATTTATTGTTCGATCAACATGATTTATCTAGACGTATCGTCATTCTGAATGTCTCAATTAGTGTTTCTGTTATTTAATGTTTGCAGGTGAATAAATCTCAAAGTAAAAATATTATTGTGCCTATATTTCTATGTACATATTTATATATAGTAAAGAAAGATTATAATATATGTATAAAATTAAATAATTGAAACTATCAAGGTAATTACTCAGCCCTATCGTATATTGTAATCGTGTTGGTGACTCGGCCTTCCCTGTTTACATTATCTTGTGAGGGATGACTTCGCTATTCGTTATATATGGGGGCGGGGGGTTGCAGGCTATAGTTCTATATACCAAATGTTCATGTAGTGATCTTGATTTTTGTGCCCGCTATCATGCTTACATACAGGGGTAAAGAGCTACAAACGGACGGCATGTAGACAATAAATTTGTCGGTTTCCTGAGTTCATGGAACGTCATATCAAAGTAAATAATAACTATTGATATATGCATCAATGACAATAAATCAAACAGCTAGATTTTTGAAAACTAGAATTAAGAACAGGTAGATTGTTGGAAGTATGGTAAAACATATTGAAATTTTGATAACTATCTATTAGATTCTGGTTATAGTTTTGATCCCACTAAAAATTTGAAAGTTTTGTATATTGAGCAGGAAAATAGAAAATTAAATTATTTCAAAGTATTAGAAATCAAGAGATCTGTTCTCAATTGGAACGCTACCTTCGTCAATGAACATGCCCATCTCATTTCTTAAAACCCATTGACACACATCCTGTAAGGTCATTTACCATCTCAGGTGGTCCTGACTCAATCCCCTTTGTTTGCATTCCATTCCCCACTTTCTTAGTATAAATGTTGGTACTTAAGGGGAATTTTGTAATTTTTAATTCATAGTTGTCTGAAGATGATTAATTCCGAAACAGCTGTCACAAAATATTGTTGATTTGTGAAATTTTACACGTGAGTTATTATTTACCTTAATATGGAAATTTACAAAGTACTAACTGTGTTTACGTTTACCTATTAGCTGAACGTTTTCTGTTTTCTTGCTTTCTTTTCATAAGGACAGTAATGTATTCATCTTTAATACTCAATTGTTCTTATCACAAGTATGACTATATTTTCATGTGAGAGTGTATTTTTAAAAATCTATTATTCACCTCCAACCTGTTTCTATGAAAAGAGACACACTCAAACAGAGTGTAGGCTACATGTCATCATCTATGTCACTATTGCAGAACTCGCAGGATTCATTTTGTACAATTTTATACTTTTCGTAAATATGATTTAAAACATCCATGGCCTGTAAGTACTTGTGTAAGGTAGAAGTTTACCTCTTTATGTGCTCTTCCTACCCAGCATTCCAATATTGATATCAGTTTATAGGTCCATCTAAATTTTGTCTCATCTTTCCATCTCTTTCAACATTTCGACAATACTTTTCATCTCGCTTCCTTCTTTACGTCACACTTAGATTGTGCATCCGTTCTCTTGTTGGTTCTTAAGTATTTATCTTCTCTTTCTTGTGCCAGCAAATCGATTGGAGGCGTACTCGAAAGTACTAATACTGTATTGTATGACAGAGTGCGATAAGTCGATATAATCTTCAAAGCAATGCATCTCTGAATTCTTCCTGTAACACTCCTTTTGCATCGCATTTTCTAAAGTAAAACAGGATATACTCATTGATTTAATTTTTATTATTTATATCTTAAATTTCAATTAAGAAAATGGAAAAAAATATTATGATAGTGTTACGATTTGGATATGGTATTTTGTTGAATAATATGACATTTTAAAATACTATTAATATATTTTCATAATTCTCCCTCCCTCCCCCCTCTCTCTGGCTCCACGTTACTGTATCTGTCTGTGGAATTTACGTCACGTAATAAATAACAAACAGGTGTCGTGATTAACAACAAATATTCAGCGTTGAAAAAATGGATTGAGCGTGAAAGGTAATTGTCTCGAATTATTTCGAAAACCGTTATTACGATCGACCCAAAATTTGGAGAAAGTGTTTGACGATTGAAAAGTAAATATATTTATTTAATATAAATGTTGTCGTTTTATGACTAGTAAGTTATCTTATTCCAACATAATTAATGTTTATTGAAAGACTTTCAACATAACCTCTAATCGTATTTCCAAAGACAGTAAATTATACTCAATATAAACGTCTACAGATTTTCAAGCCTTTCTTCGCTTAAGTCGTAGCAGCTGACAGTGTTTTCAATAACTGAATAACGTTAAGTTTAATTCCATTTACAGTAGTTTCCTTGGTGAAATACACAACTTAGATCCTTATGAGGAATTGCACCTCTGATAGACATATGAATGATTACATTTTGGTACCAAACTCTGATTATGGCTTGAGAGGAAGTGATGACAATTTGGATTGACTTCAAATTTATTAAAATTTTCAACTATGATTCACTTTTTATAAAGCTCATAATATATATGTATTTAGGAGCACTGACTTTGAATTTTAAATCAAACTGTAACACCTCTGTTATATCCTAAAATTCTAAATAAACACAAACTTTTCAAAAATGTACCTAATGGCAGATTTTGATGGAATTTATAACTCTTATGCTCTTTTAATACCCTAGGATCAAATGTGATAATAGTTTGGTTGCGTACCCTAAAAATTCAAATAAATCAGGGATTATAAAATGTGACCTACCAGCAGTTAATAAATAACAATAATAATAAATATATTTAAAAATAGGGTTCAAACTAATTAAATAAATTTACTCTAAGATCTAACCTAACCTAACCTACATACACCAAATCTACTGATATTTTGACCCAGATCTAATCATGAATACTCTCGACACGCAGTACAGTTCCAGAATCAATAGCCTGTAACATCCTACCCTGTGATAATTCACGACGAATTACGTCACCTTGAACAATACCACCCTAATTAATTGGTAAATATATTTAGATCAAAATATAATTTAACAGACATTAAAATTTTGAGTTCATCGTTGTAAACATTCCTGACAAAAACACAATAAATAAAAAACTAAAATTCCTGACACCCTTAGGTTGGAGTCCGGATACAGGCGATTGTATGTGCTACTGACTTCATTAATCCTGGAAAGTATACAATAATTAAGGTATTAAAAGAAAGTTGTAAAGAACTAAAAAATATGACTTAGAGTTGTTACCACTTACTCATGTATAACATTGCCCGAAACTTTTTAACTACAGTTTAAAGTTTATAATGCTCGGGGCTAGAGCAAAGCCAAAGAACATTCAACAAGTAGTTTTATAAAACCACCGTAGCAAGAAAACAGTTTATTGTAAAGTATGAATCGTGACTTAAATTCAAGAGTTAAACAACACTGTCACGAATGAGATTAATTTACTTTTAATGATTATATTTTACTTTAATGACAATAGGTTAAATAAAAATGAACCAGCTTCAAATAGAAGTTTGCAGTAAAAGCTTAATTTGTGCTGTTTTAGCACGATGCTTGCCTGGTGCTATAATTGTGGATGTCTTTGTTATGCATGTGATCACACTTGAATTTGAAATAGAGAATTACTTCAAGTGTAATACATACTTCGAAGTGTAAGAATTCCCAGTTACCTAAAAGCATTTCTGGAATTTCCTTAGTCCAAGCTTAACACTTTCTCCTGCAGAACAAATATTCTAAGTAAATTCGGAACAAATGAATTCCTCCAGAGCAGGAATACATAACTTAAATCCTTTAAGTCTATCCTAGAGGTTTGAGTACAAAAATCCAGTGTGGGTGAGGTAATACAGAACATCTGGACCTCATTCTATTTTATAAATAAAAACCCCAAAGTGCATATCAAGCTTACTTAATACTTCAAAAAACATAACGCTATAGAATTTACCTTCTTAATCAAACAATTTTGAAAATCTAGCGGAATTCATAACTGCTCATTAGATAAATATTTTCTACTAATATTAACTTTTAGTTGTGGAACTAATTATCATAAATCAGACGAACATGAGTAAAGCACCATATATTACACCTCCTCACGTTTTAGAGATTAATAATAAGCGGGTGTGACATGATTCATTGAAACACACTTATGTAAAGTTACATAAGAACATCGTAATATTGCTAATACTGCTAGCGATTGACAACTCCGAAATAGATATGGAAGGAAATAAGAAGTAGCTTGATACATTGTAACCATATGTTAAACAGAATACATATAGTAATTGCTAAACGATTTCAAAACACTTTGCTTTACCGATTTTCAGCGTTTTATTAGTTAAGAAATCTGAAAAACTAAAATAATTTCTGTTTGTCGTTATTGTTATTGTTGTAGGGGTCTGAAATAAAGTACGATACGGACTACAAAATATATTTAAAGACTAAAATATAATAATTATTTACATCCCGTGGTTCTATGAACGGACACGTTTTTTTTAGTCGCCTCATAGAATAATCCGCTCGTAATTTTAACTTTATAAACTCGTATCTGCTACAGTAGATCCCTACATCCCATGATGATGAGTCAACATAGTAACTTTTGACCCTAAATTTGACAAAACCTAATATAGACATGGTTTATGTCTCTTGCTTGTTTTGTTTGTTCTCATGTGTGCCCATAGTATTTTAAAAATATAAAATAACGAAATGTGATCAGAATTCGGTAATTTTAAATTGACTTGTAATTCAAGGATAAATAAAGCAAAAGCTTAAAGTTTCAAATATTTTAATAGTATGAATGAGCTACAATTGTTTCGCCTTGCGGCATCTACGGGCAACTGTAAATATTTGAAACTTTAAGATTTTGCTTTATTTATCCTTGAATATGGAGTTTCAACAAGAAATATCTGCTATTACATTAAAGTTGATTAAAGAGGCTAGTATAGCCCGATTAGCAGTTCTTTTAAAAAAATTAAAATTAAAACAAGGTATGACAAACCAACATCTTTGGTTTAAATTAACATTCATACTATTAAAATATTTGAAACTTTAAGCTTTTGCTTTATTTATCCTTGAATATGGAGTTTCAACAAGAAATATCTGCTATTACATTAAAGTTGACTTGTAATTGTTTACCATATTATAAAATCAATAACTATGTTAATAAAAATCGGACTTTGGATCTCCCAAAACAATTAAAATTTATGTGGATATAACACAAAACAGGTCCACATCTTTAATATGATATGGGTGTATTTGATTTAGCCACAAGATAAATATAGATCACAGATTTATGCGATCTGTCTCTGGTCTGAGATCGCAACCAGATTGGAGCGATGTGAAACAATCAACCTAATTCAAAAAGAAACTAGTATCACAGTGTAGACTATCGGATTGATATCACATTAAAACCCAAACAATGGCAACATGTAGTTAAATCACGTCGCTTTGTAATATATCGGATTGTAAGCATTCTGTAGATTCCTGACATCAATTAATTGTTGGAAAACATACCACCGTGAGCTGTTTGTCAGACGAAGGATCGGAAAATATATTACGCAAAAGTTAAACTAAATACCTGTGGTCCCATGCCATTGTATAGCCGCTAAAATATTTGTTTATAGAAAGTGTTTTAACACAAAATGTGTGGTGGGCGTGTGGACACAGACTGGGAATTCTGATATTTATTACGGAGATATTGAAACTCCTGTATCATTGTCGAAACAAACAATACATGATCTCTCTCTTCTTTCTCTGTTAACACTCCTTTCCTCCTTTTTGTATGGATGCACCTCACTTTCACCCCTCCCTTTATTACTGCCTTCAGGGGCCCACTAATAGTGAGTAAGAAAGGGTGTGGCAATTCTAAGGCGTCCTTTCTGGACCAACACGCTAGTCTCGATTTAGATCCTCCTCTGTCATATTTTCCTTATCAGGTCTTTTTTCATTATCTCTCGTTTTCTTCCATCCGTGATTCTATTAGAGTATTCGCGGGTTAAGGGTTTCTTTTCTTACCCTCAATTTGTAAATGTAAAAAATGAATACTGAAAGAAGGTTAATTTGAATACGGTTGAAGGAGTCAGATCCTAAGTACATGTTAATGAATATAATATTGTTATATTATTGTTGCTGGATTTGTGGTTTGTTGGTTGGTTTTATATAAAAGAGAATTTTATGATTTGATTTGTTAAGATACAGATAGTTCTTTGCTTTAAGATGAAAAACAACTTTCTTTCATTTTTTATTTTTCTTTCATATCTCCCTTTCATATCTCTCACTCTTTTAATTCTCCTCACAATCACTTTATCCATTTTTCTTTCTCATTCTTCCTCATTTTTCCCTTTCATCAATATTACTCTTTTGCCTTTCAACTCGTCTCCTCTATTACTTTCCCCTTCTCTCAAATTTTCCTTGCTTTCTCTAACATACTTCTATCTTTCTTCACTATCCCTCTACCTTTCTGTTCGAACAACTTTCCCTCTCTTTACCTTCATAACACTCTTCCGTTTTCTCTCTTCATCATATAGCTTTTTTCTTCCTCTTATTCCTCCATCTCTGTCTTGATTTTTACTTCCCATTCCTCTCATTTCTACCATCTATATTCGAACTATTATTATGTTTCATTATGTTTCTTTTCATTCATTTTCTCTCTATCCCTTCTACTCCTATCTCTTATCTTTATTTCTAATATCTCTCCCTTTCTTCTATCTCTCTTTTCTGTATCTATTTTTTCACTCACATTTACAGTACCTACACTTCTTATTTTCATAAACCGAGAAAACTTTAGTGTATTCATTATCAAATTTGAATAGTAACAACCCGCTGTTACTAATTTCACCGTTATAATTAGGATCAAACTGAATATATGCCGGGAATTCTAAATATAACCAAATAATTATACGGGACTCATTATCTATGTAAAGTTACTTAATCGCATAGATTGGTGTATTAATTATTTCTTCTTACGGTATTTAACCAATAAAATGAAAAATAATCTTTAAGCCCAAGACAATAAATTACTGTCTTCCTCATCATGGAGGGGTGAACTAATGAGAACAATTTCCTTGTCGTTTCAATCCCGCAGATAATCTAGTACTCAAACCTAATTTCTTAAATTGGCTTGGACTCTGCTCTATCTTCTACCTCTGACATTACGTCCTCATTTTTAATATGAGAATATTTCGTGGTAGAAAAACATGTCTCTGTTTATGAAAAAAATATGTTGGAAAAATGTAATCTTTAGATGGAAAACTTCCACTAGGCGTCTATGTGTTCTGTCGCCCATTTATCAATTAATTTGACCACCACAATATAATTATTAAACTTGAAGTTATTTAATTAATTTCGATGTAACTCGGAACTTACACACAGACACAGACACAAGCCTGTGCCTTTATAAAATATATATATATTTTATATGCAAATTTAGAGAATAACGTCTTTCTTATGTTTTATGAAACGACCTAAGCAACTAGAGGTTCTAATTAAATATAGAGAACATCGAAACATATATGAATGTCGGTCTGCAAGAACTGAATTTTTATGGGGAAAGAAATTATTGTTTAGATTTTTGTAAGAAATTCCGTGCACCGTTTATTAATATAAAATCTCAGTTAGAACACAATCAAGTAATGGTTTCTGAAGGTTAGAGAACAATTTACATTCTGGAAAAGAGAACAATTTATATTCGCAGCAATGTTTATGTCTGTACTTTGCCGATTGAATCAATGTTAAACGGACCGTTGAATACAATATTTAACTTCTGCACTACATTCCGAGAACATATCCCGATATATTTCCTATAGAAAATGATTCATTATAATTATTTTCCTCTTAGAAGCTCATTTATAGTTCGTACTGTCTTGGCAATCTCGCGGTAGTCTCTCTGGATTTACACCTTTTCCCATCTAGTCTTCTAGTTTGTGGAACTCACTTCCGGACGATATTAAGAATAGTGAAACTACAAATTGTACGTTTTGGCTTTGACAATTTTGGCATCTGATCTACGTATGACATCATTTGGTTACCCCAGTCCCTTCCTGTTTTAATGAATAAAATAAATTGCAATAGATTTTGAATTTAACTTGATATTCCTTATAATACACAAAATTAATAGCACTGTTTTAAATATACTATTTTACTTCTAGAGTTATAATCGACAAATTAATTGTGTTTTAACTTTAAACAAATGTTGTATTACTTTGTTTGAAAAACTGATAATATAGATGTTAAATATAATTTACAATGCATAGATACAACAGCTAAGAAAATAAAAGATAACGTTACATCGACATTTTATTTTATTAATAAATAAGTAAACTTGTGTATGAGACTCTAATTTGTCCATATTGAATCCTTTTAATAACTCTAACAACTCAAATATCCTGCATGTTTGTTTGTGAATTGTTCGTGCCCTTGTGTATTGTTTATTTTCGATTATAGTTAGTGTACTGAAACTGAATTATGAATGTTTAAAAAAAAAAAGTTATTTTACTAATTTAATTACGCGTTATATCAAATAAAAAATGAAGAGAGAGTTGAAAATATATATTTGGAAAAGCCGGAGACAGACATTTTATGTTTTAGTTATTGTTATGGAGGAAGAGATGTTGTCAATTAAAAATGATAGCCTATATATTATTCCCAGAAGAGATAACTGCAATATTTATATCAATTTTAGTTAGCGTAACAAACATTATATTATCTCATTTATATACATCATAAGAGGCAAAACGTATAGTAAAATACGAACCTTAAAATAAACACGTTATTTGAAATAATTGGTACTCGATTCAACAATGTCACATTATATAAAAGAACCGGAGTAAGAAGAAATATTCTTCGCTTCCTAGCTGTTAGTCTGATTTGGCAAGAAGTGTATTATTTGCCGATATTCTTTGTTATTGTTATTAAGTAATGATTATTATTTGTATTTATTTGATATGATCTTCGTTGCCGACTTAGATCTTGGTATCAATAAGTACGGATAAAAATATACTAACACTAAAAGAGAAATCTTAGGTTATCTTCGTGTAGAATGTAACTCTCTTTAAATCTTTAAAAACTGTCTTCATTTTTAAATTGCCATTTTTTAAATAAGACAAAATTATTTAAACGTATAATTAAAATCCTACTTAAGAAAGATTTATGACTGGTTTTCTAGTGGTGAATCCTGGCAGGAGTTCTCGTTTGGTTGGCAAGAGCTACCGGGTTCGATCCCTGTGTGTGCTCAAAGATTTACGGTCTTGATCCAACATAGCGAGGTAAAGTGTAGATCTAAGATTAGTAACGAATTTTCAATTAGAAAGCTAGAATAATTGCGGGAGGAATTCGATTTTCTGACCCCACATCGTCCGTTGAAAAAGCTATCTAGCAGACCTAAGTTATAAACGGACTTTTTTTAGAATATTTAATGAAATTTTTAGAAAATAATGATCTTATTTCCATTTTCAAATTTATTGTGTATAGGTTTTAATTCTATTGTGGATCATATAAGACTTTATAGGTAAAATATAATCAGGAATAATTATCTAATACGGTCATTTTTACATTTACCAACCGATTTTGTAACGAAAAGTAAAATTTAAAGTCAAAGATTCGATTTGAAGTCGTCTGGTTTGTTGATTTAAAACTTAAATAGCAAATAAATACTTTGTTTTGTTTTCATCGAATTTTTGTCTTTAATTAGTTTTAGACTTGCGATGTTTCGTTACAACATGAATCGATTGGAAATTAAAATGTGTAAATATTCCTGATAAAACAATAAACAAGTATAAAATAGAGAGACATAAAAGGTTTGGCAAAGGTCCGACAAAAACAAAGCGTCTCTTAATAAGTTTTCTCTTACGATATTTACGAATAAAATTTGTAAAAAAAAATGTATCAAATTTGATAAAATCGCTATATTTATCATAGTTGAAAGAGCAGTATCATACATATTCTATAGGTTTAAACTAACACTCAAAGCGTCAAGTTTAGTGTTAATTTGTTATAGAGGGTCTCAACTTTATCATGATGTTGGAGCGAGTGCTGTATTTCAAAAGGAAATTCAATAATAAAAATGAGGTGAAAACAAAATCACGGTCAATAAAAACACGGTGGGTTCACTTCGACGTACTACAGCTAGACAATATAATTTGAGAGGTTTGACAAAGGATTGCTCTTTGTAAGGAAACTAGGTTTGTCTGAGAAATGACATGGAGTGTATTATTGCATTCTAAGGACTTGAAACATTGACACTGAATGCTTCGTAAATCTATAAAGTGTCGCTCACGTAAGATGTTATGACAGTAATTGTAACAGCTGTCTTCCACTTATTATTTAGAGTAGTTTTATCACAGTTTATACTTTACGTTTTCGAATAATTCTAGTAAATAGAAAAAAAATTTGTTAAGAAATAAAATAGACTACTATCACTTTCTGGTACAAACGATTTTCTGTAAAGAAATGTTTGTAAAGTACAGAACTATATTAGTAGGTGCAAATTAAAATTTTGATAAATAATAAATGAAAAACTCTAAGTTGTAAAACGTAATTTCCATAACTAAGTTGTTATCTTTATTTAACCATCATAAAAAAAAATCCTAAAATACATAACGTACTTTAGAAACGAAACTTCAAGTAACTATTGAAATAGCCAGAACAACAAAATTAGTCGTAAATTCACGTTGTTAAATTTTAAAATACGCAGCACGTAGATAATACGCTGACAAGATAGGACACTAATTTTTCCAATTTTTCGTCTTTGCTTGATTTCATCCTCAAATTTGATATTAATATATATTGACCACTTAGTTGAAGAAAATGTTCTATTATAGATTTATTTATGACGTAGATAAGAACGAACGACTAAAATAACCGCCATTTTGAAACTGTACAACCACATGTTTTGAGTAGCAATCTTATTAACTAAACATAGTTTGCGTGCAAAATTCCATTTTAAGTCACCTAAAATTTCAGCTATTTTAGCTGTTATTGCTGATTTTCTAAAATTTTGAGGTTCTTTTGTTCTACAATTTTTATTACAGTAATATCTCTTTTATCGTAGAAACATGTTTTAGAAAAATTTAAAACAGATTTTAATGTTACATGTAATGAATTAATATGGATAGTTTGACAACTTTAAGGTTAAACAATTATTATTACAATTTATTCTCTCAAATTTAAAAATTCCCCTCTATTTTTATATTTAAGTGTAATAAATGATTAGTTATTAATACATATTTCAGTTAATAAATTTGGTCCGATGATTTGTAAAACAGATTATATTCCGGTTTCGAGTAAATTTGCGATTCCTAATTCAAGAAAAATATTATGATGATACGACGTAATGTACTTACAAAAATATAGACTTAAACGGAGAACATTTCTTCTTAAAGAAAGAAGAATAGTTTGTTTTGGTTTCTCAATTATTTAAAATTACATAAATTTATAGTTACAGAAATTTTATACATTATTCCAAATTAGTTATGTGCTTTGTAGGGGTAGTTAACACATATTTAGAATCAAAGTTGAAGTTTCAATTTCCTTCTGAAAAAAAGATTTATCTGATATTAAATCTATAGTTGGACAGTAATTATAATAACCTTTGTTTCTATACAGTTGAATGTTAAATGTCAAACAAATAACTACTCTCTATGTACGCCGAGTTTTAAATTTCATACTCTTATGTTCTTTGAATACAAATTGTCATTACAATGAAACACAGGAACAAACTTTGTTGACATGGGAAAAACATAGACTCTAAACAAATATCACTATGCAGCTGATACGATGACGTCATAGGATTTATATTTTGTTATTTATATTATAGGCATAAATAAGATTGATAAGTTACAGAAAAATAAATCTTAAAGTAACGTGCGATTTATAAATAAGAATACCCTCAAGAAAAACAATCACAAAATTGTTTTCGAATTTTTATTATTGATCAAACATTTTCAATGAAGGGTGTAATCTAACCTAATTGGCTAAGTTGACTAAAATACAACTTGAATTGTGGCTAATCGAGGTATTCAAAATGTTTTTCATACAAAGTAACAAGTCACATTTAAAGCAATAATTATATTTATTTTTCTAAAAAAACACATTTGAATTTCATTGATATTTAAGGTCATTTAAATTATCACATAATTACGTTTCAGTGCTAATATTTTCAGGTAGGAAATATATTATTTATAGTTCGTATACAAAATCAAATAAAACAGACTTAAATAATCAAAACAAATTAAGCTAAAAATGGAAGTTATGTTTACTGCAAGTGGAAAGATACAAATAATCTCCAACAAAGGCGTTTCTTAATTGAAAAGCATACCATTACACATTTATAATATATGAAAAAAAAAAGAAAGAAGAATAGAAGGGAAAATTTAACGGAGACTTGTTCTAAATATTATTCAATTAATTGTATTTATGCTGACTGTGTTGCTTAAACTGTTTAACGGTAATGTAACTATTCATGAAATATAAATTACTTGGAAAAGACTTAATTAATTTTAAAACAAGTCATCACATAAAGATGATATTTTGTAAATTGTAATGACCTAAGATTTTTCATAAATTAATCTTTTTTTGCTATTTAAGACTCTGAAATATATTTATTTTCAAAACCCACTAGTTTTATATTTTAATTACACAAGTTAACTCTCAAATTATAACCATATACAAGGTACATGCTAATCGATTAGTGTTGTTATTAAAATTGTATTATTGGGGTTGTCATATCATAAATATATTTGTTACGTTTTACTATTTTGACGCTATTTGGGTCTAAGGTAATAGATTAACTGTGTCTATTATTAAACTCTGAGTGGACTGTACTTGAAATTGTGTTATTATTAATATCAAAATTTTATTGACAATTAATTTCTTCATTATTTAAAATTTTAATGTTTTACACGCTTTTAAGAACTTTACTTTTTTGAACTACTGAACAGCATGATTGGAAATGGTGATATTTGTTTTGTTTGTGCAATTGTTAACTGTTTGATTTAATTTTGTTTTATTGTTAAGGTTTCTCAAGATTATTTTGGTAATTTTTATATTCTCAAACTATCAAAATTTATTTCCATTTTAATTTTGGCATGTTTTTGATCTGTATGTAAGAAGTTATTTCAGTAAAACGATATATCGGTCCCATTTTGTTGATTTACAACTAATTTCATTTGACTATGTTGAGTAACACTTGTGTTCAATTCGTAATCAATAATTAATAAATTCCTTCAACTTCCGCAAATAAATAAACATACAAGACTACTTTCCAGTAATCAAGTTATCAATCTCAGTTGCTACATGTGTACGAGTACATCCTTTATGGCAATAACCTCAGAAACATTGTTTAAAATTATTGTATTTGCTTGTTGTGGAAATGAGATTTGTTTACCCATGAACTTTGTCGAAACAATATTTTAATTTATTATTTCCCAAAATACTTCTATTGTCAGGAAATTATTAGAGGTCACTTATCTTACCTTACTCATTGGTATTACAACCCTAGGTGGATCTTGTTGTCTTTTAAGATTCTCCCCCATTCATGTTTGCCACTGGCAAGCGTCCTCACACCGACAGCCCTCATTCACGACCTGCTACTGTATCTACTGAGATCTTTCAACTTTTCTCCTTCTCTTTGCTTGCCTGAGTGAACCCTTTTACCTCTCCGTGTATCCTCCATCTCTTTTCATTTTCCCCAACCATCTCAACCTCTGCACCTTTACATGGCGCATTACATTGGGTTCTTTATATATATATATATTGCCAGTTCGTAGTTGATCCTGATTCTCCACACACGATTCTCATACACTGGCCAAAAGATCTTGCACAATATTTTCTCTCCCCAGTATCTAATTTCATCCGAATTTCCATGGTAAAAGTTGTAAACGTTGTTTTATAAAACTTTAATTTTATGTTACTTTAGAGCGAAGAAGCACCAATTATGCTATTAGTCTTGTTGTTTTGAAGTTATGAAGGCTATAATTTTCATAGGAACGTTTTGGTCTAGTCATAACGAATTATTATAGTGCACATGATCTCACTAATGGAAAGAGTATTAGTATGATTTTACACCAATCAGAAAAAAACAACAACAAAAAACCCAAAACAAAACAAATAAAAACGTTGAGGCTACTGTATATATTTTTCGATAAACAAAGCTCTATTGCACAATATCTTTTATTCAATTCTAAAAATGTGGTTTTAAAAGTTACAAACTTCAAACAGTTATTTAAAATATTTTCAATCATTCCTTCTAGTGGTCCAATACAATGCTTTACTATGAAAAATTGATTAAGCAATTTACTTTCAAATCAACAATTCCTATAATTTATCTCCAAGATAGGTGTATTTTTACACCAAAATGAATTTTATTTATTTAATTTTAGTTTAAATGGTTAAATTATACGAAACTAGCTGACGATCTATCTCTTGTGGAAAAGGAAGGAAAATGAATGGATTTGAATATAAAAAATCCAATTAAAACTGGAAAGATCTTTAATTTTCATTCCCTGTTAATTGTTTTCAATTAAATATAACAATGCTTGTAAACTTGAAGTAGGATGTCTTTTAAAACTGAGGAATATTGTATTCTATTGTGGCAAATAATTAATTGCTTCAGACCAAAATGTTAATTTATGCCTGAGGAAAATGAAACCATATTTAGCTTAGGGGGAATGAACCCTGTTATAATGGAAATAATTAGGGAAATGATTATTAAAAAACGGTCTTTTTAATAATGGAGAAACAAAAGACTCTAGAGGTTACTGAATGCAGAGGGTACAAAATAAGATTTTAATAAATAATAAATAGATATTACTTGGATATAGGGTGTCCCACAAAGAGGACGCTACTTTTGAATTATGTACTTGACATATGGAACAACTTATAAATTTGAGACTTTACAGTTATGTTACATAGATATGTAAACAAGTACCATTGATTTTCATTTTTATGGTCAATCAAAACAAATTGGCTGAATAAAAAATAATGGTACGTTTCACCATAATGATTTTATTTGCAACCATTAGAAATTGTTTATTTACAGATAACATGAAAATGTGTACAACTTAATAAAGAATACGTTTTTAACGATCCAATTAAAAATTTTATTAGCGTAGTTTTCCACATATAAATTGATCTTTTTGATGGAGGAACTACATTTTGGTAGATTAATTGAAAACATATTATCGCTTCATATTCATTTTCAATAAGAAAAAAAATCTCTTTTTCTTATTTTGAAAAATTCATTGTTTCCAGATTAGATATCACAACTTATTGAATACAAATTCTAAATGATTTCATTGTTGTATGTTAAAAAAACAACATCTGATCGAGATTCAACAGATTGCAATGGGCATTTTAATTGCATTGCATTGTAGTAGGAAGTGGTTCTATCCAGAAGATTAATGTTCCTTTTGTTATTAAGCCATTTTGTTTTGATTTATCATGAAAAAATGAAACTCGAGGCTACTTGTTTTTAAATATATATGTAACATAATTCAAGTGTCAAGTTTGTAGAGTGTTCCATATATTACAAAATATATGGTCGGTTTAATTAAAAAATTGCGACATCTTCATGGGGCACCCGGTATTTAATTCCTGATCATAAGATAAAACAGATCAACGCCATATTTATAAAATTAATCAACGACGACAAATTGAAAAAAAATAGGGTAATATTTTAATAATTTAGAAGTATTAAAAATTTATACACAATAATTATAAATTTCAACTCAGTTTCCTAAAGTACACAATTGAAAATGGACGGACTAACTTACATTTCATATTTAAGAAATTATCCCACTTTTAATTACGTACTAGGAAAATACAGATATCTCGTAAATATAATTGTATTACCCATATTGTGCCGATATACAATGTAAAATTTGGGAAATATTTGACCTCAAAGTTTGATTTACTTACATGAAATTGATGCTTTTCAAAACCACGTTGCTAAAAATTATGGCATTTTGTTTTAATTTTTACAGAGTTATTGTGAAATTGTAATTATACGATTTTTTTAAAAAAAGGATCTCATTTAAATTGCATTATGAGACGATGAACATAATTTGATACTTTTTCAGCTGCATGAGCTGACAATTGTATAAGATATTGGCCATAATCTAGTAATGTATTATGTTGTGATACAAATTTAAATTCAAAATAATGATAGTTAATGCTGCAATAATGAAATATAATGTAGTTTTATTTTAATAGTAATAATGATAACACTAAAAAATTTGAAAATTTTTATAAATATGTTGAAACTCAAGGCCGAAAGTGTTCAAGTTTATATTTATTTAAAACATTATAGTATTAGATGTTATTTGTAAAACAGTACTACTATAGAGTGTTTTAAAGAACAGATTAGTACTGCTTACATTCCTTATTTTCGTTGATCCAAAAACTTGACTGAATTTATTTTTAAGATTCAAAATTAATTCTTTTAATTCATCGCAATGAAAAAAATTAATAAAGAAGTAATTTACAAACATAAAACGTGTCTAACATGGATAAAAAGAAGTCAATAATTTAAAACAAAATTAATAATGTGCACATATTTGTAATAGTAAAAATTTGTTAAGGAACGTGGACAAATACTGTCTACCAATGTTAATGTATCTTCATATTTCTTAGAAGTAACTACGATTGTTCTCAAACTTTGGAAGATAATAATCGAAGAATAATGTTATAAGCTCCAAGGGAAATCAGGGTGGTTTCTTACATTGTAGAAATAACTATTCCAAATCTAAAATTTATTGTGAACATAACCTACATTTCAATTATTGTAGGTGAAGTATTTAGCCATAATTAGTGCATTTGGTTTATTAAAATATTAGATACCAAACCGTTATTAAAAAAGAGTTATATTAACAATAATTATAATAACTGTTTGTAATGTAAAAGGAAATTAATAGAAGTTAAAAACCATATTAAATATGTGTAGGTTTTTGAAGTCCGTACATTATTTATTTAATTAACCTTCATACTTGGGTGTGGATAATTTGGCAACAATTTAATTAAAATAAATAAATAAATAAGTCAAAAACCCGAACTACAAAATAGTCTACTTTTTATTAAGATATTATTCTGAATGTAAATTTGTTATACACGTATCAACAAGTATCAACAAAAAGGGTGCACGTATTTATAATGAGGCAGAAAACTTTTCATTTTTGAGAAATTTTATTTTGGTGGAAAAACAAAGCAAGGCAGCGCGAATAATTCAGACCGATCGTTCAGCTTTTATAGTGGAGTTTATTGAACGTGGAAGAATGTAATACGGAAAAAGTTAGTCTTTCCTAATAAATATAAATCTATAGCAATATATCCTAGCAGCTTGCATTTGTTACACATATATGATGACGTGTTACATTCTACCATCCGTCATTCTGTTATACATTTTATCTCAAGATTACCACACGTCTCTTCTTTTCCTGACCTTATTTTCCGCCATTTAACTTATTAACAAAGTAGTTGTTATCAAGTTTGTAAATTGCGTGTTTCTCATGGAAGTTGACTTTATGAATTCACTTTAATTAATATACATTCTTTTCAGGATATTATATTCTCTGCTGATAATAATAACAGCTCGTAAAGGACTCACACTTATTTAGTCGGGTAATGTGATGTCATTTTCTATTGCTGCAGCTCTAGCGTTCGAAATCAGAATTCACTACAAATCGTACCAGCTCACCTGCCCCACGATGCTTGGTTGACACTGTAACTTTTAGTGTTTGAAACCATGGCTGAATGAGAGCGTTTACCACTGGCCAAAATTAGGCTCACTTCGCCAAGACAAATATTACAAATTATGTTTTTCAGAGTAACCGACTCTCTAAAACTTATAGTGTACATTTTTTTTTCGCCGTTTACTGACAAATTGTAGTACAACATTTATCTCTAAGCAATGTTTAGAAAAGTACATTTGTAAAATTAATATATAAACTACTTATAATTACGTCCATATGTTATCAAGACGTAAATGCCAGCAAAATATTAGTTTAGATTTTGTGGTTAATGATTCCATTTGTCGCTGACACCAATTCATGAAATTCAAAAAGAAATTGTATTGATCCCCTTTTCACAGTTAAAGGAAATGAATATATAAAATGAATTTCAATGACAAAAACAACCGGATATTTTGCTAAAGGAAAAGTTAGGAAATGTATTAAATGTTTTGAAAAATGATTTTCGTTTAAATTGTTTAAATGTTCAAAAGGTACACATCAAAAGCACATGACGTAGCTGTAGGGATTGAGTGATTGAATCCTTACTAATAAAAGAAAAAATAATTCCTTTGAAAAGGTGATAATTACATGTTTTAAAAAGTCGCAGCTGTTACCTTTACTTTCAATAGGGTTTTATGTTTTTCTTAGACGTAGGCTATCTGTTCAAATCCAATATATATCACTGACGCTATTATCCTACAGTTGTTTTCTCATTATAATTTTCTGTGACTAATGAGGAATTTCATAAAGCTGCAGTTGATACCAAATAACATATTTTTATATTTTTGTATTACAAAAAAACAAATTCTGAATGGCTCGGTAGTACACGCGTTGGCCGTAATATAATTTACAGCGTTTTAATTTAACACTACCTAATAAACATTGAATTTACAATATTGGCCCTCAACGAATAAAATGACCTGTGTATGTCCAACTAAATAAAATACACAAATGTTTTTATGTTTTGTCGCTTGTTTTGTTGTTATGTCCATCTGTCAATAACTCGGTTGCATCTTTTGACTTGTTTGTGTTTTATTTATTTTCATTACTTTTTGTTTACAAGAAACATGTTATAATTTAATTAAAAGTTTACATACCTTAAAATCTTCAAATGAAAGCATAAACCTAACATATTGTAATAAATCACAGAAACATGTTAGGTTACTCATGGAAAGGCAAAGACACTCAATCAGAGGTTTTCTAAAGGTAGTGTTTGAGTGAGCTCTGGAAACTCTCAATAGAATCTTATATTAGTATTTTCCGGAAGCGTTTATACCGTGTAGTATAACTGTTATTAAATATTTTAGTCTTTGCACAGGTTATTGAACCAATCTTTTATGCATAGGTGTCATAATGACGTCTGTTAACTTAAAGATACTCTATATGAAGGTAGATACGCAAAAAAATATCAAAATAGGTTTGCGTGACTGATTATAAATTGCATGATACACTACAAATTATTGTTCCTCCAGAAATCCCGTCCATATTTTAACAGAGAACGTATGAAGCTAAATAAACGGCTTTTTAAGCTACTGTACTAAACTTGTTGCTGATGCAATCATTCAAAGAGCAAAGAATCTATTGATACCAGCGACTCTGTCATGGTATATGACTTTACCAGTTTACGTTTTCATCCAAAATAGCGCCTAGAAATTCAATGTTACTGTGTTTTGGATTTTTAGTAGAAATATTTTTACCTTTGAATCTATTTATTTGAAGTAACGCACAATTTTTTCCCACACCAAATAAAATCAGGTAAAATATAGTAATGGATCAGAAAGATCTTGAATTTTGTCCTAGCGAAATAGTGAGTTTTCTGTTTTGGGCCTTTAGTCGAGTTTGATATAAAATCACATATGTTAACAGACTGAAAAGGTATATATATACTTAAATATTTTATAATTTGTATTATAACAATTAAGTACTGCAGTCTTAATGAACTTCCTCCAGATTGAACAGTTTTCATATAAAACATTTAAAAAATATTATTACAACCCTCAGTAGTAAAAGTAAAACTAACTCTAAGGATTTGTTGATATATTAAGCAATAGTCGAAGTATATAACTGTGCTTTACGGTTGTCAATACCCTTATCTCTTTGTACCAGAAGTTATGTCTCTAGGGATCAGGCTACTTCGCAAAGTAGGAAGAATTAACTTAATCTTTTGTTGGTGGATTCGCTCTTATTACACTTAAATTGACGTAATTTGAAGATTTTATAAAATTGGAAAATAATTTAATAGTGTCAGATTTATTTGTTAGTAGAATTGTAACTTTTCAAATACCTCCAGTTTAAGAAACATACACATTTAAGTAGTTCATGTAACAAATCAATAATAGGTGTGATAATTAATACAATTTTTCATTGTGTTACTCGCTGTATTTCTAACAATAAACTATGTTTTGAAGATATTGTCAGAGATATATTAAGAAATGAACATCTGTTAACTTATATTCGAGAAATGATATGACAGTAATACAAACTAAGTTACAACAATGCAGAACAGTTTAAAAATACAACGGTTATTCAACTTGACGTTCCCTAGGAAATTAGGAAACTATACAGAAAACTCTAAGAACTTGTCTCTGTGATCTCAAAGAGTTTCAAATGTAATATACATAATTGGAAAAAAGGGATGTTCAATCAGAAAAAAGCTCGCGAATATCAATCTAAAAAACCGCTTAAATATAATGTGGGGGGGGGACACTTGAAAAGTCGTGGCCAGTTTTTCGACGACAATAATTAAATTAACCAGACGTAATAACAAGCCTATTCCAAAATAAAATGTCTTAAGAATAAAATTTAAGGAAATTCATAAATTAAAGTAATTAGTGTATTTTAAAGACAAGATAAGTCATAAAAAGGAAGTGTTAAATGAAAATGAGAAATCAAATCAATAACAAATACTGATAAAGAAATGTGAAAAGTATGAAACTTAAAAGTGTTGCGAACGGAAACACAGCTAATCAAACATTGAATTGTAATTTGGACGTTCATGTAAGTGAGATATCTTAATGGAAATCAATTAATTAAGACTAAAATTAAAATAAATTAAAAATCAAATTAAAGTAAATACAACTATTCAAATTCACCATAACTGAAATAATCTTTAAATTAATTATTTGTAACTTACACTAGGTTTAAAAATATTCAAATCTCCTTTGGTATTAATTAGCTGAAGTAAGGATCTTGGGATAACTTCCAAGCAATTTTAAAGGAGCGAGAAAAATCAAAAGTAAGTCAAAATTTATGTAAAAATCATCTAAAAATGAAAACTACATAGCTTTAGTAATATAACAATACTTCATTATGTTATAGTTGGTAAGCAATTGTATTGTGACAAAACTTTTTTTAATAAAATGGATTTTTGTAATTAAATGTTGAGTGGACTGTATAGAAAACAGTACGGTTCTTTCTAGCGCAAATCTGAATATTTTTAATAATAATAAATTCATTAAATTTTATTGAGTTAGATAAGTATTGATGTTTAAGGTTTACAAAATTTAGCAATAAGTCTTGACATATTTCTAAATTAAAACAAGATTATTATTTATTCAAACAAAATAATAATAATAATAATAACCCACAAGTTAATTTCGTATCTGCACTTATTTAAAACACTGAGTCAGATAAATCCTATCACAGCCAAGATGTAGTGATTCTGGAAATCGAATATGGTGGACCCCCAACATCCATTACTCTTACAAGGTAAAAGGCTAGTTAAAATGACTTACAATATGTACGTACGTAGATTACTTGTGTTCTATGCATACTTGTATTAACTTGAAATATTACTATTTTCAGATTTGAAAATATATTTCTGTATTTAAATAGAAATTATGAAAAAGGTATCAACTGATGTGAAAGGTAAACTTTGAATTTATAATTTCCCCTTTAATGTAGAAACATAATGATTTTACAAGATGCAATGTTTATGTTCTAACGATTTTGATTTGTTCAGTGCGACAAATAAGGGATTTGTTACAAAACGCGGTCGATGCATTGTTTGTTACGAAACGGATAATGCGTTCGTGGTTTATTAAATAACAATTGTTGGTTCCATTAACTATATTTGAATATATTCTTATTTTATATTCCTATATTCATAATTTATATTTACATTTAATCATCGGTGGTTCATTTATTTAAGTTAATACAACGATTTTGTAGCTCAAGTTTTTTAAATCCAAAGCAATGTTCTAAATCTCCTTTTGCACTACGATATCGGATTAGTTTTGAATAAACCACTCAACACATTGTGCTGTTTCTTATTCGTTCATTTCGTCTGGGTTATATTTTGAAGCTTTATGTTTTGATCTACAACAATTAAAAGTAACAACAACTTTTTATCTTAAAAATAACATTTTGATTTCTATTTCACATGGTTAACTTTTGAATAATCTAAATGTGCCTATATGGTATAAAAAAATAGGGCTTGTAGTTTTTTTTGGGGACTTTGTAAATATGCCAAATTTATTTCCCCCTGTAGACTTCAAAGTTTAATATTCTCATTACAGCAAAACTTAATCAGATATTTTTTAAATCAATTCGAAAAAAATGGGGAAAACTGTTAGAAACAAAAGTGATAACTTTGTCCTAATAATATAGTTACATTATAAAATTATTTTTTTCATCTAATCACATCCCTCATTAAGAACTTCTTCTGCCGCTGGAGTTCGTAGTTGTTGGAATTTAATAATACAATCATTCTTTAGAAGATAAATAATGAAGTCTTATATGTCTGACAATAAAAGAGATCGAGGAATAATGCAATTGTTTTAAGTAAGCCAGGAACTTTTATTAAATTTCAGATCCACTTTTGTTCTCTGTAAGGTTTTATTTTTTAAGTGATTAAATGTAATAAGGAAATGTGCAAAAAAATCTCAAGAGTTTTAATTCATTAAATTTTGAAATATATTCATCATGTTTTGGTAATAAATAAATAGCCTATTCGGGATTCATTAAATAACAATCGATGGTTCAGTTAACTGTATTTTAATATACCATTATTGTCTAATATAATGGTTTATTATTCCTATCAGTGTATTAATTATATTTAATCATTGTTGGTTCATTTAGTTAAGTTAATACAATGGTTTTACTATCTTTAACCCAGAGTGATAGCATCGTTGCGACAAGATAGTTAGTAAAATCTCTTCGTATAGGGCTGATCAAGAACACACGAAGCTTGCGCACTTCTGCTGGAGCGACTGTGATCCTTCGTGGTCCTTGATACTCCTGAAGAATCCAATGATGGCGATGACACTCTGGTAACGTTCAACTGTCTCGCCTTTTTTCGTCAGCCCCACTCCTACCTCCAGTCTTATATAACTTCGAGTGATGTATGTATGTCTTGTTTGATGGTTGCAAGCTCAGCAGTTTCCTAACTTTTTACATCTCGTCGCAATTATTGTTTATGGTCTGGTAACTGTTGTTGTGACTTAGAGATAAATGTAACTTAACCATCTATCCACATCATAATAT
Organism: Aphrophora alni; assembly: GCA_963513935.1. Classification (NCBI taxonomy): domain Eukaryota; kingdom Metazoa; phylum Arthropoda; class Insecta; order Hemiptera; family Aphrophoridae; genus Aphrophora; species Aphrophora alni. The sequence continues at coordinate 141,633,782 of OY740767.1, read as the reverse complement.
TAAAACCTTAACAGATTATTAGTAATCCGCCATATTCAACGCTATGTGTATTTTGTTCAACCTACTTCTGAATGTGTAATCCTTCAAAATTGACAATCAATAATCGTAAGTGCTTAACACCTTTTGAATATGTCAAACCGTTACCCTTTCCTCTGCTGTTATTTGCAGTTTACAATGTAATTTAATAAAGTTTACTCACTACAATTATTCTGATCTTGTTCCGAAACCGATATCGTAATGCAAACAATAGTTTTAAACGAGGTTCTAAAGAAATGTTTCAGCTATATTTTGGGAAATTCCTTCTTCGAAAGAAACCATATCTAGTATAAATAATTTAAGAAAAGAAATAACAACTAATTGCCATATATAACAATCATTGTCTCCTTAATGTTACCAACAACTTCTGCTCAAATATACAAGATATATGATCGACATCATTTGAGGCTCGATGCACATACGAAGAAGAGGAAGAAGGTAACTCGTATCTTCACTCAATGTTGGCGTGTGATTCTCAAATATATGAGTCACTACAGTTGATGTGAGTGGCAGCAACCTAAATGTATCATAAAATTTGACGAAAATTATCATCATTCTTATCTTCCATATTTATTTTTACTTTCATTTAAATTGTTTTTTTCTCTTTTCATAAAAGTAATCACTTAGGATGTTTCATTAAGGTGTTTACTGTACCCTGTAACTACGTTCTATATTAAAAAAAAATTACTATATTTGATATCGAATTCAGACTATACGATTTGGTGGAATCTGTATATTTCCTAGTATTTTTTTTTCAATTATGTAATTAATTTGTTTTGTTAGATTCACTTAATGATTTAGTTATTGTTCTGTACATTATTTATTAAATTCGATATAAAAATTATCATTGAGTTCAAATTCTAGGTTCTCCTGTAACCCTTACACTTCATTTGTTTTTTAGATCATGAAAACTATAATTGAAAAAAAAAACTTATTAATTTTTATTTATATTTCATTAACAAGTAAGAATGAGATATTTTACAGATTTTAGAGTGTTTAGCCATTAAATAAATAATATAGAAATAACTAATTTGTACACACAGTTAGAACTCTTTTATAAAATTTATTTTTATATTTCTAAAATTATGTCAAGTACTTGGTTTATTTCATGTCTAAGAGACTGTTTACTTAATGTTTGTAGAACATTTTTATACACCCTAGGAGACATTGGCATTGTTTGCTATTCATTGTTAGTTACAGTAGGAAAATAATCTTGCCAAGTGTAAAATTTATGGTTGAAATAACATGTATATATCAACATCCCGCAAGGATGTATTGTTTCCTGTTAACAAAGCAAAGATTTATATTTTAAAGTTTGCTTCTTTATGAATTATTTTGTCCTCAAAATGTCTTTTGTTAATACAAGTTTTTTTTTAACGTTAGTCAATTAATTTTAAATAACAATTAGACTACAAACTAATATTTGTGTAAAACTCTAAATCTGAATTTAATTGGACAGACAGGTAGAAATTTATTAGTTTTAATATCAGTTATTTAAAAAAGAAGAAAAAAACTGTACTGTGGTATTAAACAAAATATTTAACCATGTCATGTTATACAGCTTAATTTTTAACATAAAAACAAACTGGTTTTTTTACAAGATTTTTTAGCTAGTATAAATTTATTATTACAAATTTTACTGTCACCTATGTAAGGTGAATATTAGTTCAAATATTTATGATAGCAGTTATGTGAAACGGAAATAGTTATTTACTCATTTCACTGAATGTATTTAATTCCTCATTGTTACTTGCTTTCATCTGCAGAAAGTCTTTACGAATCAATGTACAAGTAGACAATATAAAATACTTTTGAGTTTAAAGTTTAAAACTTAACTAGCTCCGAGGACTTAAGAGCGCCGGCGCCCTAGAGCCTCTCGGCACTACACCAGACCTATTATAAGCCACTACCACCACGGAACCATCCTCACCGCATGCTCCCAAACGCCAAGACTCATGTACAGGCTGAGCATGCTTCCATGGTACTCGTGTTGGTAAGGTTCACCAAGCTACGTTGGATGAGTCATCGTCGGGTCGCTCACGCGATACCCTCCCCCATAACATCACCTACTGAGGGCCGCGACCGTTACCCACCTACATGGGATAGGGTAACCCACCAGCCGCAGCTGGAAGCTGGTATGGCATGTTAGATAGTTTTCTCCAGATTTTAGAAGTCAACACTGTGAGGTACAATGTAAACATAATTTGTACGTGTTATGTGTTACTGACTTGTTTTGCAGTCGAAATACAGTTTCAGTTATGAAACTACTGTTGAGCGAATCGTTGGGAGTTCTTTGTAATTTTCAACAAATTGAGCTACAAACCTCAATTCTTATTGTAATGACGGCTGTTGATAGAAATGAAGTTAAACGACAGAGCCTGCCGTCGGAAAAGAAGATAACATAAAAGCTCCACATGTTTAACCAAGTTTGTTCTAGCTTTTTGCCATGTTGTTTACGATAGAGCAGAAAGTTTTGTGCTGTGTTGGGTCTATTACTTTTAATAAAGATAAAGAAGCACACAGAATATTTTAACCTACGTATTGAACCTCCCTTAGTCATGTCAATCATAAAGTGGAGTGGAGGGAGCTCTTACTAGAACTGGTAGTGAACACAATTCTTTACTGAGAATTCTTCAGGAATGCCTTTGAGGCTTTTGTGCTTCGATGCTACCAGTGTGTAGCAGTAGACGGGTTCCAATTTGATTGATTTTTGTTGTTTTGTTAAGAAGCGTGTTTTATCATAAAAAGAAATTTTATTATTTGTTATATTGTGCTAATTAAATTAAAAAGTTATTAAAGTCTATAAACAAATAAAAATGTATTTTATTGCTAAATAATAAATCGCTGTCAACAGCCGCCATTTTATTTCTATTGCAAATATCATCGTAAAATTATTTGGTACACTTTTGGATATGTTTCAAAATATATATGAAAAAATCTTACGATTTAGTTAATGCTAATGTACTTGGTGGTTGTTTAAAAATGTAAATACCTTTGTGGGACACACTGCATAATGAAAATCATATAAAAATAATCAAATTATTTCCTAAACAAGTTTTAAGGTGGAACATAAAAAGTTAAATGCAATAGTTTCTTATGCATTTATATATATATATATATATATATATATATATATATATATATATATATATATTTGGGAAAAATTAAAATAGCGTTTAAACATCTTGTGTTTTAATTTCTTAAAAGGATGTAATCTCGGTCACTTGGTTCCATCCGTCTTTCTATACTGCAATTTATCACCTGGATCAGAAGCTGTCTCAACACATCCTGTCCTCACTTAATTGACCCCTTACTTTAGAGTATCATAGGCCTATTATCTACAAGATTTTACACTTCTAATTAATCATACAAACAAAATAAAGTACCATAGTGTCTGTCGACAGAGTTTGTCTCGAATGGTAAATATTTAACTTTCTGATGTCTAATGGAGCACTTTTAGTGTTTCATAATTTATATTTCTAGAAAAAAAGTGCTTTGTTTTTCAATATTGACAGTTCCAAGAAATCTGATTTGTTGCTTCGATAGTCATGTGATATCGCATAATAATAGTTGACATAATAGTAAACAAACCACGCATAATTGTGATTATCTATTTCGTAACATTAAAAGTTATCAGAAAAAAAACTAAGCGAATCGGTGAGGAGACATATTGAGCTATGTTTATAGTAAACAATGTACTTTATTGAAATAAACAAATTTAACAATAATTATTTTATGATGTATGGCAAGTTTTTAGTGTCCGATCCAAAAGCCGGAATCACATATCACCCTTTAACTTTTCTAATAATGTTTTGACATTTCTCATTCCAGAGTAACTTATTTTCTTTTTTGAAAAGGCAAAGAGGAGGCGTTTGTTGATAGTTTGTTAATAAAAAATTATTAGGTAGAAGATGAGTAATAGGATTTCAAATAAAAGCTGAACTTTTGAGGATCTTAAAAATAATAGAAATTTTTTAAAAACTACCATCGCAGCCATTTCCCCAGAATGTTTATGGTATTGATGTTTACATCAGTATTGATTATCCCAAATTTAATCCCTGGAATAAACTCTACAGTCTATTATTGGAGAGGGTGAATTGAGTTGTAACGAGGGAATGTCTATCACTGACATCAATGGGTTTGTTTGTCGAAAGGTCACTTAGTAAAGTATGAGCAAGGTAGACAGAGTTTTTGAAGATAAACGACAAACGGCCGTGGGACAAGTCAGACTCCCCTAATTGGGTACGTCTAATTAACCAAACATTAAATTGGATTATCCCCACTATGGTTATGTTTTTCCCGGAGAACATCCTCACACCACCTGTATTTAAATGTCGTTTATTTTTGAGGTTGGAGTACAAAAACCCCATCGTGCCTGGTAGCAGGACCTTCCACCCCTTCTGAAAAACATAGCAAACTTGGCATATTAATTTCCAATATCAGTTGATCGAAATATTAAACTGATTGAATGAGTCTATCAATTGAGGAGTTGGGTGGAAGAAGGGCTTAACCCTGAAAATACAGTTTTGAGAAAAACTGGTTTGAAGTTTTTATTGGCATTTTTAAGGCATTTCCCGTTCCTGTAGACATTTTAACATGATAAACAAATATTTTGATAATTTCTTTTTGCAGACACTTAATTTATCTAAATGAATGTACATATATTTCGTATTAAGATATTATAAAAACATTAATAACATGTCTTAAGCAGTTTTTCCAGAGATGGGATTTCCGCCATTTTTTTAGTTAAGCCGTTCTTCCAGAGAACTAGTTTACCCTTAAAGGTCTTTCAGTTTAGTTTAGTCAGAAAGAAAATAGTAAGTATTTGTAAATAATAATATCAATATTAATATAGGCTAACAACATAATTAAATTTATTTTATAAGTTGTTTTTGAAAATAAAATCAGAACACAGTTATTTTGGAAAACACTTTTTAGTATGAATAGTTAAGTTGTGGAAAATATTTAAAAAAATTATAAATAAATATTATCTCACAAAAAATAAAACAGTTATAGATAACTGAAAAATAATACAATGACATTCAGTTTAGTTTGGTCACAAAGAAAATAGTAGGATTTGTAAATAATAATATCAATATTAATATAACAACATAATTAAATTTATTTTTGTAGGTTGTTTTTGAAAATAAAATCAGAAGAGAGTTATTTTGAAAAACACTTTTTAGTATGAATAGTTATGTTGTGGAAAATATTGAAAAAAATTATAAATAAATATTATCTATCACAAAAAATAAAACATAGTTATAGATAACAAACTGCAAAATAATACAATGGCATTCGTTTGATATAATGTATACAATTTAATTTGAGTTAATGTTTTCTTCTTGACAATCTTCATCACTCAAAAATTCAGTTTCACTATCATTACCACCACTTTTTTCATTTTCCATAGACAACACTTGATGATACCATTGAACATATTTCTCATCAACATATTTAAGGAGAGACTCGATATCTTTTTTCTTCGCAATTTTCACACCAGGTTTATGTAAAGCTGTAAAATTTAGTTTGTCGTATGTTTGCGATCCTAAGTATTTCACAGGTTCAAGTGAGAATGGTTGAAAGAGTTTGGAATAAAACATTGAAGCTGCAAAAGAGCTGGGATTGTAGGACAATATTACACATTTTTGAATACCAAAGGTCCTTCCTTTTGCCTTGGGCTTCTTACAAAACAACGGCTGTAAGGCAGAAGTCCAGTTTTCAATTAGGTGACCAGCCATAAACGCTTCAAAAGGCCTGGGATTTTGTCTGCTTTTATTGATTATTTGAATGTAAATATCAGGACTCTCTATTGTTTCAATATGTTTCATCTGATTGCCATATATACCAAAGTTTCTATCATTTTGGTTGTATGAATGTCCTCGTACAGGGAACACATGTTCAATTTTTATTTTGTTGACTGAGCTAAACCATGCACAAAATTTCAGAACTGTCATGTTTTTATTTTGTCCGCCACATGAATCGGAAAACAGACAAATATTTTTTATATTTGGATTTTCTATTAATTTTGTACTTAAAAAGTCAAAAAGAAAGGAGCACACTGTATCAGGATTCTTTTTAGCTTCGTTTTCAGTAAAGCAATAGAATTTGCTGCTGCTGTCATTATGGCAATGAATATTAAATACATACAGCCATAGAAGTCTCTTGTAGAACTGAGCAGTGTTGTTCAGACGGGGTAAGCAAAGATTCTGAGCGTAATCAAACTCTACAATAAGGGAATTACAATCACTATTTTGCAAGACGCTGAAAATTTTGTTTTTCAGAGATTTATAAGCCTCATATTTCCTTTTATGTACATTATAGAGTACTTTTCTTGAATCATTAGGGTTAGACTTCAGAATGAGTTTTGATTCCATGCAGAAGTCACAAACATCAACACGAGGACATCTAAAAGCATAAGGGGAATATTCTCTGAAGTACCGGTGGTAAGTATTATATTTCATACTCAACAGTTGGCCAGTTTCTTTGGAAAAATATTCTTTAAAAAGTTTATATAAGACTGCAACATTTAAATTTGGATTATCTTAATATTTCCGCTTAGATTTATTCCTACAATAGTGTGAATCTTTGGATGGAAATAGGTCCCAATGTTGCTTAACTATACTCCACACACTATCACTAATTTTGTGAGGGCGATTTTTATGCTGACCCCTTTTATCTACAACACAAAGCGCACCATCTTTAAGAGCACATAAAATGGTTTTAACTCGACGTTCGGTGATTTGTAATAGGGACATAAGAAAGTTTTTGCAAACTGGGAACCTTTCACAATGAATTTGCACATGATATGTGTAACTTGCTGACCGACTTTTACCACTTTTTGGGTTGTTAATTTGATTACAAATATTTATTTTATCTATTAGGCCTAATATGAATGTATCTTGAGTGTTCTTATTGCCCAAACTCCAAAAACTATAAAAACAATCTTGCTGTTGAGTATGTTCAACTTTAGAAAAACATTTTTTGGGGCAGCATTTTCCAATATACTTAAATTTTTTACCTTCAACAGCCTTATTGGTCGATGGTGATGTATAACATTTACCACTGTCACGTTGCTTCTTGGCTTTAACTTTTTTCCAATGACTTCTATTTATTCTCCTCTTTAAACCAACATTTGCTGAATCACTCTCACTATCTTCTGTTGTAGAATATTCTTTATCACTCATTTCAAATTAAAAAATCCCTGCACTTTAAACTATTAAAATCTTTTATGTAAATACCAACTATCAAACAACATCAAATAACCTCAAATACACACGTTTTGTGTTAGTCTGAACTATAAACAAACACTAGTTAACATCAGCTGTTAGCAATGTTAGGTAGCATTACAAGACTATCTTGATCTATGGAAGAACGGCTTAGAGTAAGCACTTGCATTCTGTATTAGTATGCGCTCTGTGGTTATTATTTTGAACTAAAATGAATGGATCCATTTACTTAAAGGACTATTGTATTAAAATAGCTAAGAAATGGAAAAACGGCCTAACCCGGGTTAAGCCGTTCTTCCACCCAACTCCTCAATTGACTCTTTAGCTAATAACTCGTAGTTGATGCAACACAGAGAGTGATCATTATGTTCTGTTTGGTGCTTTTGTAGATTAAAATATAATAATCTTTGACACTTATTTAGAATTTATATAATAATGTATCACAAACACAATATTTAGTATATTCCATTTTTTTTTACACACATCATTTTTTTTAATTATACAAAATTCTACCACTAAATACATCCATGTATTGAAGTATCCATGAGATTTATTTCTGTTTAGGCTTTTACATTTTCCCTAATTAGAAGTCATTAAGGCATTAACTTTCATAAGTCTTAACTGAAGAAGGTTTAGGTCACTCAATAAAACTAATTTAATTAGCCCAACGTTTAAATTTAAATTTACAATTTTTTTTTAAATATTAAATTTGTAGTATAAATTAAACGTTTAATATTAATTTATTTACAAAGTATCTTGTCGTACATCACGTTTATAGAATATACTTTTATCTTTGCCGTGACTGTTTATCCGTGGACTATAGTCATTAGTTTTATTCAGATCATTAGTCTCATCTTTATTAATATCTCTCTCGGAGCAGGTAGTCAATACACTATAAACTCAAAATAGTTAACAAAATTGACTAACTGAAGCTACTGAAGATCTTGTAACAATTTTAAAAACTCTTATTCACCCTAATTTAATTAAAAAAAATTATACTCAATACTTCTATGATGTAGTATTAATATATTCTTAAAATTCTCCTTCTTCAAAATTAATTCACCAACAATTATAACAGACGCTGACGCCATAAAAATGCTGTCGTGGTTGATTTTAGAAAATACGACCGTTTACTTCGTAGTTTATAGAAAGAATGTTACAATTTCCAAACAGTATTTCCAACTATATTTTCAAACTCTCTGAAAACTAATATGGAAGTATGTGTAATTTTTATTTTTTTTCATTGGTCAAAATCATCCAGTCTCTTTTAGTTAACTAGATTGTTGAATTTGAAATTTCTAGAAATTTTCCTTTATTTCACTGATTATCCATAATTCCATCTTTCCTGGAAAGATCTTCCTTTTTTTGATAGTATTGGATTCATTATTCTCTTCAGTTTAATTTGAAATTTAATTGAAGATTTTAGGTTGATTTCAATAAAGCTTTCCAACTATCGGTGTTTTTGATTTTATAAAGAAAAGGTTAAAACCCTTTTTGGGTTTTAAATTCTATTATTTTTTAATACTCACATAGTATTGACATTCAATTTTAAAATTTCAATATTTGGTCAACTTATTTATATATATATATATATATATATATATATTACAATCATGCCTCAACTATTGGATTTAAAACGTATACATTGTTCTATTTCATAAGCGGTTGAACGGTTTTTAATTAAATTTCGTTTTTGTTGGTTTTATTGATAAATTATACTATTCCAAATTATACATTATGATATTTTTCCCATTCAAATGACTGAAAACTTGTTTAAAAGAGTTTACTTTATTGAACCCCACATTATATATTAAATTTACAAAATTCTTATAAATTAATAGTTACTATACTAGACTATTATTACAATTTTCTATTACTTTATCAGCTAATTTCACATTTATCAAAATTTTACATTTTTTTTGTAGTATCTTTTCTTAAGTAGTTCTTAAATACAAATAATACACAGTTTCCTTTTATTTTTTATCTCTCAATTACTTCAATTTATAATGATAATGACACAAAAATAACTTTTAATTGTAATTGATTTTTCCTATTGTTTTACTGTCATAAGCTTATTCAAGCACCCTTAACCTTGTTAAGTAATTTAAACTTTTTCTTTCTTCTTTAAAAGTCTCTACATGTTATGGAACTTTAGTTTTACAAAATATTATTTAATTTTTAATTTTGTGACTTGAACGGTTTAGACCAAAGTCTAATCTGTGTCACATCAGTATCCGAAAGGAGTAAGTTCGGAGGAGAGAGAGAGAGAGAGAGAGAGAGAGAGTTACAACACTAAGTAAACAGCACTACACCATGTAAATATGTTTTCCGCACAAAATAAACAGTACATATTGCAGAGGTAGTATTTGGTGTTATCTTGCAATTTGTAAACACAGACTTGAAATTGGTTTACTTAAAATATTTATCCTAAAGGGGAAACATTCAGCAACACGTAAATGTGGCTGATTGTATTGAATAACTTTAGTAGGCTACAACTGCTTCCTTAACTTCGTTTTTGTTTTAACGAACTTTTGTAACTTTAGTTAAATTAAAAGTTGGTTGGATGTGATTTGTTAATTTCCTTTTAAGCCTTTATAAAAGTTCAGAGTTTCATTAACATATGTTTGTATTTTTGAATATTAAAACTTACACAATATTTTTCATTTTCATTCCGTTTTCATTCGCTTTTCATTCCATTTTCCATTTTCATTTTCATTTCCATTTCCCATTTAATTTTCATTTTCATACGCTGCTTATGAATAGCTACATGAATTAAGTCAATTCAAAATATCGTGTACACAATGGTACACATTATATAGTCAAAGTAATACGTAGTCCTACATAATAACCTAGATGAAACATAACATATATAATAAAGTGGACTTAATCACAGCGACAAAGAAATTACAATATTATTAAAAAATACAAAAGTCAATGAATAGATCACAATTAAGTACATAATAATAAATAGGAAAGTAACCCAAAACCATAAAGTCAAAATGAAATTGATCAACACTGATATAAATTCCTGACAAGAATAATGTGCACCATAAATTAACAGTTCTTTTAAAGAAGTTTCAAATTTTGTACTAGAAAAAGTTTCATTTTTACAAGTAACATTTTAAATAAATTTGTACAAAAATGAAACTATTAATTTATTCAAGGATAACTATCATAATATTGTTATTCAAACACTTTAGCGTTTATTCCTTGATAGGAAGGAAACAAGCTATGCCGTTTGAAATTTGTAGTGAAATTCTGACCATGTTACTATTATCGATTCAATTAGATTGTCCTGCTCTGCTGTTCGTCCATAATGTCACATTGTATCTTCTGTAAGTTCATGATGTTTTAAAAAATTACTGCATTCTAATTGATCGCAAAAGATTTAATGAACATTAATTTAAGTTAAAAATAATTGTGTTTTATTACTGAACTCATAAATATGAATATAATATTATTAATATTTATACGTTTTGAGATTTCGTTAATAGTTGGAGAATGACTGCTATAATTAATTGTACTGGGTTTTATATAGGTCAGACATTTATTGAACAATTATTCAAGTCAGTAATTTAAACTATACAAAATTTATTTAGAAACAAATTTTTAACTAATTAACGTACTGGGTGTCCCACAAAAAAGTCCCTATTTTAAAATTAATATTACGTACATATGGAACACTACAAACTTGACACTTTACAGTTATGTTACATACATATATAAAAAAGTAACTTCTAGTTTCATTTTTTTTACGGCCAATCTAAACAATAAGGTGGAATTTCAAAAAAGAACTCTAATCTTCTGGATAGAACCATATCCTCCCACAATATAATGCAATTAAAACGTGCATTACCATCTGTTAAATCTCGATCAGTTGGTTTGTTCAACACACAACATGAAACAATTGGGTAGTTGTGTTTAATCAGTTAATGATGATATATAACCTCGAAACAATGAATTTTTTAATTGAACAAAAAGTGAAATGTTTTTCTTGGGTTATTGCCTTTGAAAAATTAATATGAATATATAAGGTGTTTTTAAAAGAACCTACACAAAAATGTGGTTCTTCCATCAAAAAAATCAATTCATAAATGGAAAAGTATGCTGCTAGAAAACTGGGTCTGTTTCAAAGAAAAATTATAAATTTCCTAACACAGAAAATAAAGTAGTTGCATGATCTACTGAAATCTCCAAACAGGCCTAATTCACTTCGAAAAGTTTCATTTGCTACTGGGATACCATAATATCCAGTTTCATTTTGCTTAGTCGTCATTTCAAAAATATACCAAGAAAAAAAATCAAATTTTTATATTTTATGTAACACATTTAATTCACGGATCGTTGGAAGATGAAAATAGCGACCTCTTCGTTGGATACCTCTTTGGCAAATTTCTATTTACTACCGCGTACCCTGCCTTTTCGGCTGAGATTGCCCTCCCGGCACTTTTGTCTTGCAGGTTATCGAGTATTAGATTGCAGGCGTCTACGTTCATCTTTGGTGATGTAATAAGTGTTTCCCACTCATTCAAGCAACTTTCACAGTGAACGGACAACGCTTTGGAACACAAGCCAGAGTGGTGCACCGACTATACGATCGACTCGACGTAATGAACTAAGTGTCTTTCTTCTAATATACTGGATTACGATATTTTAACCAAATAATGGGTGATTAGCCCCTTTTTGCGAAGGGTCAGACTGCCCAGGGTTTTCGGCGGTGCGTCCCAAAATTCCGTATTAGGTTAAATATGCGATGAATCGTCAACGGAGATTTTGGCAGATCACTTTCCTAGATCACTAGTTTTAAATAGAGTCATCCACTTAATATTATTCTTAGTTTAATTTAGTTTATATTTTAAATAGATTTTGAATATGTGCACCATCAGTAAAAACATAGGCATGCTTCTCTACACTTAGGGAAGTCAGGGAGTAGAATAGAAATAATAAAATGTACTGCTTCATACTCCAATAGCCTTAAATTCTTTAAGAAATCATAAATTCATTTCAATTTAAAGATAAGAAGGTAATTTAAGAGCACCCACTAAAATTCGAGTAAATATTAAATGTCCAATCTTTAATAGACTGATTTTTCATTCACGCAACACGTATTTTTTTATAATTGAGAATGTTTATAACGATTCAACATTTAGTAGCATGATAATTTATAAAATGATATCAATAAATTATGTTTTTCAATTCATCTGGTAATATCAACTCAATTTCTGTCTTAAATTAGTATAATTAACAGACTTCTCCAAATTATTTGCTTATGTCCTCAAAATGGGGAACTTGATGTGTTTTTTATTTTTAATTGTGGCAATAAATAGTTGTAAACAATATATATTCCAAAAATATTGTGTAGCATAAAAATATATTTTGTGTTCCAATATAAATTTTAGAGATAAGTTTATTTTAAAAAAAACCACCCTAAATTATTCTACTAATGGTAAATTTGTTACAAATGAAATACACTATCACAGAAAATCTTTTGTTTCGTTGTTCACCATTCACTCTGTATAATGAAATATGAATACAAAATGAACAACACAGAAATATGATATATACTAGTATCTCTTCTAACAACAGACGACACTTGCGTTTATCGTATTTAAAGCACAACAATAGAATAATTTAATTATTAAAACTTCCACTACACTACATAAATGCATTTAAACAACATGATTATTCACACGTGTGGCATCTACGAATAAAACAAAGGACAAAACTCAACTAGATTATGAATTATTTAATTTACAACAACATTCATACTACACAAAGCATTGTTTAAAAAAAATTACAAAAGCTCATTTTGTTTTACTCTAATTACTTCCTCAATACAGGTAATTTATAAAAGCGATTTATCTCAATTACAAATAGCCTATCTGTTTAATGTTCGGTGTAAATGTAATTGTTTTAAGCAGATGTTTTACATCCATTTAATTGATAATACTATACATCGCTGTTTCTCACAGTTCTAAAGGAACTCTCATTATTTATTTAGTTTGTCTAAAAGTATTGTAAACACTTTTCGTTTCCATTTATGAACAAAGTTATTCCTAATGTAAGACCATATGGGTTGTCAATATGACATCCTGTATTAAAAATGTTTGGAGTATTTATACAGTATTGTTTTTAAATTAGCACACAAATAAAAGCTCCACAAAAAATGATATTCTACTTGAGAAGAGAATATGAAGAGGAAACATTGATGAAACAATATACAGAATGTTTCTAATCACTAACACGGATACTGGTACTTCACAGATCACTAATGACAGTAGGAACTGCTGTTTTGTTTTCTGTAGCCGCCTGGCTGGAGCACCTAGTGGCCTGTATGAGTCGGGTCTTGTTATGAATACTAGGTTTTCTCCTATATTCATATTCTACGGGTTCAAATAAAATAACAATATTCGGCGGCTCAGATTGTTAATATTAATATTTACTCATTGTTCCCTTACAGTTGTTACAATTTATCAGGAATATTCTCATTCCTATCTGATATTTAATCCTATAAAATACAATTTAATAAATAATTAGTCCTAACCAGACCTTTAAACCTTCAATCCAGAGCAATGGTAAATTATTGAATTTAACAACTCTTGTTTTCTAAACACATGAATTTGCTCACCTTTTCAACGTAGGCCGTGAATCTCTATAGGTACGTTCCTGGGCTGGTTACTCTGTTGACCAGCAGCGTCTCCCCGCCCCCGCCGACGTCTTGGTTGCCACTCCTCCTCTTTCTATGTCACTAGCAGTTTATATAGAGCTTCATTATCCATGTCATGCTAATGAACTGCAATCTAAGCAATTGCGACACTTTTTCAATTATTTTTCAATAACTACCACACGTCTGATATTGAAGATTTAACTGGTGCTAACATTTGTTAATAAAATTCTTTCTAAACTTATAATAAATATTTTCTTATCCTAAATCATAACAGTCTCGTATTAGGGACGGGTCACATGTTCGGATCATCTACCCAACTAATAGAGAAAGTTATGTGTTGGGTTAAGAAAATTGAAACAGAGCTTTTTCCGTTTTGAGGTCCCCTGAGTCAAAATAGTTTTTTTTTAATGATGTTTGTCGTTGTCATAAGTACAGTGCTCTACAGCCTCAAGGCGTGAACAAATTTTAATTAAATTTTATATGTGAACGTATTTTTTTAAATATATAGAGTTTATATATATATAAAGGATGCTCCCAAACTTACAAACTTTGGGCTATTGTTCTTTAGGTAAAACGAAGCCTAAATCGTAATACAATCAAATGTCTTCCTAGTTCCGTTCGTATGTGTTTAATAAAAAAGTTTAAAAATTGGTCTACAGAATTGAATCAAATCTTTTTGCTTTGTTATGTTCAATTAGTATTTTAATATATCATAACTCACCTTCGTCAAAATCAGTTGTCACATAGTTTAATAAAACGACGACCCCTTCGGCTATTCAGCCATTATCAAGTTTATTATTGGAGAAGCTTCTCCATTGTCACGGAACACTTAACAAAACACTTTCACCAACAGTTAATAAAAATTATTCTGAAAAACATACATAATAAAAATCATGCCCGGTGAGCCCACTGTCTCGCACTGAACTATAAACTTGATATTGGCCGAATAGTCGAAACGGGCATCGTTGTTTTAAACAATACAACTTACTATTAACGACGATAGGTTGTAATATAATACTAAAGTATATCAATAGTCGTAATGGAGATAAATAAAATTAATTAGTATTTTACGTTTAATTATTGTAACAGAACTCGTTTCAAAATGGCGCCATTAAAAGCTTTCAAAACTAGCCATTACGAAAATATACAAGGATATTTGTTATGTTGGATCAAAAAGTTTTTACACACGTTTTCTGAACCTTATAATTGTATTATAGTACTACTACCTTGAGTTGGGTTAGATGTTTATATATTTAACAATATCCGTTCACTTCGCTCGTGTCAATATTTCAGCACTTTGGCGTGCCTTGTAACTGTACACGTTAAAGAAGCTTCCACTCGCTACGCTCGTGTCGGTGATTCGACCCTGCCGGATGTGATAAATGTATGAATATCACGTTTTTTTAAGGAGATCAGTATTAGAAATTACATTTTTACAATAACTTCGTTACATGTCATAGTTGAGAGGTGAGATTTGTGCCATTAAATGCAAAATAAAAATATGAAAATTTTTATATAATTTAATGTGTTAAGAGTTAACACGGGATATGTAAAAAATAAATAAATAAATAATAAAATAAAAATTCCGCCATTTTAACGTTTTCAGTTCTATTTCTCTGAATGTCAATGGTTTTCAATATGTTGCCACGCTGCGCCTTTGTCTGACTTCACGAATTTAAGATTCTTGTTCCCTTTTTTGGAACACTATTATCACGAACTCTTAAACTCGCTGTACGATCACCACCGACTGGGCGAACCACCTTTCTTTTCAGAGCAAGCGCGGGCAAGGCCAAGATGCTCACTTTTACTTTTTTAAATCAAAGATTTTGCAACTCTTGGCTCTAATAAGTATGAGCTTGTCCTCATAAACTTACTAAATTTTAATTAACGCAAAATTCCCTGAATTTTATCTCAATGCTCGATTATTTAACTCTTTTAAGATTAACTCTCTCTCTCTCCAAGGTCGTGCCTTTTGGGAGAAATCGGCTCTTAAGTTCTGATGATAACTTTTAAAATTTTCAAATTATATTACCAGAGCACATATATAAAATTTATGTTAAAACAAGGTTAATAGCATACACAGAATGGATATATATTAAAAACACAACAAAATTTAGAAATGAATTATTTGTATATTATTTTCTCTTTTGCACAGAAAAATTTTATATTCAAAAACTTTTTTAATCACACCAAACAATTTAATTGAACAATAACACAACTATTTATTTATTTGACAAAATTAATTAATGTAATATTTTCTATATCTTAAACAAAATAAAAACGCTTGACTTTTCAGACAGAACCACAAACAGTTTTTCCTGTACTGAAAAAGTCGTATTTAAATTATTAATAATTTTCAACACCAAAGCAGAGGTTTAAAATGAATTTAATTTTTAATAATTCCCCTAATAACGTTATATTTAAAAAGAAGTTAATATTTGCGAATTATTCCTTAAGTATAAGATACCTTCACACTTTAATAGAAGTTCTAGTTGGATTTGGAATTTGTTGTATAATTAGGATGATGGTGATGTGATGTTTTCTATCCAGAGTCTGTAAGCTGCTATGTAGTTGAATGCTGGTATCGAATTCTTCTAAGTCGCCTTGAAGATCGATTAAAGTTGAAATTATTCTAAGTCCAATTAGTAGAGTGACAGTTGAATCTTCCTCTCAGCTCAGAGTCGGTTGCAGAAGAAACGTCCTTTCAGCGTCGATTCCAAATCAAAAGTAACCGTCTTTCGACGGTTAAATCTCGGTCTCCCTGTCAGTGGGAATTAATCCACTTTTCTGGAGCCAATTTTCCTCCCTTTTTGGGAAAAAGGTATTTTCCATATATTATGTGTTTTCAGGCCCTTTTGGTCTGAAATAATTACACTATATATTTTATTAGTCCTATTTTTTGACTAATGAATAGTTTTCTCCCTTTATTATTAATTAAAACACCTTTTAATTAATAATTTATAGTATTTTTTCTTTAACGTTATCTTTGATCCAAGTTGGCAACATGATGTTTCTGACTTTAGACTCCGCTTGAAGATGCGCGCGCAACTTTTCATGTTTTTGCATGAAAATCTCTACTTTTGACGTTTTTTCGTTCAACTCGCTATAACTTTCGAACGCTCAAACCGATTTTAAAGTTCCTTTCGGATTCTTCTTCCTTTCCATCTTGTGGGTCTTGTGGAACTTGATTCATCGCTCTACTACGCTTCGTTCGCGAGTTATCGCCCTTTTCCCGAAATTTGATTTTTCTCCTTTTCAAATTTTGAGATAAGTCCTTTCTCAAAATTCTTTTGACGATATCTTGTTCCTCTTCTACTACGACGAAAAACTATGTTTTTACTTTTTACATAACTCGTTTGGTTGTCGAGTTATTCGCCTTTGAAGTCCTTAAGTTTGTGTCGTATGAGTTTATGCTCATAAAAACCCCCCCATTATATATTATTACTTCTGCTTTGGTGTTTTACAATTTTACTTACTAGATACATATAATTATCATTTTACTTTACCCCTTTAACGTTTAATTTACCCGCTTTTGGGCTTTGAAGTTTTACGTTTTGTAATTATTATATCTCCCTTATTTTATTCTCAAATTTGATTCTAAGTACATATTATTGTGCCCTATTGTGGTCTCTACAATAGTACTTATTATTATTTTTTAAATGATCCCCCCTTCAACTCAAAAATTCCAAAAAACTCCCCAAGAATGACTTTCTAAATCCATTCTCACCTGCTAATTATTATTAATTCATATTTTTTATTTATGATTATTATTAGTTCCCCTCTGAGTTATGACTCTACGTTTTTTGAATTTTTAATTTAAGTTTTTTCCAAATTTTAGGTTTTTGAGCCCCTATAAAAACTTGAATAACTTTTTTGTTTTAAATACTTTTAAATTTATTCTTTGATATTCTTAATCGGTTGATTCTACTGTACACTAATTTATTTTAATAATTTAATATTTTAATAAAATAAGAAACCAGACAGAACGATTGTACACGATTCAACATGCAGTGTTCGACACCTGTTGCCGTGACGTCATCGCTCCCCCTCGTCCCTCATCCACTATGCTTTATCGCGGGAATTTAACTTGTTTTAAATTGACTTGAGACGTTTGGCTTTTTCCAAACCGTCGCAATGTGCACATTATAATCCAGTACAATAAATTTTTATTTTATTATCGTAATTTTTGGAACCGCTATCTTGTTTAGCTATGTGTACACGACAACGACAACGGACGCACGGCATCTCGGAAACAACTTTTACGGTTTCCTGAGGTAATGAAAAATCACTAAAAAAGGAAATCACATTAAAACATATCTATAAACCTACCTCATAAGTAAAATAATAGACTACTACTCAAATTAAGTGAATTTTAGGAAATGATACAGTTCTGGAACTTCAAAGAACTAAAATTTGTTTAACGTTGCGGAAATTGTTTTCATGAAATTTGTTCGAAATTATTCCGTTCGTAGTATAAAGATTTTATTGCTTATTTCATTTATTAATGAACTTTATAGATTTAATATTAATTCAATAAACAAAAACTGTATTGATATTTATTTTCTCATTAACTAAATCTATATCAATGCGTTAAATGGATGTTATAGAATGACGTTTGTTAATAATATTTGAGTAACCCAAATCCAGAACTTTTGTCTATCCTCTTATTATATAAGTTATATTGTAAATTACTAACGTTAGTGGTTTTGCGCATTGCACAGGATCAAGTTATTTGATAGCCGTCAGGAACACATAGTTTTACTTGGTTAATTGAAGTTAGCAGGATACACGTGGTTGCTTCGATGTTGGATAAAGTTAAAAATTAAATTGAATTTATCACTTTACGTATTTCATTGATTTAAAACTTTGTAACTGATATCATAAGAGGAATTGTAATGAATAATATAAATACACAAATTAATAGTTATATAAATTTCATAAGGAAACACCTGTCGGTCGTCTTAAGTGCGGAAGGAACAAACATATAAAGTTAAAATAACCGACTGAGTTTCTTTAGAGAAAAATTTAAATTTAAAAAATAAAGTAATGGTATTTTTTAAACGTATTAATAATCTTAATAACAATATAATTATTATCGTGCGCAAGATTTCTTAAAGTTTGTTGGACTATTTTTCAGTGTAGAATGAAAACTAAAGACAAACTATAGATGAGGATCAGCATTTTTAATTGCAGTAATTGTTTGTGAAATATGATGGAACGTCATTAAGGAACTGTTCAAAGGACCTAGAAACAAATCCAGTTATTGCAAGTTTACGTAAGTAGCATTTCTGTTTATATACTGACTAGCATCTCCCGTTTCGGCTTTGTCCGCGAATCATTCAAGTTGTAATCTATACATTTATTAAATCGCATGTTTTGATAAAAAAGTTTAATATTACTTTAATCCGGCTAATTTTAATGTAGTGTGTAATATTTAAGAATACAGAATTTGTGAATTGAATGATAGAGTAATTTCAGAAAAAGAATATTTTTTTCTAAATCTGTTATTTTCTTCATGTTTATTCATCAATAACTTAAAGTTACTAAAGTTGAAAAATATCAAAAGGCAAAGTAAACAACAACAAAAATTCGTAATTATTCTAGTTATAGATTAATTATTTTATTCTATTTAAGAATTAATATTATAAAATACTAATGAAAAATTTAATTATTTTACAATTAAAATAAAAAAATTGAACTAAAAATGTACTTATTTAGTATTTAGGACCTCTTTGTAAACTACATTTGTTGTCTTCCCTTTAGGTGCTAAAATCACTAAATTATTAGAAGAACTGACCCTAGAAGCACCAACGTACAATTGACCATGAGAAAAACAGTCTTCTCTTAAATCAACTCCTGCAAATTTTAATGTTTGTCCTTGAGATTTATTAATAGACATAGCAAAGCATATCTTCAGAGGAAATTGAAGTCTTTTAAACTGGAAAGGGTACTCGGACGGGATTAGTGGTATTCTAGGTATAAAAACAGATTCACCTCGAGCACAACCAGTAAATATTGTAGCTTCTATAAAAATTTTCTTTAAAGCAGTTACCTGTAGTCTAGTTCCATTGCATAGTTTTGGAGGGTTTAAATTTCGTAATAACATCACTGGCGTTCCTACTTTAAGACGAAGTTTATGTGCTGGAAATCCAGGTGGATTAAGCGAATTAAGAAATTCTACTGGATAATTAACTGCTTCATCTGTTTCTATCACTTTATCAACTGATTTGTATTCTACTATTTCCCCTTGGAATAAGTCAAGTAATTTATCATTAATTTCAGCAGCTCTGTCATTTTTTGGACATAAAATTGCACGCTCACTGAACCATTCCATCGTTTTTTCCTTAATTCTATAAATATCAGGATAAACGGCATTTATAAGCTGATTTAAGTTATTAACTACTTTTCCTAAAGTTTCTGGTATTACAACCTTTCCTGTTTCTTCTGGATATTGTCCATTTCCTATTTTAAGCAGGAGTTCAGAAAAAGCACCTGCTGAAGAGTCATTTTTTAAATGAACTCTCATATTTGTTTTTAGAGATAATTTCTTTATTCGAGGCCATAAACGCGATGACTTGATACATGCTTTCACTTCATCAGCGCGTGTTCCTCTTTGTACAACAGGCAACGTTTGCCTAAAATCTCCAGCTAGTAAAACAGTAACTCCGCCCATTAATAATTTGTTGTTTCTTAAGTCTTGGAGTGTTGCATCCAAAGCTTCAAAACCTCCCTTATCCATCATGGGGCTCTCATCCCAAACTATAAGGTGACAGTCTTTTAATACTTTGGCCCTATTACTTTGTTTAGAAATTCCGCATTTAGGAGTTCCCGCATAATTCAAATTTAAAGGCAATTTAAAAGCGCTATGAGCAGTTTTGCCTCCTTCTAGAAGAGTGGCAGCAATCCCAGAAGACGCTGTAGCTAAAGCAATTTTTTTATTACTTCTCACTTTTGCTAATAATAAATTTATTAAAAATGTCTTTCCAGTACCACCTGGTGCATCTAAAAAATATGTTTTCCCCTCGGAGGATTCTATGCTATTCACAATTTCCTGATATACATTTCGTTGTTCTGGAGTTAATAATTCCTCGTTATTCCTTACTACTTTTCCCAATTCTTCTGAATTGTAGTTCATTTCTGTTAAATAATCAAAATTGTTAAAGAATTCCTCACTTCTGGTAGGCTGTGGCAAACCATATTGTTTTAAACCACTTGCTCCTAACGCCATCACACCATCCTCGATTGATAATAAGCATTTATTATATACTTCTTTCATAAAACCTTGTACTCTATCTTGAACTGCTCTTTCTATTTCACGTTTGAAATCTTCGCTTAAACTATCTTTATGCTTTTCCCAAAGATTTAAAGGGTCAGATATGTGACAAAACACCAACATCACAACAAACACTTGTCGCATTTTATACGGTGAATCACACAAAGCTGCTTCTTGTAATGTGTCATTCCATTGTTCGTCACTTTCTAATAAACCTAAAGCTTTGCACGCAGACTGAAATGTTGGATGAATGATGCCGTCGACTGTTTTAAGGTATTCAAAAGATGTTGGACCTCTAACTACGTGCAGCAATAACCTTAGATGGTAGCATTCGACATTATTTGGATGCACCGTATATACTCTTCCTAGTGCTGTGTCCTTTTTTATCCCTGGCCAATTTTCAACGTTTACGCCCCTTTTTCTCCTTTCAAAAACTTTATTATTTTTCCAAACGTAATAAGATGGAACTTCTGAATAAAGCAGGGTCTTGGCAAATTCGTCTTTTTGGCACAACTCAAAAAAGGCTAAAAGTGTGGTTTGAGGTGGATTATTAAGTCTTTGAGCTAAATTATCTGAAGTGAAATAGACTCTTTGACCATTTTCTAAATGTACAGCAAGGTGAACAACGGTAGGATATCGCTCATGAATTGGGAAACCAAGTATTCGCCAAACTGCTTCAGAGCTGCTGATATAACGGCCACTTTCATATTGACTAACTTCATTTATTTCATTACTTTTATTTTGTAATTCAAAGACTGCTTGATCTGTTCCTTTATTAATATATTTACATATGTATTTAATAGATTTTACAGAATTACAAATTTCAATGTTAATATGGGCATTGAAAGTGCGAGATAAAACTGGGTTGTAAGGTACAACCCAACTGTTATCTATATCCATATCTTTTATTTTCACAGTAAATCCACCTTCCTCTGGAGATAACCTTCTATATTTTGGGTAACCATCTTCTCCAGTTTGTGTTTCTTTCAAAAAGGGTCGCGGATACTTTTTGCTGCATCGCCCATCTTTCATGCAAGGAGAATTCATTTTCAAAGTACCACATGGACCGTGAATCATATTAGTCTTAACAATTTCGTGCAAAAGAGGATCTTTATTGATATCAGGTATTTCTGCAGAGACCACTTTATCAGTTAAACTTGGAACCAGGCGATCTTTTAACCAGAGCAAAATATGTGCGTGAGGTAATCCACGTTTTTGCCACTCAACTGTGTACATGAAGCACTCAACCTCACCGAAAACACTGCCTTTTACTAATAGATCTTTCATAGCTTTCAGTTTAAGGTGGAATACCCTGGCTATAATGTCATGCCGATCTTGAGATTTCTGACCACGAAATAATACACCTTTGAACTCTGTCCATTTCGGATTACATGTAAAAGTTATGAATAGATCAGGTCGACCTTTGCAACGAACATATGTCATTGCATCTTGAGCTCGTTCATGCATATAGCGAGGTCCTCCTGTGAAAGATGATGGAAGCACAACTAATATTCCTAGTTGATCCCCATTTACATCCCTTCTTCCAATTGCATCTTTTAAGTGAATGTATTCTTCAACTCTAAGCTTGCTTTGATTATGCCTAATATAATTTAATCTTTCAGTTTCAATTTTTGCAAACATATCAACTAAAAATTGACTGAAAAGTGCACCCATATGAAGAAGAAAATTGAAGTCATTATATCTCACCATAATACGATGTGCATAAAAATCGGAAGCTGTTATTTTTCCTCGAGGAAGTGGTAACTTTGTAGTAGGATCACGATATGGCATATTAATACTGTAGCCATCTTCACCCCTACAAAATAAAAGAGGATATTGTAAAGAATCATAAGAACGATGAATTTCACTTATGCGATGTAAATTCTCATCATGGCTTTGAAGAACAATATCTCGATTTTCAAATTGCTGTCCGCTAATTACCAAAGCTATTTCAGATGATGTTGCCTCATTATATCGGCCTGTATGAGAACCAGCAGGTTTCCTATCAGCATGAATAACTACTTCAAACTTATCACAATCATTCGGAAGTTTTTCTAAGGCAGTTTTGAAATCTTTAACATAAGTATTATGTTCATGGAGCATATGCTGCAATTGCTTTACTACTCCAGGTTTGACTCCTGGATAATGACTGCATCTTAATTTTGTTTCTTTTTCATCTTCACCTACGAAGTAGATTTGGAGAAACTGAGCTTCTTTATCTGGTATGGGCAGCACACTTCCTACTAAGTGATATACTTGTCCAAGAACTTTAAAAGTCGGCATATATCTATCTTCTATAATCTTATTCGCACCAAATGACGTCATTTGAAAGCAACCATTATATTTACGAATCGAGCTAATAAAATGAGAATGCTCGGGATGGCTATCATTTAAAAAACTATAAAGAGGCTCCGGTGGGGGTTGAATTGTTAATAATTGTACTTTTCCACCATTGCAGCACATTCCTGGTGTTTCATTTTTCCACTTAAGAGCCCCACAGTTTTGGCATTCAGAATTCATTAAACCTATACTTACATATGGATCTGTGTCATAATTTATTTCTACATTATACTCCATTGCTGAACGTATTTTTTTCGTCCATGGACGTTTTCTTCTCTCTTCTCGAACTCCAGGTGTATTTGCTTCATAGCAACTTTGAGCTGCTCTATGAATCTGAGGGTGTTGTTCCTGGTATGCAGATGCTGCCACTCTATGGACCTCAGGATTTTTCTGCTGATATGCGGCTGCTGCTACCCTATGTACCTCAGGATGTTGCTGCTGATATGCAGCTGCTGCTACCCTGTGGACTTCAGGATTTTGTTGCTGATATGCAGCTGCTGCTTTTCTGCGAACATCAGGATGTTGCTGTTGATATTTTGCTGCTGCTATTCTATGAGCCTCAGGATGATTTTGCTGGTATTTGGTATTAGCAAAGTGACATGCTTCAGGATTGTTTAATAGAAAAGTTTTCTTAGCCGATTTTAGTTGCTGTTTTCGTGTTGCGCCACTATATCTTGCTCGTCGCTTTTTAACTGACTTTTTGTCTATGGAAGGTAAAGTTGTTAAAATTCCATTGTCTACGGAAGGTAGGGTTGTTAGAATTTGATTGTCTTCGTAGGATAATGTTGTTAAAATTTCATTATTACTTACAGAAGGTGTAGCACTTAAAATTTCATATACTTCGAAGTGACCTTTAGACAATGTGCCAGTAAAGCGCAATCGTCTAGTAGGATTGATACTATTTCCAAAAACTTCATAAAGTGCACTATTGCGGTATACTTCAAAGTGATAAGGAAATATTTCTCCAGCTGCTGTTAGTTCGATTATTCCAGCATAACTTGAATGCTGAGACATGTGAGTGCAATAACTCTCGATATCAGGATAATTATCACCATAATTATTTTCGGAAAACGCTGATAATCTATCCCAATTTTCTATTACATGCGATACAACTCTTTGGCGAATAAGGCAACATCCTTCTTGATTATTATTCACAATATACGACAGAGATCGAAATAAACACGCACCATCTCCAATAATTGGAATTACGGAGTGCATTACATTATTACCATTAATATTTAAACAGTCGACAGTCATATTTTATATAAAGTTTCAATATATAATTAAACGATAATCAGTATTGAATAATGTATTTGTCTAACAGAGATTTGTTGTTTAATAAAAGCTAGTTATTGTAGTAAATAAAAATTAAGTTTTGTTAAAAAATTAATTAAAAAAATATTTTTTTTACTTTTGTCAATGTAGAAAATTCAATATATTCATGAATAAGTAATATGTAACAAATATTTTGGTTGAATACGATTCAAATTGTAAATACACTGAATAACTTTTTCACTGATTCACAAATATGTTAAAATATCACCTTATTATGTATATCGTGACCTCAGAGAAACAACCTTTTTTAAATAAACAAAATCAAGAGTTGTCTTGCAACAATGTTCCAATGATCAGCTGTTAAAATAAAACTTTAGTTTATTAGGCCTAGCTGCCCAGTAATATGTATAAAACACTTTTTTTAGACGTTTCTTTTAAAAATAACACCATATTTGACTTAATATAAGTTCATTTCAAGAGATGTAGCACTAAATAACACTTTTTATTGATGATTAAGTATTAGAGCCTTAATTTAAAATCTTCTGATGTTCTATTTAATAAATTTTAATACTATTATTTAGGAAAACTGAACAGTCCAAAAAGCATCCATATAGTCTTAATGGCTTCTAAATATACACTGACAAAATTATTCAATTGTTTTTCTTTTTCAACAAAGTCATACAGAGAGATTGTTTTTATAAGTTCATTGTTCTTATGCAATCTTGTTTATTTTTTGGGGGAAAGATGAAATGTAATTATGATCCTACTTATTAAAGAAACTGTTAATAGTTTATAATATTTAAATATGATTTTATATTATTCAATTAAAATTTAGAATGTTGAAAAGGGTTAAATAAATTCTCTCAAAGGATAAAGAAAATTATCTTATATTGATATATGTATAATTTCTATTTGTATCAGCAAAGAAAGTCCCGCGATATTCTTCTCCAATCACAAACTTCTGTGGGCGTGTATTTTATAACTAACGTCTTGCTTCTAATGGTCGCCATCTTAATTCCAGATTTACGTTCATATTTCGACAGATTATGTCTTTGTTATTAAATATTTATATGAACTCAGGTGATGTTTTATATTTAGAAATATCTACTTCGTATTTCTGTATATCTCATTTTGTCTCTAGGTCTTCTGTATTTTTATAATCGGCGAAAGATCGGAGTTATATTTTCAATTCGGTTATTTTCCAAGTTGACCTTTCACGTCTAGATAAAAACAAATTATTTAAGTTTTCTTGTCTTTAACTGTGTGTTGTTATTTTTTATGGATTAATCAAATTCTTAGGCGCAATTTTAATATAGGTTTTGATTTGTTTTAGATTGACAATTTTCTGGATTAGTTATAATTGGGTCGGAAAATATTAGATTTAGAATTTGTTTTGATTCGAGTCTTATCTTTTTGCCGCTAGGCGCGTGTATGTTGACGTTTAAAATTAAATGAATGAAATTGACTTTTTTATTTTTTGTATTTAATACCCTTTAAAATTAAAATTTCGCAAAATCCTTTCTTAGTGAGCGTCTATGACCTCATACAAATATGCCTTTAAATTTTGGTATCAATATCTTTGTTGGTTTTTGCTCTACGTTGATTCTCTGTCAGTCATTCATTCAGTCAGTCAGGACAAAGCCGTTTATATATATAGTGATGTAATATGGCGGTAATTCTTGTTGTATATTTTTAGAAAGTTTACAAAAAACTTTCCTTAATATTTCAGAAATGAAAAGTTTTGTGATGATTAAAACAGATCCTAATATTTTAGACTTGTAAAGCGTAAAATAACAATTTAATATTTTAGTAAAATGTCAGTAGTTAATTAATTACTACTCTTGTGATTCAGTATTTTATATTTGTTTAAATTAAAAACAAACTAGTGAAAATATCGTAATCTTATCCCACAAAATTAAAAGTTAGTTTAAGTTTCTTACAAAACGACAATTATGTAAAATCTAGTAATAAAAGTTATTTGTAACTAAATAAACAGTGGGGATTACATGGATTTTTCATCCAAATCGGTACATTAATTTAAAATAAGTGAGTATTATGGCCTCAAAGAGTAATGAAATATCTGAGTAAGTTTGGACTCCAGAATCACGTTCTGGATGCAGATCAAGTCCGCGTTTTAGAAAGCTGAGAAAATTACTTCTGGGCTCAGCAGACTCACGGAAAACCAAAGAAAATTGTTTATAATAGTTTATATAGAACATATTCATGTAAAAATCCTTAATTTAGGCTGTTGGGTTCAAGTAAAAGTAATACGGGTGATAATAGCGTCGGTACAAAGAAGAGTGGCTCTCCGGAATGCGAGATGATACAGAACTGTCTTGGAACCGACTGCTCTAGTGGTTGCTGGCATGTTCTATTTAGTTCTCTTGGTAAGGAGAGAAGATGAATATACGCAAAACCTTAAGTGTTTGGTAAGAGGCTAAATGAATACAGAAGGCAAATAAAATTCTAATCTTAGAGCGTGGGCTCGTTGAGATGGACGGCGACGCTGATACTTGACGGAGTGGACGGAGCGGAAATTAGGACACTTCCATTATTACTCCACACTGCTTCTCACTTGGTTACCCTGTCTGCCTGTTAGGCGATTCGTCTGTAGACTGGAAGCAGAAACAGACGAAATTGGACCGAATACCATGGAGAAGACAATAATTGTGGAAGGAAATCCCCGGATCATGTATGCTTCTCGTTACGAAGTAGTTTTCAAAAAAAGAAAAGAGCAGGAATGATACCATGAACTAGAAGACATGTGTAAGGTCGACTGGGGAGGTAAGATGAAAGGTTCCGGGGTGGGTTGTGCCAAAAAAAGGAAATTAGAACTTAGTGATTAAACTGTACGAACCGGGTGATGGTGCTCCTCCTCAGAAAAAAATGGTCTCTATTAAAAATTGTTTAATTTTTGGATAAAGTTTACTCACTGTATTGAAACAGCAAGGTTACATTTCGCGTTTAATCATAAGCGTTGTATGACGAGTCAAATTAGTGCAACACAATTTTTAGGTTAGTTCTACGGACATTTAATAATCTTAGGTGTCAGCATTTCCACTTTATAATTTTACAATTCTATGTTTTAATTTAGGAATTAGGATATAATGAATTGGTATCACCGTAGTAACTTAATCAAGAATTATTTCATTTGCATTAAGAGTAAGAATAAAGTTTACAAGTTTTCACTTTTCTAAAACTACTTTATGTATTGAATGTAAACAATTCAATAAGAAGACTATATTATACGTAATCAAGTATAGTATAAAACAGCAATATACAGCGTTGAAAAGACACAAGAGTGCAGTAAGGAGCAATATCCAATCATAGCAATATATTTCTGCAGAGTTACCTCGAGGGAACTATAAGGCATCCGATATATTAAGGTTATAGTTCATTTAACCCATTGGTTTTTGTTGTATACTTACTGTCAAAGAAATATTTTAAAACGTCATATCATATTTTGCTTCCTAGTTCCTAGTGGGATTGCCATTAAAATGAAAAGTAGTTTCCTCTAATTGTTAGTTTAATACATATTACTCTGAGCAACGTGCCCATCTTTATTGAAAGAATAAGTTATCATACGAGTTATTTACCCCTCTCTCTTATTTTATTTAATAACAATCAGTATGAGATAAATATCAGGTGTTTAAGCGAAATGAGACATCTCCTTTTATTTAGGAAAAGTTTCCTTTGTTCAAATCAAAACTAACAATAAATACTGTATTCGTAAACAATTAAAAATAAAATAGAATCAAAATACAATATTTAATTGAAATTAAAAATATTATGTTAAAATTTGTGACGGGTTTAAAATTAATAATTATATAGATTTCGAATTGAAAAATGTTTGATTTTACAAATAGCATAATATGTTTAATAATGTATGGAAATCATGTGTAGTCAAATAAAATTATGAAAAAGAGTACATTATCCCGCCTTTCCCAGTTTCGTCAATCTCACGTTTATTGACCAGTTTCAGATATAGTATATTCTCAAAACACTTAATAGTACAGATGATCCTACACTTGAACTCGTTATTTCAGCAATTGCTCCTCCCACTCTTCCCCTCCTTTCTTCCTATTGTCCTATCTAAAACTGTTAATAGTACTGATGATCCTACACTTGAACTCGTTATTTAAGCAATCGCTCCTCCCACTCTTCCCCACCTTTCTTCCTATTGTCCTATCTAAAAGTTAATAGTACTGATGATCCTACACTTGAACTCGTTATTTCAGCAATCGCTCCTCCCACTCTTCCCTTCCTTTCGTCCAATTGTCCTATCTAAAACTGTTAATAGTACTGATGATCCTACACTTGAACTCGTTATTTAAGCAATCGCTCCTCCCACTCTTCCCCACCTTTCTTCCTATTGTCCTATCTAAAAGTTAATAGTACTGATGATCCTACACTTGAACTCGTTATTTCAGCAATCGCTCCTCCCACTCTTCCCCTCCTTTCTTCCTATTGTCCTATCTAAAACTGTTAATAGTACTGATGATCCTACACTTGAACTCGTTATTTCAGCAATCGCTCCTCCCACTCTTCCCCTCCTTTCTTCCTATTGTCCTATCTAAAACTGTTAATAGTACAGATGATCCTACACTTGAACTCGTTATTTAAGCAATCGCTCCTCCCACTCTTCCCCACCTTTCTTCCTATTGTCCTATCTAAAAGTTAATAGTACTGATGATCCTACACTTGAACTCGTTATTTCAGCAATCGCTCCTCCCACTCTCCCCCTCCTTTCTTCCCATTGTCCTATCTAAAACTGTTAATAGTACTGATGATCCTACACTTGAACTCGTTGTTACAGCAATTGCTCCTCCCACTCATCCCCTCCTTTCTTCCTATTGTCCTATCTAAAACTGTAAATAGTACTGATGATCCTACACTTGAACTCGTTATTTCAGCAATCGCTCCTCCCACTCTTTTCTTCCTTTCTTCCTATTGACCCATCTAAAACTGATAATAGTACTAATGATCCTACACTTGAACTCGTTATTTCAGCAATCGCTCCTCCCACTCTTCCCCTCCTTTCTTCCTATTGTCCTATCTAAAAGTTAATAGTACTGATGATCCTACACTTGAACTCGTTATTTCAGCAATCGCACCTCCCACTCTTCTCTTCCTTTCTTCCTATTGACCTATCTAAAACTGATAATAGTACTGATGATCCTACACTTGAACTCGTTATTTCAGCAATCGCTCCTCCCACTCTTCCCCTCCTTTCTTCCTATTGTCCTATATAAAACTGTTAATAGTACTGATGATCCTACACTTGAACTCGTTATTTCAGCAATCGCTCCTCCCACTCTTCCCCTCCTTTCTTCCTATTGACCTATCTAAAACTGTTAATAGTACTGATGATCCTACACTTGAACTCGTTATTTCAGCAATCGCTCCTCCCACTCTTCCCCTCCTTTCTTCCTATTGACCTATCTAAAACTGTTAATAGTACTGATGATCCTACACTTGAACTCGTTATTTCAGCCATCGCTCCTCCCACTCTTCCCCTCCTTTCTTCCTATTTTCCTATATAAAACTGTTAATAGTACTGATGATCCTACACTTGAACTCGTTATTTCAGCAATCGCTCCTCCCACTCTTCCCTTCCTTTCTTCCTATTGACCTATCTAAAACTGTTAATAGTACTGATGATCCTACACTTGAACTCGTTATTTCAGCAATCGCTCCTCCCACTCTTCCCCTCCTTTCTTCCTATTGACCTATCTAAAACTGTTAATAGTACTGATGATCCTACACTTGAACTCGTTATTTCAGCAATCGCTCCTCCCACTCTTCCCCTCCTTTCTTCCTATTGACCTATCTAAAACTGTTAATAGTACTGATGATCCTACACTTGAACTCGTTATTTCAGCAATCGCTCCTCCCACTCTTCCCCTCCTTTCTTCCTATTGACCTATCTAAAACTGTTAATAGTACTGATGATCCTACACTTGAACTCGTTATTTCAGCAATTGCTCCTCCCACTCTTCCCCTCCTTTCTTCCTATTGTCCTATCTAAAACTGTTAATAGTACTGATGATCCTACACTTGAACTCGTCATTTTAGCAATCGCTCCTCACACTCTTCCCTTCCTTTCATCCTATTGAACTATCTAAAACACTTATCATAAACCATGGTCTAGCAACTAACAGCACTATTAGAGGCAAGTTTAAAAATAACATTAGGACGAAAGATAAATAAAATAAAAATGGTATATACGAAATAAAATATAATTGTATTGTAACACAACATAAATCGGACAGACAGGGTAATAATTTAAAGCTAGCTTCAACGAACATATAAAGTATTTGAAATATGAAAAGAATATTTCTAATTATGCTACACATTCAATTAGAGAAGGCCTTAATGAAAGAATCCATGAAAAATTTACATTATGAAGAAAATATTATATATCAAACTACTATAAATTGTTTTGAGAATGGAGTGTATCCGAAACGCGTCAAGAAACCTGAGAATAACGAAGTTAAACCTAGGAGATAAAAATCATTTAAACCTAGCGGAGATAAAAATAATAATACAAAAATTAAAATAAGATAACGTAATGGTAAGTTAATATTTACTAAAGTAAAACTAACCACAGACTTCCGATAAACAGCATGATGGATCGTGTGAGAAGACTTCCTTAAACGTGAGTATAATACATTCCCCTATATTACACAAAAACATTCTCCATTAGTGCCTAAGTGCTTTCTTTATCATTAATTTGTATTGTATCTTTTCGTAATCGGTTTCATAATTTGTTTATTTATCTAACAGAGATTAATTGATGAAATAAATATTGGTTTAATTAGGGGGATAACTTTTTTAATTGATTTATAATGATTCATTGCAATTAAATGTATTTCTAATGGATTATTTAAAACTATTATTTAAAACTAACTTTATCTTACAAAATTCTTCATTTCTTTTTTTCTTTGTTATAAGTTTTGTTTACTATTCAAACTCAGTTTTCTGGAGGAGGAACTTTATAACGCAAACTGAAAGTTTGGAATTTCGTTTAGTTCCGGACAATTAGATTTACCTACCAGAGTTGTTACCCTTATCAACGACATTGTAAATATAACTTGAGAATTCATAGTATTTGAGTTAACAATATTTTATCCTTCCTTTAATATGTTGCATAGACTTAATTGAAAATTTCATTTTAACTGATAGGTAAACAACAAAAAATATTATATTTTTTTGAAAACTCTACTCTAACAATTTAAAAAGTAGGATACAGAATTAAACAATCGAGAATTTTTGTGGAAGATTTATCTAAGCATGTGTGTGTTCAAGATGACTGAAAAGAAACCACCACCCCTCTTATATTTTAAATATATTTGCTTCTATGTCTTTAGATAAGAGAGGAAACCATAAAAGCAAAGGTTTAGGGATATTTTAATTGGTGGGGCTGGGTTATAAATTTAAGATGCGTTTTATGCTGTTATTTTGATTCAGAATTTATAACAGCTGTTTTAAACTATTTTTAGGTTAACTTAAATTGTATGTTTAAATAACATGCCTGTTGTGGGTAAATAACTGGTTTCATAATAAAAAGAATTTAAAATTGCTGTTATAAATTTTCAAATGAGTTTTATTTTGTTTGATTCACGTTCTGTTGTGATTGATCGTTTACATTTCGCAAAAATAAATAGTTTATGTAGCTTATTGTTAATCTGTGACAATTGCATTTGAATTTTTATCTCGCAAAAGTTAAAGACTGTACATACTGTATAGTGTTTACTTTGACTATTACCGGTTTATATGACTTATTGTTAAGGTGTGATCAATCACAATAGAATTATAATGGTCCATTAAAAATTTATTTTGACATAAGTTTTATTATGAAATAATCAGTAATTTTAGCTAAACATCGATGTTTGTAATTACACAACCTAGGAAATAGATTCCATACAAACTACAATTTAAACTAAATTTACATATCCCAAGTAACATTAAACTTAATAAATATATATTTTTTAAATAATAAGATGGTATGTAATTGACCATTATGGATGGTATAATTATTGTTTAGTTATAACAATAACTGCGGAGGAAATTCAAGACGAAATGAACTTTCGTAATTACAATAATAAAAAGCCTTTTTTTTTTATTTAGCTAATATGACTATAGTACAATAAAAAATATCCACTCAACTATGAGATATAATTATAAAGATTTAATTTGATTTATTTTCACTCTATTTTTATAATCAATGAAGAAATAAATGAACAGTTTGTGATAAATTAATTCTTCCATTCTTGAAATAAATTGGCCACACAAAATTTCCCTCCCAAACTTAATCAACAGTAAGTAATCTGCTCTTGTCTGCAGTCAATTATTTAGGTCTCTTCATTTCCCCAGCCTACATTGCTTTGTCCAACATATTCAACATTTCCATCTTTCCAACATGTTGGTTATTTTTTCCTTAATACAATTTGAGCAAAAACAGGGGTTTTTTAAGGGGGAAAATTTAGCCGTTGATTTGACTTCCTTTTAACATATTCTATAATAGGTAGTAATAATAATAAATTTGAGAAGAATATATAGTCACGAACATTTTATAAATAGAAAAAAATGCTTCTTTTATTTATCACTTTGGTAAATTAACCTCAAACGTTTTACTCTCATTGAATTTGCGTAATGAATATTTTTGAAATTTGTCTTACTCCTTCTTTTTGAAAATTCGATAATATAGTTTTTTAAATATGGTCGGAAAAACTCAAATTTCGATAGGAAATCTGTCTTTTCTTTCAGGATGTCCAAGAAAGAAGAAAATAAGAAATTATTTGGAAAACTTATTTAACAAAAATGTTTTATTAATTAAGTTTATTTATAATCCCAAGCAAAGCATATATAATTATGAAAAACTCTCTAAATATAATATTTGTTTAGTGTTAAAAACTATTTATTACGCTCAATTCATTGAATTTTCGCGCAACTTACTTATTTGCTATCATTTAGGAAAATAACACAAATTTGAAAACATAAGTTAATTTTCTTAAAAAATACAAAATAAGTAATTAGGCTAATTTATTTGACTTTTCTTGTTGATTAAATGATCTCTACTATTTCTAGGTATTTTTGGCATCAATATAATAATAATAATAATAATAATAAAAGTACAATACAAGTAATAATAACACATTCTTGATTTTACACTTAACTTGATATATCTAAAACAAATATCGTGTACATATATTGTGTGGTTTTAAAATAACTTCTCCCCATATTTTTTGAACATTTTATATCAAATTCTTTTTAACAACTACCACCCATTATAACAATAACGTTTTCAGTGTTTGGGAATTTTATATTTCAGTTTATAATGCAATGAGGTATAATTGTAATTGTTTATACAATTTACACTTTGGAACTATACGTCTTAATCATTGAAAGTCAGTTTAAATAAGTTTAGAGTGTGATAACAAATTGTGTATAACACCTCGATTATAAACGAGATATAAAGGAGATTCCTCCATTTCTTAACAGAAAATTCATGTTAAATAAGAAGACGTATTAATGACTACCCCATCTTTACAAGACTACTAATAAAACTAGTTAATATTATTGTTATATAGCGTGATTTATATTACAATCTATTACCTTTCTCCCGCCTACTTCTTCTTAACTAGGAAATTCCGGTCTACAGAAGCCCGTAACTCCTTTAGAAAGTGCCACCCACAAAAGAGGTCTAGAGTGGATATCCCTTTAACTCACTCTGGTACAACTCCAGACGTGTAGTTTTTTTTATTAAACCAAATCTCCAAATTCCATCATTCTCTACTCCTAACATTTTAGAATATTCCCTAAGTTTAAAATACTCTTATAACAACCCTTAAGACTTAAGCTTAATTTTGGAGTAATTATCGTATTTTTAAAAATTAATGTTTTTTTATTAAAAGTAGGATGGTTATTTCAACTGTTTGAATATTTCTTACTTGAAACATGATTTAACCAGTAATTAAACTTTGTGTTATTTAAGAATTTCATCTTTTAATATATATTTGCTTCTTTAAAATGTTATTTATTTAAAGTGCAGGATTATAGAAAACCGATAAGTATGTAGGAGCAAGAAATTGATGAAGAAAATATTTTGCAAAAACTATAGAATAAAGTTCTAATAATGCCGAATGAAGATAATTTACAGCTATATTATATTTCGTTGTTGAACAAGAGTTTTATTTAAAATAATCTATATTTTGGCTAGTACTTAAATAATTAA
Source organism: Aphrophora alni (assembly GCA_963513935.1). NCBI lineage: Eukaryota > Metazoa > Arthropoda > Insecta > Hemiptera > Aphrophoridae > Aphrophora > Aphrophora alni. The sequence continues at coordinate 141,598,725 of OY740767.1, read as the reverse complement.
GTTGAATGTTTTTCTCCATTTTTAGCCTTGTCACCTTCTTATCAGACGCGTTTTGGAGTTCTTCCATCGGAAAAAAAAACAACTTCTGTACTGTTTCATCCATTTGGAAATGTCTCTTGTATGCCATAATATATCACTACCTTTCTGCCACCTCTCTTTTTACTTTTAGCTTCCTCTGTACAGCTAGTTGAATTTGAACCTGAGATCAGACTATAACACTAAATTTGTTCTTGTATGCAACTGTTACATTAAACTTGCTCTCAATAATTACAGACTTAAAATAATTATATAAATTTCAACTATTTAAATATTCAATTAAGTTCTATTACTTTCAAGTCACTGAAGTCAGCGAGATGTCAACCTACTTTTCTGAGTGTAGAAACTAAAATTACCACTTTTCACTTAAAGGAAGTTTCTTACAATATATAGTGTATATTGTACTTCTACTTTTCATCTTCTTCCATTATGCCAGTGGCGTCGGCCCTCAGAAAATAATTTACATCTCCTTTAGTCAGACGTTGGTTGCTTCATTTTGCTTTCCGTCCTATTTCTATTTTTCCGTGTTTTTTTACTGTTGTCATCCGTGTTTATGCAGTGTCGTCTTCTACTTTGTTTCCAGATTGCTCTTGTCTCTAACAAAATGCCTAAAGATCCTTTTCCATGACATTCTGTTTAGGTTTCCTTACCATTTGAATTGCGTTTTTTTCTAATCATTCAATGAACGATTTTTGCTTGAGTTTTTGTTCAATTTTAACATTTCTTTCCTTATTCATTCGAATTATATCTGCCTAGCGATGTTATTTCATTACTGATGCTATCATTTTACTCTCAGTTTTGTTTGTAATCGGGCAGCTTCCAGCCCCACATATAAGAGTAGATAGTAGATTGTTTTCTAGATTACCTCTGTTCTAGATTGTATTCTAGCGTTTGTATCTATTTTCTTCTTACCTACGGCGCTAACTTATAAAGGCTTTAATTTATGAAGCGTGCTTAGTTTTTGTTCTTTGTTTTCTAAGATATTATACCCTCCTTCAGGTATTATCTTACCCGGATTACATGAATTAAATTAATTGTTCAGTAACATGGCACAAACGAAAAAAAAGTATTACAAGGGAAACAGTTAAAGCTTAGTGAGGAAATATAGTACATTTATTTGGGAGGAAGCCAAAATAGTGTAGACAGTAACTTCTTTCTGGCGTTAAATTCTTACAGGTCAATTGTGAAAAGTAATTTTAACAGACATCGATAGTAAAATTAAGATGGTATCTATGTTAGTAAGCCTAAATTTTCTATTACATATGTGAATAAAGTATTTTTGTGCTATATTATTATATTTAATTAATATTGGTAAATCAATACTGTTACCATTATTTACAACTTCAAAGATGGAATCAGGAACTAGTATTTTCCCTAAATGGTCAATTATTTTAGTCCTTATAATATGTAGTATTTTCTTACAGTTTTCGCCGATTAATAAATAAATGTTGAGCTGACTTGTGATAATATTAGAGAGAGAATAAAACTCGAAAACAACTTCTCACAAAAATTACGTTTACTAAATCATTTTATGTTTAAGTATTTTTTGTGAGAACTTGTGTTCGTTTTATTCTATTCACCGATTAAGCATAAAATTAGGTTATTTAACGTGAATTGTTTTTGATGAAGCAATCTCCTCATTTTTTTTTTTTACTGAATATATTATTGAACTACTTAACACCTGACTAAATTTAAAATTAAAATATTATTCCCATACAAGTATTGTTTCAATAACACACTTTATACTTTATGTATATAAACAAATTAAATTTTTACATTTAGGACAATACAAACATAAGTATTTATACCCGAGAAAGAATATTAAATAAAAAATAAACATTAACCTAACTTAACCTCTACCGATTTTCTATGCTAAATAATTTCTACTTTCTATAATTTTAAAGTTGTGATTACAGATAACTACGTCAATGTCTCGGCTGAATTATTGAAAGACACAGCTGAGGGAGATCGTCTGTTATTGACAAAAAATAACAGTTCTTAAATCAATTTATAGAGTGTGTGTGTTTGTTTTCTTTCCATTTATATGTTTGTCTTGCTTTTACATTGTTTGTTCTATTTATAAAAGTGCCCTTTCATTATATCAAGACGGCAAAGTGCTATGATTAAATCACCACGACTTTAGACAGTTAAAAAAAAGTTTAAAACGAATTTGAGGTTAATATACACTTTATCAAATCTTTATTTTATAATAGAAACTGAAATAATAATCAGTTTAATGATTTCATTTAATTGTTCAATACTTTATGAGGTAATTAAGGCTTTTCACTAAAAAAAATAATAAATTGAAACATTGTACAATTTAAAACCGGTTTAAATATGTTACGGGAAAAACATAAACATATTTGGAGGAGAGTATATCGCAATTAAAAGGCCTTTACAATACGAGTAAATTCTGATGTATCAAGTCTAATATAAACAGCCAACGTTGTAAAGGAAATATTTGCTTTTATGTCTTTTGATAAATCAAGTGTGGAATGTATTCAAAACTACCTGAGGAAAATCCTCTAATGTTTCTATAATCAACCCAGAAGAGAAATATCTTTGAAGCGATTTTTATGTATTTTTTGGTTATATATATTTTATAAAATATGAATATAAAGAAAGCATTCTTTCGCTATTGTTAATTCATTTGTTATAGAAACTACCTCTCATTGTAAGGAGAAAGTAGTTCGCAGTTGAGAATTATATATACACATATATTCTGCAACATGTATGTAATATGTATATATGTATATATGTATGTATGTATGTATGTATGTATGTATGTATGTATGTATGTATGTAGGTATGTATGTATGTATGTATGTATGTATGTATGTATGTATGTATGTATGTATGTATGTATGTATGTATGTATGTATGTATGTATGTATGTATGTATGTATGTATGTATGTATGTATGTATGTATGTATGTATGTATGTATGTATGTATGTATGTATGTATGTATGTATGTATGTATGTATGTATGTATGTATGTATGTATGTATGTATGTATGTATGTATGTATGTATGTATGTATGTATGTATGTATGTGTTAATAAAATATGTAACTAGTTGTCATGAGTAAAAGGAAATCATAGTTGAATGAAGACCTCACTCAAGATGGCGCTCTTTAAAAACGCATATAATTTCAGAAAGTACATGAAAAACGTTTTTTTCCTTAAAATATTAGAAAAAAGAAAGTTTTCTTTTAAAAAACGACCAAAAAGATGTGTTTTATGAAAACAGATGGCAAAAAAATGAAAATTGATTTTTTTTGCAAAATCCTAAAATGGGAATTTTAAATAAAATAACAAACTCTTGCTCACAAGAAAGTATATAAAAAAACCTTTTAAAAAAAATATATATATATTCAACGAGGATTTGGAGACAATTTGAATTTATTTTTCGAGAAATGGCAATTGCCGTAAAAATCCAAATTGAAAAAATTGAACTACTTATTAATATCATCAAAATACACACTATCTCTAATTTTTATGAAATTTCGACAATTTTCCGGTAATTTATTGGATTTTTAGGAAAAAAATACGAACTTTCATACACTTTGGTTTTTAGGATTAATTTTAAATTATTTCTACCGCGTCAGGATATATCTACGACAATTTTGCATATTTAAAAAAAGTTTTACAGCCAAAAGAACCGGAGATATTAAAAAATAATGTAGCAATCTACTTAAAATGCATCAAAAATTCACATTTGTGCGATTTCGCCGCGAAGCTCTGTCCCGATTTTACCTAATTTTTTTCCGTTTTATCCTAACATACTTAATGAAAAAATCCTACTTTGAAATTAAATCATAACTTCCCTCTACTAGTGGATTGTTATTTGTTAATTTATTTAAAACTATTTTATTTACCACTAACTGAATTTGTTCTTAGTGGTAAATCTGGGATGATTGTAAATGTATTTGTCTATTGCTTCACGTGTTAAATACACTGAGTAACTTTTGTTGTTATCTCTGATCTGTTTAAAGCTATTAAGAAGAAGGAAAAATAACAAACAAACAACTCATTTGCTCCTCTTGTTTATTTTAATAAAGATGTGGAGATGTTGATTGAAAATTATTAACAATGCTTATCGTATAAATAGAACAGAATAATTGTATTTTAACCATTATTGATATAATACATTTTACAATATTCTTCAACTGACCGCCATTACAGATGAGCCTCATAACTTATAACCTGGCAACACACACGTGTAATTCCTCTAAGATGTGTAACATACATAATGTATGTAATTATAGAAGAGGCACAACCCCATATAATTCCAACGGGATCTCTTGGTTGACACCACAAACCAATTAACCTTTGCTTGATTCATCGTTCACTGAAACGTTAATGCATTTTAATGAGGGAGGAAGCTTGGTTGAGATACTGATATACAGGGTGACTCAGGGAAACATGAAATTTTGATATTTATGTTGGTAGCCCTGGGCGATTGTTGATGTTGAGTAACATATTAGAAATTGTTTAGGCATTGTTGCCATTTAATTATCATGTGTAATTTGAGTTTTTACGCTATGTGCTTTTGACATCATGGCAATAACAATGCCAGTGGGGAAGCGGAGCGTAGAGAATTTCGTCGACACTACAATTTACGAATTCATGCTTGTGTTTCATCATCATATTCAATTAACACATGAAGAAGTCATTTTAAAGAAATCGTTTAGTCTATGAAAAAGAAACCTCCGGGCAGCGTGTAAAACATTCGTAATCCAGAAAGTGTTGAGATTGTTTGTGCTGCTTGTACTGGGAACCATCGTCGTTCACGCATTGTGCAATTCGTCGTCACGCAGTGTCTTTACAGTTGAATAATTCAAGTATTCAATAAATATTGTTACAGGACATACAATCGTGTAATACGACACAATTTTGGAAGGAATGCTCGGAGAAATAAATTTGGACGATGAGTTTGTTATGTCGATATTAAACTAATCACATTTTCGCCTCAAAGGATTTGATATTGGGCAGAGTAAAATCGAAATCAGCTAAATCTGCATCCATTACACAAGCAACAATGTTACCGTGTGGTGTGCCTGTTTTAATATGGGGTAAATGCGCTTACTTTTTTGAGAATGAGGTTGGTCTTGCGACTACTGTCTCGTCGACTTGGTACGTAGCCATGCTGGGAATCTTTGTGGCGCAACAATTACAGACGTTTCGCCACAAATTGTTAACATCGATTTGTTGCAATAAGATGGATAAAAACCACACTGAACGAATATAGGCTGCCGTAAGCTAATTGTTTGGCAACCGTATAATTTCGGAAAAGGAGTAAAAGGAGATGTTAGCGCACGACATCTTTGTAGAGTCACTTTAAAACCAATGCATATCACAGTCGATATGCTTCTACGGAAGAACTGAATAGCAAGATCCTTATTAATAAGATATATAATTAATAACACTGACATTTCTGTTCAAGTGTTAAGTTAAACCATCCACAATTACACTAAGAGACTGCAGGCGTAGACGTGGAACGTTTCTAGAATACGTCATCTTCAAGAAATTAATTATTTACGTGTTCTTAAATTGTATGTTTTTAAATGAAAAAAAATTTATAACATAATTTAATTTTTGAAATTCCCATTTCCTTAAATCACCCTTTAGTTCTAAGGATAGGTGCACTAAATCCTATCCTTAGATTAGTGTTGTACACTGTAATCAACAGTGTTTGACAATGAATGTTGAATGAACACAAATAGAAAGTAATTACATAATAATTACATATGTTTCAAATACAAAATGTTATTATTTGACACTTACTATTGATATCATACAGGTGCATAATAAAGAGTCTTTGAAATAAGTATTTATTTTTAAAATATGCAAATTCATAAGTATTGAAAACATCGGAAATATAAACTTAATCCTCGATTCATCAAGTAGCTATCTCTCTCGGCGTGTGACAGTCCCGAATTTTCAGTTTGAATCAAGTTTCACCTAATGTTAATTTTATCAACCACAAAAAGTAGTACTTCAAATCTATAAATTAATGAAAATTACTCTTCCGACGGAATTATAAAGGAATGAAAATTTACTCAACTATTGTGTATTTGTAAATTATTTAATTTGTTAAAAACCTCTCCTCTTGTCTACAAAAAGAAATGTCTGTTTTTAATAGTTTACAATGTGGGGGTTTATTATAAAAGATTAAACAAAAGTTCAGTAATCAAAATTCCGTTTAAACTAAACGTAAAATAACTATTGTTTCAAAATAATTAGGAGTAAATTATGTTAAAATTTATCTTATCTTTAGCCCCCCATACCCCAAATGATAATACACAATTCTTTCATCTCGAAATAATTTTAAATAATACTGACTATAATAACAATTCTGTAGCCTAGTTACAAAGATAGCCAACTCCATTTTTTCAGAAATTTAGATATTGATTGTTTTAAATACAAAATAGCATGGGGAATCCAACTCTGAACAGTTCTGGTGACAAACACGACCAAAACCATGTTAAAATTGCATTTGAAAAGTAGCCTTGGTTACATAATCGGCCTACCCTCAATTATGTTGGTGACAGAAACGACCAACTCCAACATGAACCAATTAGATGGCTTCATTCTGTCACGTGACCTGGCAAAGGCAATCTCATCATTAATGTAATATTCTAGTGAGAAGCATTGAGTTTCGCCTTAATGTTATTGTTTAATATTTTAGCGTTTTAATTAGTAATCTGAAAAGATTTATTACACCAACAGAAACAATGGAAGGAACTAATGTTAAAGAATCCCCTTTGTTCAAAGGAAGGAAGAAAGAACAAAATAATTGTAAAAGAAAGTACAAAAATAGCCGAAATTGTAAGACTCGGCTATTACAGATGAGTTAGTTAGTTATATTCTGTGTTTATTGTTTTCCGTCAAGAAAGTTTTACTGGACAATAAAACCGGTATCTTTAGACATCTTTCGTAATTTTAAAAAATATCTGACACGTTTTGTGTTATTAATTTTATATTAATTCCATCGTTTGGGTTTTTTTTAAGTTAACCTGGCAAAATTTAGTACAGGATTAACCCTGATACATTACTAAATTAGTTAGTTACTGACTATCAACTCATCACGAGCAACAGTTTTGGTGACAAAAACGGCCATCTCCACATATTATTTACAAACACGGCCAACTCCATATTTCAATGTTAAATATCTCTTTTAGCTTAGTAAGTAGAAAAAAAAATACTATTCCACAATGTTCTGTATGTAATTGGTAATCAAGAAAAAAAATTTAACAATACAACTTGTGGGGAAGTAGTTTAAACAGTTTTTCGCCTCTCTTGAAAATTTTGCTAAATGGAGTTGGCCATCTTTGTAACCAGGCTACAGAATTATTTAATTTTTGGTTGTACCTTATGAGTAGACATATTATAGACATGAAATAATAAGCCTGATGTATAGTTTTGTTATTTTAACATTTGAAGTACATTCCGTATCATAGAAACGAAAAATATTTTTATCCCTCAATAATTTAATACATTTTGTGGGATACGAAATGACTTTTTAATAAATAATCTATTGATAAAAACTATAATGTAATAAAATTAGTTGTTCTTATTTATTTGACGGTCCTAGTTCTAGTTTAATCTTTCTAAAATGGAACCTTGTATCTCTTATTTCTACCACAAAATATTTTCCAACAATTCCCTCAGTATTTCTCAACACTAGTCACATGTATTGTTTCTCACACGTATCATATTTCTTTAGAGTTTGTTCCTGGTTTTTTATTGAATATAGAACTTTAATTGAACCTTGAACTTGTACTTGAGTTTCAAGCACAAATAACTTTTATTAGTTAGTTATAAAGGGGGGTCCGTGGCTACCCAGCCTCCTGTCACTGCGACCTAAATGGATCTTTTATAAATTAAGTTTTATTCAGATTGGTTCTTTCACTTATGATAGTTTTTGTAGAATCATTTGTTTACATTAAGTGTATTTGTTAACTTCCGTTTTTAAGAGGTATGGTTGGCAAAATCCAAAGTCAGCATTTTAGAGGTACGTTCAGAAATAAAAAGTCAAAAGTAGGAGTTTGAATAAATTTGTTTTATTTAAAATATCATTATACCAAGTCACTTTTTAATAGAAAACATTAAAAACAAACAGAAAAACAAAACCAATGAAGATCGAATGTCTATTGATGACTGTGGGGATAATCACAATAAGGAAAACAAGGATTCTCCAAACTACGATAACAAGAAACAAAACTAAGACCAGTTATGTTTATTATATTACCCTTATTTACGTTTCGATGTCATAGTCTTCATATTCAGAGGTTTACAGCTAAACTAATACAAAGTAAACAAAAACCTAAAGCTAAGTGCCAAGTAGCACCCACTTTCACTCCTAACAGTCCAATCATAAAAAACACGTTTTAACTCAAATAACTTACCCAGATGTGAAAGAGCCAATAATCTCAGTAATCTTAGGAACTACCTGTACTATCGTTACAACAAGATTTTACAACACCGAACTATAATTTTAGAAAATATGTATAGAATATAACTTAGAAATCCAAATCAACATGTAAAATTTTACATAATTACAAAAAAAACTAAAAAAATCTGAAATGTTTGTAATTGGTCGTGGATTTAATCACCATGGGAGTTTTAATTTTACATGTTAACCCAGCATCATTAGGACAGTATTGAGTTACGATTTTTAAAGCGAATTTTGGTTGTGAATGCTAGAATTATTAAATGCTAGAATGCTAGAAACGAAAACACTCGATTCTGCTACCAATAGATAACCTGACTGAAGATCCATCTATCAAACTTAGGCGTTTCATTGACGGTTTAGTTTCAGGATTTGTTATAAGTAATCACTATGCATAAATGTGTGCGTGGATATCAGTAATTAATTAGGCTTTCTACACAATAAATTTGGTATTTTCTTAACTGAAATAACTACATACAAATCTAGTATGCCCACAATAATTCGATTTCTATTTGATGAAAACTTTTGTGAAAAATATTAAATTATTGGATTTTTTATACATTTTAATGAAACCTAGATTTTTAAAATAGTTTAAAGAGGTCATCGATGAATGCTGAATGTTGTTGTAGGTTTGTTGAAGTTTGGCTAAATTGTTATTGATTTTTAATCAATATGATTATTAATCAATGTTAGAAAAGAAAATACTGATTATATTACCTGCAGCAATATTTTAATCTCTAGGTTGAAAAGATCACATTGAATCAACCTAAATTGGAAATCCAAAGTATAAAACTGATAGTCGTATTGTTTATATTACCAGTAGAATTAAGAAGATTTTAATCCCAGGAAATGTATTCGTATTTGATTAGTCTAACATTTTATAACATAATACAAAATCGAAAAAAATGTAAGGTAGGATTCACATGTCCTACGTAGCTTGTCGGATGTGTTACTACTATGAATTCTGAAGACTAATGGTGAAATTGAAACGCAAAATTAATGACGTTGAGGGAGGAGTTAGAGGGTGAGGGATGTATCCAGGTGAGAAGGATAATTAACTTGGTCATATGGGCTGGAATGGAGGTATTGGAAAACGTAAATGATAAGGTTGAAAGGAAATGCCTAAAATGATTTTGTAAATAAAATGAGGATGCTTGATGATCTATGATTGAAGCGATTGTTCTTTTGCACTCAATCACAGGCAAAGACAAAAGGTAGATATTGAAGAGTGGGTAATGACGAAAATAAATTGGCAATGACGATGAGACAATAGAGATGAATGACGCTCTTCACAAGAGGTCTTGGAGAAGAGAAACAGATGTTTTAGTTTATTGTTATATTTTGTGTTACCAGGTTTGAAATATGAAATTAAATTAAAAATAGTAGCTGAGAGGGATCTGCCGCTTAATACTCAACTTATTCGGAAAGTTAAAAACAAAATATTCAATTTTTAAAATTGATTGATGAACATTGAGTTTACAAGGCTTGGAATGAAAGGCGCTAATGATATTTTTCGTAATATATTGAATGTTTTCAATTTATAAAATTGAATATTTATTCCAATTCAAAACTAATTAGGTTCGATAAAATACATTAAGTACCAAGTAACCTTGAAATAATTATTAAAATACGAAGTTAAATTATGACTTTTAAACCGTAAACAAAATTGTAAGCGAAAGGTAAAGCTTTTGTTGGGGTAAGTATTTTTAGAGACCGTATTAAATTTGACTTTATGTTGTTTAGGTGGTGCGTGATCGACAATGACCCTATTATTGAACCTCCCAGCTTTGTGTCCCGCTCCTTTATCACAGCTTTGTCACACCTTACCAGTCATTATTGACGAACCTAAATTTACGTAATTTATAACTAAATAACTTCATTTAATGTTAATTAATTTAGACTCAGCGGGATAGAGAAAGTCGAATTGGAATTTCACAAGTGGTTGAATCTGCCATTTTGGTATCACTACTACATACTAATTTAATAATTACGGAGTGCGAGGCCTAAAACACACTCATTTGAGTGGATTTAAGCTAAATTCCCGTAAGAAACGTTCACAGTATGACACACAAGTCACTACTTTGAACAATGCTCGCACTCTGCGCTCTGCACAGCCATTGTTGGCCTTGCTTCTGAGGGGGAAATGTTGAGGGGGGGGGGGGTGACCTAGTCTTATCAAATACCCATCGGTGTAGCGCGATACACCCAAAGATATGCAACTCATCGTAGCTTTAATTAAGTAAGGGAAAAAACGCTGGTGATGAATACGGTCATAATAAAATAACTAAAATAATGTTAAATAAATCTGTCAGCGAATATACTGTAACATTATGTAAAATCTTGAAGATTTTACCAATAACAAATGTGGTTGTTTTTCAGTTTTGATCTTTAATGTAGAAAAGCCTCTTTAACATCACCGTATAAAGAAAAGGAAAAAATAGATCAAATAAATACCTTTAGTCGTAGTTCTACTCTATTACCGTCAGGGTTGGAATAGAACAATAGTTGATGAAGGGACCTGATAAGAGAGGGATCTAACCGACGACTATATTAACAAATGTGTAGATCCAGCTCGGTACCTCGGGATTACCACGCACGTACGCACTATAAGAGAGTCTCTGAGGGATTGGATGTTGTAGTTCAATTATAAGACTGGACCTCTACGAAATAAATTGAAAGCAAATCTGTCAGAGAAAAGCAAAATTTTATGGATCGTGTTTCAATGTTTTTACAAAATCATTTGTGTAGTCGTGTTATGTCGCAGTAACAAAGAAGCAAATAAACCTTTGGCAATAACTGAATAAAAATAACAATTTTTTGTTTACGTATGGTAAAAATACTTTTTATCCTTTGAGGAAACGACTGGTGTAGTAATTGAGAACAGCGAAAGTCTTACTTTACAGTCAGGGAACACGTGTAGGCAGAATCTTGCTCACGTCAGCGGTAGTAAAATAAAACCATTTAAATATGTCGTCGGAAAGGAAGATTGTCTTAATAAATCAATACATTTAAATTTAGGAAAGAAAAGTTTGTTTTTAAAATTCGAAATGAAGGAAGAATATCTATTGTATTATACGTTATATTAACTTTGTTTTTAAATGTTTTACACTAACATTTATTTAATTACTGTAGTATAAAAACACAAGATGAGATTGTAATTTTTAGAATATTTTCATGCAAATTTAAAAACTAGAAACATATAAATAATTTTCCACCGCCACGATGAAAAACAAAGTAAATTGTTTTCGATCGCACTTAATTTGGAAGTCGTAAAATGTGATCGAGTCACTCCGATGAGGGATTAACTCTAGCCATTCGGGTTTACTCAGACTGTTGAGTTAACCACCGGAAGCAAGATGGCTCATTAACAAACTCAGATTTGTAACCTTGAAAATTTAACAACTATAATGTCTGGCTAATTTTCAAGTTTTGTGTTGTTCTCGGTTTACCCGGGAGTCCTTTGGGCACTTCAATCACCTGTTTGCGGAAATTTTCCAAGTTCTACACATATAAGACGGCCATGACTTAATTGATGCCTAAATTGGGATTAGGATAGTAGTGTTTCTGGTGTATGCCATAAGTTAATCTTCAAGTCCATTTATTATATATTCGCATGTTTGTAAATTAATGATCGAACCTAGTTCCCCGTTATGCTAATTGGTTGACAGGGTTATTAGCGTAATAATAATAATTATTATTCAAACACTAGGACATCTGAGGACCGTATATACAAAACATATGGTGGCTAAAGTAGGTTCAACTTATTCCTTATATACTGGACTATATTACCGTAAAATAACAACATTATTTCCCTTCTGGGGTTTTATAAATTTATATTTTATGTGAGGTGCTTATTTAAAGCGGTAAGAAAATCATCAACTTTTGGCGGTGCAATCGAGAGGAATTCTAACTTTCTTCATATAATCTTGGGTTAGATATCTTTCTTTCATATGTTTTAACGGATTTCTCTTGACCAACTATTGTTCTTTATATTAAAATATGCCAGGGCATATTATCCTTTTCTTTAAACGATAAAGACTGTGCGGGTTTTAGCCGTAAAATACAATAACATAGAGCAAAATCATCCCAGATAATTTACTTTCACACATTCAGATGAATAAATTTTTGTAAGATAAAACAAAATTAGGTTGATTTTTGTTTAATATTCTTTTGAAAGCCTTGTTACAAAATGGTTGTCCAAATGTTGACTAATCCGATCAATGTCTATTTCTAACGTTTTTACACATTTCAATCAAATTTGCTCTTTGAGCATAATGTTTTACGTATTTCGAGGAATCTTTCTCGTATGTTCAACAACTCAAAATTAAGAAACACCAGCCATAAAACGAAAATAAAAATATTATTAGATCTACAGTTAGACTATATGTATTTATTATCATCAGTAGAAAATAATAAAACCTGTAATTATAACCAATAAATGATTAAAAAAAGTAAACATCAACTTTCCTAAGTGTACTACATTATTCACATTGTTATACGAACAAATCTAACAATGCTCTTACAATAAGGAAATAACATTACAGATTGACCATAAAGGAAAATCTTTTGTAAAGACCAAGCGTGTAGAGTTCACCAGATTATCAGGAGTATAAATCTTCCCACATATTACTGACATCAATCTTCATGTATACTCGAGGGACTATTAAGGCTGTCAATCCATTCCTTTTCTACCTTTGTTCGTCCAATTTGAATCTAAGACATGAATATAAATTGCACTACTTACAGATCCCTCTAAGAATAAATTGCTCAAGGTTCTTCGGTTACAATTAGTAATGATATCTTCATTTAAGCAGAATATAAATACATCCTATGAATATTTATGTTTAGGAAAATATAAAACCTAACAATTGAATTGCATATTTATTGAAAATAAAACCTACAAGTAAGGTGGAACTGTTTCATATAAATACGTTTGCTCTTACTGGTTTGACGTAACCTAGTATCTTTATTTGAACATAAAGTTAAGATTTGACTTCTACGTAATCCTCGTCAGAAAGTCCAACTTAATTTACTTCTAAAATTGTTACCCTCATAAAGTGTTTAAAATATTGACAGTTTTATTTACATTATTTTTTAAAATTTTATTTTTACAAAATGAAACAATTTTGTAGTACAATATTCTGAAAGCTACATGGCAAAGAATCACCGAAGAGGGCAAGATCCATCTCTAAGCGTCTCAGCTCAGATAGTGAAACTAGAAAAATGTGGCTACGTTTTGACAAAGACTGTTGAAGTCGTAAACAAAGGACGTCATTTTCACTAAGTAAGATGTTCAGAAAATGTAGATAACGATGATCACTTCCACAGGGGTAACAAATCAGAACAACATGGCCACACGATATTGCAAGCTAAGTCTTACATGTAACCAGATAATTTAAAATAACATATATTTACAACGTAATAATTTTTAAAATTCAAAAGTATAATTATTACGCCGACTATATCTTTCCAAACAAATTTAAAACATTGTTTCCTTTTATTCTTACGTAGATGTCCATTTGTAACATTTATAATTAAAGATGTCTGTTTTACAATAGTTTTAATATTTCTCAGCAAATTTCCTCAATTTACTTTATAATTTTAAAGAAAAAATTGTAAGATTGCTGAAGGAGGTGTGTATCTATTTCGCCCTGATATTGCGTATCAATACTACCACAGTTACTTTTATCGCTCTCTTCCGCATCACGTGATGAAATATTCATACGTTTACGCGTTACATGACGCATGAAATATATTGGACGCCATGGCAACCAATATATCTCATAGCGACTTTCACCATATTGAATAACAGGTATGAAATATTTGATGAAAATAATTATGAAATTTAGTTTTCACCTATCAAGTTTTCACTATAACAGAGTCATCTAGCATCTTGCAGAGAGCTCTGAATGAAGTAAATCACTGGACTAAAAAGTGGAGGGTCAAGCTGAATGAAACTAAGACAGTACACATCAACTTCACTAATCTGAAATATCAACATCTCCCAGTAGAAATAAATAAAGACATTGTCCCTTATAGCAATACTGCTAAGTACCTGGGACTTACGTTAGATGCTAAATTGCGCTGGAAGGAGCATGTTAAAATAAAGAAGGACGAGCTAAACATTAGATATAGAAAAATGCACTGGCTACTTGGAAGACGTGCAGGGCTGAGCACTTACAATAAAGTGCTCCTATATAAACAAATCCTAAAGCCAATATGGGAATATGTCATCCAGCTATGGGGATGTACCAAGCCCACTAACAGAAATCTAATTCAGATTTTTCAAAACAAAGTGCTCAGAGGTATAGTGAATGCTCCCTGGTACATCAGGAACTCGGATATACACAGAGACTTGAAGATCGAAACGGTTGAAGAAGTAATAAAAGAGCACGCAGAAAGACACCAGCAGCGACTTCAGGGACATCCGAACACCGAAATACGAAGGATGGTGGATGAACCCAATTCACTTCGACGGCTCAAGAGAACAAAACCAGCGGATCTGATGTAGTTCAGTAGTCTTTATATGGGAACAACCACCGGGCTGTTACCCATCAAACAGTGAACTTGTCAGATAGGAAGTTGCTAGATGAGATAAGCTCAGTTGTAACATTTTGTTGTTGTTGTTTTTATCAACAGTTCATTTCGTACAACTTCAATATTTCCTCTTATTTTATTAGATGCTTTTCTTCAACTCACTACAGTGCTTGTTTGTCATCAAATCTTTCAAGCTTAATGATTTGCCGTCGTCGTAGAAAGATGAAATTTTGCTTACTGACATAAGTCATGTGACAATATAATATTTCGTTGTTACTTTTATCGCGATATATTTCGAGATATTTGTTATATTACTAGTTAGTTATACACATTACGAACGACACATATAAGAAGTGTCATAGAAAAGTAACTAAATTCAACGTTAGCTTATCATTTGTTGGATATTTATTGTCGCTGAGCACTACACTTAGTAATACAAGTATATATTATTTTTGTAGTTATTATAATATACAATATTCAATACTAGAACTTCATATTAATAAAATCATAATTTGTTTTTAAATAATTGTAACAAATCAGTTTGTAATTGTTTTAGTATACTTCATATTATCTATGATTTAAATTAGAGCAACAATTTTAAAATATAAATATTGTAATACCCTTTACATTATAAGAGTTATGGATGTTGGGGTTCAGCAGATTATATTATTTCCCAAATCACTACCACTGTGATAGGATTGATCTGACTCATTGTTTTAAAATAATGCAGAAACAAGATTAAATTGAGTATTATTATTAATTTGTTTTAATAAATTATAATTTTGTTCTAATTTACAAATATTTCATAATTTATTGCTAAATTTTACTAACTTTAAACATTATTATTTATCTAACTTACTAGAATTTACTGAATTGTGATTATTAAAAATATTCAGATTTGCGCTAGAAAGAGCTCTGTCATGTTTTCTATCAGCCCAATCGACATTTAATTATGCAAAAACTATTTTGTATTGAAAACTTTTATTTCAATCCAATATACAATTGCTTACTTACTCTAACATAATAACTATTTTCATGCAGCTTTAATTTCTATTAGATATTTACACAAATGTTGATTATTTTATTGATTTTTCTAGCTCCTTTAAAATTGCCTTGAAGGTAACAAAATATCTCTATTTCAGCTAATTTATACGAAAGTTTCGAATTTTTTAGACGTAGCGAAGCGTTAGTTACAAATATTAACGAATGATTTGATTAGCTGTGTTTCCGTTCGTAGCACTTTTAAGTTTCATACCTTTCACCTTTATTTGAGTAATTATTATTGATTTAATTTCTGAATTTTCACTTAACACTTAACACTTGCCGTTGAAATAAACTCGTTACTTTGATTTATGAACTTGTTTGAATTTTGAATTTTTTCGAATTTATTTTTGAATAGCTTTGTTATTACGTCTGGTTGGTTTGATTATTGTCGAAAGACTCAACACGTCTCCATTCCAGTTAATCATTTCAAATCAGCTTTATATTTCCTTTGTATTCCATAGGTTGATATTCGCGGGCTTTTTCTGATTGGACTTCCTTTTTTGCAATCGTGTCTTTTACCGCGGAAACTCTTTGAGTTCACAAAGGTCAGTTCTCAGGGATGTTAGTATAGTTTGCTAATTTCCTTGGGAACTTCAAGTTGAATAACCATAGTGTCTTAGATGTGTCCTTATTGTAA